>CM053789.1:643940137-644540137 GCA_028749045.1 Cupressus sempervirens | reverse complement strand
ATATATAGCAGAGATTGGTGAGAACTTTGTTAATATCATGGAAAATTACTTTGATTCATTCAAGGAAAAGATGAATAATAGATACATAATTCCAAAGAAACTTGTAGAAGATTATGAGGTTGATGTTTGTTTCATGGTGGACTATGAAAAAAGTGTACATTCAAGCAATCAAACCTAGAGTGATGTGGGTTAAGCCTCTATTCTATGAGGTTAACATTGATGATGCCAAGGATATTATTAGAGTATTGTTGAATGAACTTGTGGATCCCAAAGGCCACATATTTTGGTACTTATGATGAAACCAAATCTAGAATAGAACTTTAGAACAAGCTTCATTAAGCAGTTAGTAAAGGAAAGAAGAGGATAGCAAAAGTAAGGAAAGAAAGTTCTACTGTCCTGGTGACATAAAGAAAAGGAGATGATGTGGAAGAAGATGATGCAAAGGATGAAGCAGAAGAAACAAAATCTAAAGAGGAACAACTTATTAGGAAGAAGGGTAAGGTCATCATTACTTGACCCACCAAGTCATCTATTGCAGTATTCACAAGAAGAGCATCCAAATCAACAAAGAAATTGAAATTAGGTGAGGAAGATGTCAATGAAATTATTTTCAAGAAACCTCCACCTATATTTTAGGAAAAATTAAATGAGGATCTAGAATGGAAAAGTTCAAATCTCTTAGATATGAAACCAAGAATGTAGATGAGAAGAAGAAAGTTGAAGACATGATAATGTCAAAATTGGGTAAGTGGAAATATTCACTTGATCAACTTGTACAACAAATTCCCAATGAGCTTATGCAAGAAATCAAGCCAAGATGGGAAAATTTTAAGAAAAATGCAAAAGATATATTTGAACAGACTCTGAAGTAGCTCATGTTGAGTCTTAGTAACAAAGAGGTGAAAGAATCCATGAAGAAAAATGAGGAAAAGCTCACTCTGAAATTCAACACATGCATGATATTGGTAAATGATATTGAACATGTGGTTAAGATAACTACAACTACATGGAAGCATATTTTCAAACTTCATCAACCGAGTGATTCTATTGTTCATGTTAGTGACATAGATGATGAAGATGACAAGGAAGAAAATGAAAAAAATGATGAACAATATATAGAAATAGATGATGTAAATCTGAATGATGAGGAGCAAGAATAGGAAGTTATAGAGGAGAATCTCCCTGAGATTTAGAGTATTGAGAAAACTAACCCAAAGAAGATTGTAGTAGTGGTGATGGCCTCATTTCCTCACTCTTTGAGAAAAGCTTTAATACTAGCAAGCTTAGAGAAAGCTTCTACTAAATTGGTTGTGGAAACCACTGCAACACCATGCAGCCAACCAATCTTTGCACCTATTCAGCTGAGTACTATATTGACTGAAGTGATCAACAGTTCATCTACTGAGTAGCTAGTGCCTCCTCCATCATCAAATTTGGTTAGAAAGCAACTGGGTATTTTTACTATTAGTGCAATATCTACTTTTTTTTCTATCCCTTCTTTTTTTACTATTGTTATAATTCCAAGTGTACAAATAGTAAGTACAAGGACAATTGAGAGAACGCCTCAACCAAGTACTAAAGCTTCAAGCAAGGATAAGGGTAAAGAAGAAGACATTGATCTTGATGAGGATATAGTTATCCTGATTGGGATATCTCCACTCTAAATCCTAGTCAAATGAATATAATGGTTGAAATTTTGCAAAAGAGAGCTAAGAAACATAAGCTTAGAGAAGAGAAAAGTAGAGAAAATCAAGTGCTTGAAGATGTGAAGAACATACTTATAGATGCACTAAGTAATAAGGTTGATAATAATCAACCTATTTTGGTTTAGTTAGAAGAAGCTATCTATAAATTTAATGAAGATTTGAAAGGACAAGAAAAATTTCTATAGAGGGTAGAGATGAAATTTGAGAACAAAGCATTGGAGCAAGTTGCACAAAAAATTGCAATAATTCAAGTAGAATTGTCTAGTATTCTCAACTCATTGGAAACCTTTGCAAATAATGTAACTTCATTATTCAACAAGTTATGTGATACATATATCTTCACTTAGGGAATCACAGATAAACTATCTAAGAGAGATGAAGACTTGAAGGAAAGTGCACATTAGTTATCACTTGACCCAAGCTACAATTTTGCTCACTATTTAAAGATCATATTTCTGACTAATTTACAAGAAGAATTATTAAGGGAAGAAGCCAAGATTAAGGCCATACTTGTAGATATCCAAGGCCCAATTCTCTCAAACATGGATGCATTATATAAACACATTGCACATGCCAAAACTCTCATCCATTACAATAACTTCTCCATAGCTAATCATATGAGTTATCAACAAAAGTATAGATTGCACTTAATGCAAGTAAGGTGTTACATGAAAATTGGGACAAGACAATGGAATTGATTTTGAAGGTACATTCTAAATTGTTGTCACATTTTGGCATTACCATGTAGCATACACCTTTGCCATTTATGTCAAAAAGAGGGAGAAGATGTGATATATAAAGGGGAGAAAATAAGATAGGAGATATATGTATATATTGAGAAAAGTATAATATGTGATATATGTATGGGTGAGAAACATAATATTATACATATACATGTATAGATAATTAGAAAATGTCATTTACAATTTTTTTTTTGAAAAATCTCAAAAATAGAGGATACTGCCGAGTTGAAGACACAAGATGGAGACAAAAGAATGTTTTGGACTTGAAGTTTTGAGAATTCAATTTTAGATTGATAGGTGTTTTTTTCACTAATGCCAAAGGGGGATAATGTTGACATTATGGTCAAGTTTTTTTATTAGTGACTCACACTTAGTCAAATGGCTAGTAGCTACCAATCTTATCTTGTAGTTTATAGTGTAAACCAAGTAATCTAGGTTCTACCAAGTTCTACAGTTGCTACTGAGTTTCACAATTAGTATTTAACTCACGTTGAGCAATATCTACTGAGTTGATAAGTAACAGTGCAAATTGAGCTTCATAGTATTAACTGATTTGCATAGTATTAACTGAGTTACATAGTATTAACCATGGTCACCAATGTCTACCAAGTTCACAATGTCATAGATGTGAATCTAGTGTTGACCAAGCCAAGAAGTGTCAACCATAAGATTCAGTTTATATCGAGCTCATAGTGTTAGTGTTCATCAAGCCATGTAGTGTCAACCAAGTGATTCAGTTTATATGTCAAGTTTCATAGTATTCACTAAGTCACTAGTGCTAACAAAGTTTAGACTACTTGGAAGTGATTAATAAGAGATAAGATTCTACATCTACTGAGTGCATGATGATGTCAAGTGTTGAAAATGGTTTTCAAGTATCAAAACATCACCAAGTTTGTCTTTAGAACCTAAGTGCTAGCAGTTGAGCCAACTTTGTGTATTTTGGTCAAACTTGTATTGTAGCCAACTTTGTTAAGTTGTATTTTAGATTGATATATATGTAATACATTTTATCAAATCAAAATGATAAAAATATTTAGAAGAAAGTATGAAGAGTAGAAGTGTGAATTAACAATGCTACAAGAAGTATAAGGAGTAGTAAAGACTTATCTATCATAGCAAGGTGATTCTTACACTTCAAAGGAATCTCAACCAACAAATTAAAGTTGCAGATTAGAGATCAACCACATGTTCATCCTAACAGGTGTATCAGTTAAATCCTTTCACAAGGTAGACTTAACAATTTTTTGCAAATCTTTTTACTGAGTTCATACTTCATTGCATGTTTTGTAAATCCTTTAACAAGGTGGACCTAGTAGTCCTTATTGCTCCAAATAGGGCATATCATTAGATGTGATCGATTCTAACCGTTAATTGGCCAACTTTATACTATAGTACTAAATCTTGCAGGTATCATGCCCACCCCAAGTTTACTTTCTATTTGTAAGGTTTCTGGGTCACCATATCTTGTGTCAATATGTTATGAATATTTTAATGCTTTCATTCTTTCATGGGTTCAATTAGATCAAAATATAAATAAAAGAATATTTGGTGAAATAAGATTAAGTTTTATCAGTTCCTAATTCACCTCTCCCCTCTTAGTAACCTAGACTATCCTATATTTCTAATGTGTAGTAGTAAAGAAGGCCATAGGATGTACACCATTTGATTTAAGATATGGAATACAAGCTAGATTGCCCAAAAACAATTTAAGTGGGATGTACACATTTATCCAAAAATATGATAAAGATACCATTGATGAAATGTAGATCAAGATGGATGATATTCTACAATTGGATGAGACAAGGAGAGATGCTTCTATAAAAAATGCTAAGTTATAGATTCAAGTAAAGCACTTGTATGACAAGAAGATAGTAGCAAGGAAATTTAAACAAGAATATTTAGTGTTGTTATGAAATGCTAGGAAAGAAGAAAAGGTAAAACATGGAAAGTTTGATCCTATTTGGTTAGGTCCATATTTGATTCATGAGAATTGAGGTGAGGATTCCTATTTCATAAAAGAACTATCAGGGGATATTCTTAAATTGCAAGTTCATGGAAAATTCTTGAAAAAATACTTCTATTAAAGATACTTGTTTTTCCTGAGCATTAGTTTAGGGTTTTGTAAATTTCATACAGCCCAATAGTTCTTGTTTGTTATATGTGTTTCCCTACCTTGTCAGGCATTTCTCTCTAAATATTGTCAAGTTTTGTCAAGTATGTGGTCTTCTCTTCCAAAAATTCTAGATTCTTATATGGATGCCAACTATCCATTATCCATAGATAGAGCCATTGATAGCCTAAATTTTCACTAATCTTAATATTTTGATCTCTTGTGAAAATTAGGAAGTATGTATTCATTATTAGGGTTTCATAAGTTGTTTTTAGTTTCCAAGAGAAATCCTATACTTCATTTTACTCAGACCTTAGGTTTTTTTTAAGGTCATTAAGGTTTTAGTTTGCATTTTTTTAAAAAGGGGGATATGATAAAACTTTGGTTATACATATAAGTGTCTTTATCCTTAAGTTTTAAATTCACGTGGTATAAGGTTGTAGTCATAAATATTTTAAGTTGTAAAGTCATGAAAATATTTTAATCATTGAATCTTTGCATTATGTTTTCTGATTGTTTTGATGGTAGCAATATTGTGAAGTAGGTAGTCAATAGTTTCACGCTACATCTTGGACAACAAGGATAATAGTTAAGTTGAGGTTGCAAAGTAGAGAAAAGATTTGATCACAAGGTCTTAGCTTATGATTTGCATGGTGATCTTTAAGTTGTGAAGTTGCGAAGTGCAACCATGGTGATCAAAAGCTAGTTTATCACTAAATCTCTTGTAGTCAAAGGTAAAGTAAGTTGAGAGTGGAGTAGTAGAGACAACTAGTGGTCAAAGAATCATAAGTTTAAGTTTATGGATGAAAGCCATGAAGAAAGCAATATTAACTCAAAGGAAGTGTTCATATTATCATGCAGGTTAAGGATGATAGGTTGTTGACTATTGTAAGTAGTGAAGTGACTAAGATAAAGTTTTTATGACATTTCCAGTATGATAAATGTTAAGCTATAAGTAAAGGGAGTTTCATTTATTTACAAGGCTAAATAGTAAACAAGGCTAACAAGTAATGATGAAGAGATAAGTGTTCATCATGCCTTCATGAGGTTTAAGATATGGTAAGGATTTAAAGATGTGATGTGGTGATAAAGGTTAAGTAACTATTCAAGATTAAAAATTGTTGGGTCACTGCGGTTAGTGAGATAGTTAGTTGAATGGTTGCAAATCTACAAAATGATTATGATGATCGAGTTCTCTACTTCATTGGTTACATACAAATAGTATAGAGTTTAGCTTTGATGGAGTGATAGGATATGATTCAATGGTTAATGCCACATATTCATGATGTTAAATGTTAAATTCTTAACAAGTGTAGTATGAAAGGTTATGAAGTATGTTTTGCTACTTCATAGGTCTCTATTGTAAATAGAATTATATGGTGGCAAAGAAGTAATGATGAGTAATGTGAGATCACATGGTAAAGCTGGCAATTTAATAGATAAGTGACAAGGAGGTTATGGTAACCGTGTTTGTGGTGTTATGACCAAGATTAATAAAGGTCATAGGGCCACTAAGAAGTGGAGAAAAAGGTTAATCACCACATCACTAGCTTAAGTTTTGAAGGAAAAAAAATAGAAAACAGAGTGCATTTCCAAGATGAAATTGAATGATGAGTTAGAAGTATGAGGGATGTGAAATTTGAATGTAGGGAAACTTTTGAAACATAGAAATATTTTCATGTATGTTATTTTAATGCCACACTCTAATTTGTAGGAAGAAAACAAAAGGTAAAAGGGACAAGAATTTTGTCACCAGTTGTATAGTGTTTAAAATTACAAAGTAGAATTGAGCTGTAGAGAAAATCTTAGTGAGAAAAGTTTGGTGATATTGTGAGAGATTAAAAAAATGGTGCAAAAGGAGAGAGAATTGATTGCACAGGTTCAAATTGAAGAAGCTCTAAAGGCCAAGAGTCCTAGCCCTTTTTTTGATGAATTGTTACACTTTTTTCCAGGTTCATCAAATCTTCAATCTGTAAATGCTCATGGTTTAGAGACTTGTATAGTTTCTGTAGAGATGCAAAGGTGTCAAACATAAATGGGAATGAATTATTTTGGCTATTTTATAAAAAAAACATATTATGTAAGGTCCCCATATAAAAAAATTGGAATAGAAATTTGGGAAATTTGATTATTCCTAAGGTCTTTCTTGACACAGGGAGGTTGGGAGAAACTAAGGCCAATTGGCACACTCAGCTACCTAAACCACTATGCGAGAGTTAACACAACGAAAGAAAACACAAAAGAGAATAATACCAGAGAGAGAGAGAGAGAGAGAGAGAGAGAGAGAGAGAGAGAGAGAGAGAGAGAGAGAGAGAGAGTAATATTATTTATTGATTCATGAAATAATCATTATACATGCCTAGCTATAAGGCCTTCTAGGTTACAACCAGATACAAAATACATTCAAGATCTGAGATCCAATAATAAATTTGTACTTTCCAGTTCTGCTCCACCTAAGACTACTCTACCCAAAAATTATTGATTAAGACTCCACCAAAAATCCCTAATCATACTAATCTAAGCCACAAGTCAGCCCAAAATGCTAAAAACTAAATTTGAATACTTGAAGAGCCATAAGTTGACCTACAACAATAATTAAATGTCTAGAAATCAATATCCAAGAAAAATCATGATATCTCCTAGCCTTGATTGAATTAAAAATTGTGTTTCAAACTAAGGGTATTGCTTTAGGTCCTCTACAATACCTTAAAGGAACAAAGGTTTATTAACCAAGGATAAGTGTGCATCCATCCTGAAAGTCATGCACAAAAACTTATCATGCAAAACTAGCAGAAATTTATAATCTAGGAGGATTGCCATATCTCCCAACTTATAACTAACTAGGGATTGTGCCTTTAAGCATAGCTAGTACTCTAGGCCCTCTTCAATCCTTGAAATTTGCATCCTATCATTAATTACACAAATTAGTTACACAGTCTACAATAGGCACCAAAAAATTGGAAAAGCACAGTTTCAACAACAAGGTAAAAACTGAAAACATACAGGATAGTAGTGCAACCCAGGATTCTCCTACATCAGCCAACTAGGGTTGGAAGAAATGATTCTCCTAAATCATTTGGATTTCACAACATATTCCAAATCCAAATCAAATTTAAAAATCCATGAAACATCTTCGATAGGTCTATTCTTCCACTTCACCAGATATTCATAATAATCTTTTCCCCTTGTGCTCTTACCAACTCTTTGATCCAATATTTGTTCAACTTCTTCAATATACTTCTTAGGATAGTCTTCTAATACAATAAATTCATCATCTGACTCATGATAGTTGTATAAATCAACAACATTTAATATAAGAGGTATATCCATGTCATCAAGTAACTCAATTTCATAGGTGTTTCTACTGTCAAACTTCTTCAAGATCTTACAAGGTCTAAACTTCTTCATCTTTAGCTTACTATATTCTCCAATAGAAAATCTTCATTTCTTCAGAGAACCATCACCTTATCACCAAATTGAAAATCATGATGTCTTCTAAACTAATAAACATTCTCCGTATACTTTTGATTACTTTGTTCTATCCTCAACTTCACTCTCATATATAAATATTTTATAAAATTGGAAAATTCTTCTCTTGCAATACTTCTCTTTTCTTCACCAGTAACTTTCCTCAAATCTAATACTCTTGTAGACTTGATTCTAGTAACAATCTCAAAATGTGCTTTCCTTGTACTCCTATTCATAGAATTATTAAATGCAAATTCAGCTTGTGCCAATACCATCTCCCAATTACATCTCTTATTACCAACTAAACATCTCAGCAAATTACCCAAGCTTCTATTCACAACCTCTTTAAACTTCAACTCAATACTCATCTTCTTCCAAAAATAACCAAAAAACTTACTATCTCAATCAGAAATAATACTTCTTGGTAATCCATTCAATCTCACAATCTCTTTAAAGAAAAGTTCAGCAACATGCTCAATATTTGATGTCTTCTTAAATGATGTGAAATGAGCCATCTTAGAAAATCCATCCACTACAACAAATATGGAATCATACCCCTTCATTGTCTTAGGTAATTCAAGAACAAAATCCATACTGATGTCACTCCAAGGTTTCTCAAGAATAGTAATAGGTGTATACAAACCAGTATTTTGAGTCACTCCTTTTGCAACTTGACAAATTCCACAACTCTTTACAAATTTCTGAACATCCTTATACATTTGTGGCCAATAATACTTCTCTTTCAGAAAACTCAATGTCTTATCAATTCCAAAATGTCTAGCCAATCCACCACTATGTTTTTCCTTAATTAGATTCAACCTCATAGAACTTCTAGGAATACACAACTAAATGCCTTTGAACAACATACCTTCTTAAATGGAATACTCATCATACTTACTTATATGATCTATTAGATTTGGTGCCTTGCACTCTCTCCACACCTTAGAAAAATTAGGATCAACATCATACAACTCTTTCATTTCATCAAAACCCAGAACTTAAACCTTCATTTTAGTCAACAAAGAATGTCTTCTACTCAATGCATTAGCAACTCTATTAGTAACTCCACTCTTATGCTTCATTAAAAATGTAAAACTCTACAAATACTCAACCCACTTCATATGTCTCTAATTCAATTTATTTTGACTTCCCAAGTATTGTAAAGCTTTATGATTAGTATACAACAATAACTCCTTAGGAATCAAATAATGTCTCCACTTCTACAATGCTTGGACAATAGCATAAAATTCTTGATCATACACATAATACTTTCTTTTAGCATCATTCAACTTTTCACTAAAGAAAGCAATAGGTTTATCTTCTTGACTTAATATGGCTCCTATTTCACTACCACTTACATCATGCTCAACTTGAAATACCTTATTGAAATTAGGCAAAGCCAATACAGGTAATCCACAAACCTTTTGTTTCAAAGTCTCAAAAATCTTATCAACTCCATGTGTCCACTTGAATTCCTTTTTATCTCCCCTCATTGTCTCAGTCATAGCATTACCAAAAACACTAAAATTCTTTGTAAACTTTCTATAAAATCTAGCCAAACCATGAAATAATCTTACCTCACCCACATTCTCAGGTGTAGGCCATTCCAAAATTACTTTAATCTTCTTAGGATCCATCTTCAATCCATCAGCTGAAATCACAAATCCCAAATACACAATCTCTTCTTGCATAAAAGAACACTTTTTTAGATTAATCAAAAACTTTGTCTCTTTCAACCTCTACAATATTATCTAATATGCTCAAGATGTTCTTCCTTATTCTTATTGAATATTAGAATCTCATCCAAATAAAAAATCACAAACTAACCCAAGAATCTTTTCAAAACTTCATTCATCAACCTCATGAAAGTACTAGGTGCATTAGTCAAACCAAAAGACATAACCAACCATTCATGCAAACCATCTTTTGTCTTGAAAGAAGTCTTCCATTCATCACCTTCTCTAATTTTAATCTAATGATAGCCACTCTTTAAATCAATCTTTGAAAAATACTTTGCTCCACTCAAGAAATCCATTATGTCATCCATCCTTAGTAGAGGAAACCTATATGTCACTATGATTTTGTTAATAGCTCTGGAATTAGTACACATTCTCCATTCTCCTTTCTTTTTAGGTGCTAATATAGTAGGTATAACACATGGACTCAAACTTTCTCTGATGAAACCTCTCTACAACAAATCATCCACTTGTCTGTTAAATTCCTCATTCTCTGTAGGTGTCAATCTATATGGTTTTTTTTTGGAAAACTAGCTCCAGGAATCAGATCCATACAATGACTTATACTTCTCATTAGAGGTAAACCATTAGGCATATCCTCTACAACAATATCTTTATACTCATTCAACAATTCAACAATTTCTTTTGGTACTTGGCTACCATTATCTACTTTCACTCTGTCATTACCAACTTCTGTTGCTCGATCATTACTATTATTCTACCCACTTTTAGATGATCTGCATTCAAAAGATCTATGTCCTTCTTTACCACATCTGAAACAATTACCACAGAAATCACCTCTAGGATAAGAATTACCTCTTCCTCGGTAAGATCTAATACCTCCTCAGTATGAAATACCACCTTTCTACTTGTTCTTTTCTTTTTCATCATTCTTCCATTCAAATTTTCCTTTATCATGCACAAAACTATCAGATTTTCCAACTTCTCCATAAGATCTACATCTACCTCTCTAGAATCTACCACCTCTACCTCTTTGTCTTTGTTCATGCTTCTTTATCAAGATCTCCTTAGCTTTCAAGGCATATTCATATGCTTCTTCCACACTTTCCAACTTCACAAAACTTATTTCATCTTGAATTCTAGATCTCAATCCATTTATATACCTTGCAATTTTCTTAAATCTTCATCCACATGTCTAGATATGATGTCCAATCTATAGAATTCCTTGGTATACTCTTTCATAGTCATGTCCTTTTGTCTCAAATTTTGCATCTTTCTCAACAAGCTAACTTGGTAATCCACAAGAAGGAATTTTTTCTTTACCTTTTTCACCATCTTTGGCCAAGTTTTAATCTTCTCTTTCCTCTCCTTTTTCTATTAGTTTGCAAATGCTCCCACCATAATGAGGCATGACCTTTGAACCTAGTAACTACAATATTGACCTTCTTATTATCAGGAGTGTTTTCATGCTCAAAGAACTTCTCCATATATGAAATCCAATCTAACATAGCATTGGTATCCAATTTTCCATCATAAGGAACAACTTCTATAGCAAGCTTTGAATGTGCCCTAGATAATACTCTCAACAATCTTTCCTCATCTTGATCTTCTTCAGGTTCTACATTATGGTTTGGTGCTACTGCTTCATCATCACTTACATTATCAAGATGCACTCCTCTCCTTTGGGTTGTCTCTACAACATCTAATCTAGCTGCAATTTGTCTCAATTAATCCAATATAGCATTATCGATATTTGCTCTACCACGAACCATCTCTACAAATTATGTTCCTACAAGATCGTAACCATCTACAAGTTATAGGTCAAATTTGTAGATCTATAACCCTACAACCAAATATAAAATAGGGCCCTACATGATTCAATCACCACAAGGATGTACTCCAAGCTTTGATACCACTTGATGTAGGGAGGTTGGGAGAAACTAAGGCTAATTGGCACACTCGACTACCCAAAGAATCATGTGAGAGTTAACACAATGGAATATAACACAAAAGAGAATAGAATCATAGAGAGAGAGAGAGAGAGAGAGAGAGAGAGAGAGAGAGAGAGAGAGAGAGAGAGAGAGAGAGATTATTTTTTGATTCGTGAAAATATCATCATACATGCCCAGCTATAAGGCCTTCTAGGTTAAGGCCAAATACAAAATACATTTACGATCTGAGATCCAATTGCAAATTCAC
The DNA here is from genome assembly GCA_028749045.1 of Cupressus sempervirens. Classification (NCBI taxonomy): domain Eukaryota; kingdom Viridiplantae; phylum Streptophyta; class Pinopsida; order Cupressales; family Cupressaceae; genus Cupressus; species Cupressus sempervirens. Next base: position 644,528,211 of record CM053789.1, on the reverse strand, counting down.
ACTTTTCAGTTCTGCTCCACCCAAGACTCCTCTACCCCAATTGAATTAGAACTTGTACTTCAAACTAAGGGTATTAATTTAGGTCCTCTACAACCTATCAAAGGTGTAAAGGTTAATTCATAAGTGCACATCCATCCCAAAAGTCACGTACATAAACCTATCATGCAAAATTTCCCAGAAATCAATGCTCCAGGAGAATTTCCATATCTCCCAGCTTATAAAGAATTATGACTTGTTCCTTTAATCATAGTTATTAATCTAAGCCCTCTTCAATCCCTAAAATTCAAATATTCTAATTCATTGCACAACTTTAGTTACATGGTCTGCAATAGGCACCCAAAAACTAGAAAAACACAGTTTTAGCAGCAAGGTAAAAATTGAAAACATGCAGGATAGAAGTGCAACCCAGGATGCTCCTACATCATATCTTGATGTTAATTTGTTAAAGGCACTGATCAAAGCATACAATCCTATTAGTCATGCATTCTTAAAAAGGGGCATAAGTATAATCTGCACACTAGACAAGGAGACTTTTATTGAGGTGTTCAATTTAGGGGGACATATGTCATTCCCTATTGACGTGGAAAAATTAATTGATGATTTCCAGAAACACAAAAATTTCTACATTAAGAAGGCCATGTTAAGTAATATTCCAAAATTAATGAAGGAACATGAAGACATAGGAACAAAAGTGTGAGATTATATGCCTCTTGGGTACTTCCAAAGATATCTTCATAATATAGGCCTTGGTTTGAACAAGGTCTTAGGTTTGGATGGGTCTATGGATTCTTCTGGTGGACTCTACAACATGGCATTGAATATTAAGGATCCACATACCAAAATTGGATGTGATTATGTCACCTACATAGCAAATCACATTCACAATGAGATTGTCTTTGCTCAGCAAAAAGAATTGAGAAACTTAAAATTTCATCATTATTCTCTACTAATGCATTTGATTTTGTACAAGAATGTGGGGTACATTGACCCGAATTTCATTGAGAACATAGAAGAACTTAGAGAGAATTTGACTATGGAATGATGGACTAGGATATGGAAAGGGTTCTACCCTTACTAAAATTCTCTTACATTTTATAATGATTTTGTCTACCTTGTATTAAATATGTTGGGGGCTATAGTAGAGAGGAGAAATGTTAGGAAATTTCTTAAACCATCTATGTGCTTTGATGAAGGAAAAAAATTAGGGCATGATTGGGGAACTATTTTTCTATTTGAAAATTACACAATCATTAGGGTTTTTGGATGCCCTCAACCACCACATCTCCTTCCTAGATCTGTTCTAGAAAGGTTAGGAATTGTTGAATTTTTCTGGCAATTAATATCTACAAATAGGGAGTATTTGGTCCCTACTATTAGGAAGGGAACATTCTTGTGTAGAAGTTCCAAGTGTGGAGACTTTGAGATTAGTAAGAATACAATTGAGGAGACTAGTGCATTCCTTATAAATTTTAAATTCTCAACCACTCTTGCAAGGAGATATGATCCTTTTGACTTGGTTAGGGATGCCTTGAGGAAAATGAGGGGATTTAACCATTCCTTGAGAAAGAAATACTGGTAGGAGGATGTCATTGCACATTTTTTGGATGAAAATGTATGTAGAGATAGGAAAAGAAAATGGAGAGAAATAATGGGCTTTGAAGAAGAAATGAAGAGAGTCGACCCATCTTTTAAGGTTTTCTATCACGAAGAAGGATATTGGCCTAGATTAGATAAGTGTATTAAATTTTTTGATGAAATTATAGCCCAAGTTCTTGAAGAAATAAAAAATAGAGTGAATCCTTGATGCATTGTGTATCTAGATGTACCTCAAAATGAAGTGATAAAAAAACTAGCAAACAAACACATAGTACAAAATGAACAAGAAGAATGAGATTCAAATCTAGAGAGACAATAATTCATATATTCAAATCAAGAAGTTTACATCCAACATGCCTGGTTGTATGACCTTTTGGGTTATAGCCATTACAAAGAAGAATACATCTTTCAAACAAGAACAAATCTCCATACTCAAATGTAAACTTCTACCTCCAAGATACTCCACACTAAGAATCCTCAACTAAAATGATGTCTTCATGACTCCCAAAATTATCATCTACATCTCTATGCCTGCACAGTAATCCATCATTGAATAATAATGCTTAAGACTCTACCCAAGACCCCTTTAAATACTTGTACGAACACAAGTCAACCTATTACAAATTACCAAATAAATAAACCCTTACATTAAATGCATAACCAAGCCAGAAGTCAACTCTCAACAAATATTAAATAACCATCAAAAAATTAAATATGTGCTAGGTCAGCCCAAACTGGAAATAGACACAAAAAACTAATATTGGAACTTAGCACATACAAGATCACTCAACACCAGCAAGAACACTTGACACATGAAAGAACACCTAGCACATGAAGTGACAATCAACACACATTGCAACTTAGAAAACATTGCAACTCGGTAAACATTGCATGCTTAGCTAACACTACGACTAACTAGCTTGGCACTTGAGGGATCACTTGGTCGATACTGGTAGAATAAATGGGATAAAATGTTAACCTAATGTGGAATAAATCAAATAAAAAATGACTAAAATTTATTAGCACTCAACAATTACTATAACTTGACAGAAACTAATAAAATGAGCAAGATAACATGATGACTAGGATGCTCTTGCATCAAACTACCTAGGTAAATAGAAAAGAACTCAGATGCTCCTACATTAGACTCCCCAAATAAATAGGAAAAAAAATGTCCCACATTTTGTGTCCAAAAGAAAATTCTACACTCAGTTTCATCTTCACAAAAGGTTTCCACTCCATCACAAATAAAAGACCAAATCTGAAAATCAACCATTTGTGCTTCATCCATCAAAAAAATAGAATCTCATACAACTAATCAACGTACTGACTCAATTGAAAATCAAAATACTCCATCTAAAACTTATCATCATAATCATACATAACATCATCCTCATACATGAAAACCATATCAACAACAATATCCAAATTACAAACCCGATCAACAATAACATGTGAACTCAGATCCATCATAGTAGAAGCATATAAATCCATAATAAAAACTATACATATATTCACTTCTCTAGCAACATATAGATTTGAAACATCATCAAAATTCACATGTATTAACATACATATCCTTCAACATCTCAGCAACAACATATAAGTTCAGATCCATATCAGTAACAACAATGTCATGTAAATCTAGATCTATATCAATAATAACAATATCATGTAAATCTACATCAATAACATCTCTAAAATTCTCAACCATATTACAAGCAAGTAAATCCATCTTCTTACCACAAGCAACATCAATAACGTCCATAAAAAAATGAATATAGAACTCCAAATCAATAATGACAGCAATAGATAAGTCCTCAATCACATCCATTTCAACATTAACATCATCCTAAATATTAGAAACATCCAATTCCTTACCAACATAGGGAAAACTCTCTTCTTTATAAATTTCATCGTGCACAAAAAGATGCTCTACAATTTCCACGTTAGATCTATCCATCTGCCCATGAAAACCAAAAGATACTTCCTCCATTTCAGAAAAATTATCATGCACTTCCATGATTTTTCTTCTTCTCTTCATAATATCTTTAATTAGCAAACAAACCTTCTTTCTAATCCTTAGATTCCAACTCAAATCAGACTTTTCTAGATCATCAATCCTTTCATGTAAATCATTCCAAAAAGAATCATATTCATTCCTCTCAACATCATCAAGATGTCTTCCATTATTTTGTGCTAATTCAATAGCTTCTACTTTTGCTGAAAGTTTCCTTAACATGTCAAATAACTCTAGATCACCATATCTCCTTCCATGAACCATCTTTTCATAAAAAGTGATCGAACAACAAGTCTTCTACAAGTGTAGGAAAAATCTACAGATCTACAACCCTACACCAAATCACCAACTAGCTAGGACTTTCAAAATCAAAAACCCATGTTGTGATAAAATTTGGCCAACCAAGGTCCTAGTACAAACTACCTCACACTTTGGGGATCTTCTTGCACACTTAGGAACAATTGAGCTCTGATACCAACTGATGCAGTGCGAATCTAGATGTACCCCAAAATGAGGTGATCCAAAAACCAACAAACAAACACATAGTACAAAATGAACAAGAGGAATAAGATTCAAATCCAAAGAGACAATAATTCATATATTTGAATCAAGAAATTTAAATCCAACATTCCCTATTGGGTGGCCTTCTAAGTTATGACCATTACAAAGAAGAATACATCTTTCAAAGAAGAATATATCTCTAGACTCAAATGTGAACTTATACCTCCAAGATACTCCATTTGAAGACTCCTCAAGTGAAATGATGTCTTCATGACTCCTAATTATCATCTACATCTCCATGCTTGCACAATAATCCATCATTGAATAATAATGCCTAAGACTCTACCCAATACCCCTCTAAATACTTGTATGTCCAAAAGTTGACCTATTACAAATTACCAAATTAAAAAACCCTTACATTAAATGCATAACCAAGCCATAAGTCAGCTCTCAAAAAATATGAAATACCCATCACAAAGTTAAATACATGCCAAGTCAACCCAAACTAGAAATACACACAAAAAACTAATATTGGCACTCAGCACATACAGGATCAGTTGGCACCATTAGGAACACTCAACACATGAAGGAACACTTGACACACAGTGTAACTCATCAAACATTGCATGCTCAACTAACACTGCAACCAACCAGCTCAGCACTTGAAGGATCACTCAATTGATACTAGTAGAATAAATGGGATAACATGCTAACCAATATGTTAACCTGATGTGGGATAACTATAACTTGAAAATGACTAATAATTTGTTGGCACTTAGCAATTGTTGTAACTTGGCAGCAACCAATAGAATCAGTGGGATAATGTGACAGCCAGGATGCTCCTACATCAAACTACTTGGATAAATAGGAAAGACCTTAGATGCTCATACATAAATCCAGAATCTTCTAATCCTGATATCATACTAGAAGTAGATGATGATGAGGAGCAACATGAAATCTCACCTTGGGCTCAAACAAGAAAGAACAAATAGAAAATGGTTGAGATTCCTCAGAAAACAAGGGAGAAAGCCTTATAGGTTATGCCAAGGGGTATTGAGTCTTTCAATGATACAAGGAAAATATTTTTTTTATGTAACATGCCACCAAGGATGAGTAGAAGCCCAAAAAAAGAGCTAGAGGCTATGATGATAGATGAAAAAATCATACAAGCAAGAGAATTTATAAAAGATGGAAATTTCACAAAAATAGAATAGTTTAAGAGCTTCCTTTTCAAAATAAAGAAAAAATAATTGCCATTGCAATTAAAGTCAGGTGACTCCAATGAAATACTAGAAGAGATGATCAAAAGGCTAGAGGAGTATAATCATGAGAGAGAAACCTTAACTATAGAGGAGGCAAGAGAGTTGATAAAGAGAAGTGGTATGATCATCTTTCAAAGATGGTAAATCAACTCCTCATTTTTTCTTGACCAAATTAGAAGATAGGAGAAGAAAATTTCTTTTGAGGATTTGAATCAACATTTAGAGTTGAGAGGGTCTAGTTACAATATTGATGCATAGACCATGGAAATATGGAATTTAGCTCCAAAAAATGAAAATCCAACCCTCATGGAAGTTAGAGATTCCTGTAGTGGAAATATAATTTTATAGAATGTTCATTCTACATCTAGTGATTAGATTTATGGATTGATGACTTTAGAAACATTGATAGGAAGAACAAAATTGATGTGTTACAAGAGAAACTGCACACAACCTTTGAGAGATATTTGGATACAAGGAAACACTACGAGGAGGATATGAAAAAAACATATTTTTTATAACAAAGAAATATAAAGTTGGAGGATTAGGTGAAAATATTGAAAGATACTGCTAGGCCTATTATTGAAATTGAAGAAAAAGGTGTACAAACATATGATTATGCATAAGGTGTAGGTGATATAGTAGGCCAACCTATGATCACTGATGAGGAAGAGCTAGAATCAAGCAAGGAGACATAATTTAGAACAATGCCAAATTTTTTGATTCATAAGATAGGCTCTTTGAAGCATTCTTCACAGAATATACATAGTAGCTACTTTTTTTGCAAGGAGCTGAGTATCGATATTTAAAAGCAATTTCATTAATTTCCCCTTGATTCACAATGTGGGGCCTGTATACCCAATTCTTTGAAAACCTTGTACCAATGTTGACACAAAAGAAGAAGTCACCCAAGGGAGTAATTATCATTACTAGAAAATTAATTCATAAAATTAAAGAATTAATTTTTTTTTCTTGGGGAAATTACAATTGATCCAGAATAAAATGAAAACAATTACCATAGGAACTTGTAACTTTGTGCCTAGCATTATTGTTGAAAATGGGAATGTAAAGGAGTATCAAGAATGGTCATCCTCTTTTGATGATATTCTAAAATATGTAAGACTTGTTGCATATTTTAATAATGAGGCAGATGTCATGTTGGTGTTTGAAAATTTCGGAGGGTTTTCAATTATCCTACTGAGAAACTGACATGTCTAGGGGCAGCTAACTCCCATTTTCAACATGCCATTTCTGACAACAGGCCAACTATAAGGCATGACCCTTCTTCTACTTCAGGCTCTGCAAAACCTAGGCAGGTGGACCTGAGATTCAATCAATATTGTACTAGTGCAAACATATCTCTGAATCTATTAAGCAGATGGAAACCCTTATTTCTCCTAATGACTCATGAAATGACACAAATCTATAGTAGCTAAATGCAAATGTAGAATATTCACAAGCTAAGTGAGGGTTAAATATTTAGGTTCTTCAACATAAAATAGAAAGAACATTTGATTAATAATGTTGATTTCAAAAAACCCTCAGATATGTAGCAGTAAGACTTCAATAATCCTATAGCTAACTAGTGCCTAACCCATTGGGCAAATCCATGAATCAAATGCATACATATGGATATATGATACTTATACATACATTCAGATATTTGATCTATCTATTTAACTTGTAAATAGACATCTATGCTCAATCTAAACCTCATTCTTACATGATATCCCGATCAAAAAACTTGCAACCTTTTTATTTCCCTGAATCATTTACATAACTACTTGAGTTACATGCAACAATTAAATAACATACAGCCTTAAAGGACTGCAACTATGATCTAGGCTCTTTGTTTAAAGACCAAAAACATTGAAACTCACTAATGAAGGGAGACAATAATCAGAATGAAACTAATGAATCTGTTATTCCTTGTATTAATTTCCTTGAAACCATACAACCATATGCATGAAATGAAAGCATGAAAAACACCTAACAGATCTAAACTATCTATATTATCCTTCCTAATGTTGTTCATACAAAAGAAATTTGCTGAAGAATGTGGTATCATAGTCAAGGAAACACATCAAAACTGGAACCAGAATATGGTCTCGTAGTAATGTGCAAATTTTCTCTCCAAAACTGGAACCTACTAGTTTCTCAATCACAAAAAATTGGAACCCTTACAATGAGAAAGAAAAAGATAGATATAGGAAGAAGAAAATCTTGGATCTAATCAAGAGATGACAAGTGTCCCTTTAGAATTCCTTCCCAAGAAGCTAAAAGCCTCTCTCTACCTTCTCTCTACAATTGAAAATCAAATCTCATCATCTTGTCTCTACAAGGTAGAAATATTTGAGATATTTTATCCATCATCATAGCTATTTTTTTATGCCAAGGTGAACTCACAACAACAACAAAAATTAGTTAAAATATGAATTCTAGAAGCATACAAAATTTTCTAGCATTCATTTTAGCATCAACAGACTCTAATACATGTTCCCTAACTAATTTTGCAGCTTTATGATGAATTCTAGACCTTTTACTGAGAATGCCCTAGAAATTGTAAATTTTCTTATAATCTGAACTAGTGACTTGTTGTACAAAATCTGATCCCAAATTTGGAAAATTCATCTTCTCTTGATTCCAACAGTATATTGAAGTGCCTAATTTGGACAAAAAATGCCCTAGTTATGGCCATTTGAAAAACTCAGGTCTGGACTGTATCCTTGCATTAAAAATGAAAAATTTAAAAAATTATATAGTCAAGACTATATAAAACTTTACAATATTTTAATTTTTCATTTTAATCCATTCATGCGTTGATCCTCTCAATTTTCATTTTGTTCTCTCTCTTCTGATTTCCCCAGTTTGCCATGTGTCAAATCCTTATTTGCCATGACCCCTTTTGAAATATTTTAATTTATTTATTTATTTATTTATTCGTGCTCCAAATATCACCTTTAATATTTTTAAATAATTTCACTATTATCCCTGTATCACCGTGAGCCTTCAGAAATTGTTTTACATGCATACTTTTCATCATACACCTTTACGCTTAGACGAGGTGTAAGCTTTTGCCCCAAGCGTAGCACGAAACCCTTTTAAGAATTAATTCATGCCTATACATTGGGCGTATGATCGTAGGCCTTTAAATTTCTTCTCTCGATTATCCGCTTAAGACTTTCCTCATAACATCGGGACCCCTTCATTATTTTCTTCCCAACAATATGTTGAAGCTTCTCCCATAGCCTCATAAAGCCTTTGCTTTCACCTTTACGCCCTCACGCTATGAGCATATCCCTGGAACCTTAGAAGAATCAACTTTTTCTCTTAGGCCCCATTTGGTTGCTGGAAGATGAGGGCCAAAACTGGGTTATCAGGAGTAAAACCAGGTTTTGCAAAAAAACTTTGGTTTTTGGTTGCTTAAAATCATAACCTGGTTTTCAATTTCATCTTCCAATTTTGGTCAAAAATTGGAAGAAGTTTCTTCCAACAAAAAGGTGGAATTTGAAATTAAAACCAGGTTTTGAATTTTATGACAGTTTTTTTAATAATATTTTTGGGTCCACGGTATATTCATCTTCCGTGTGAACCAAACGGACCATTAGCTTTCCAAACCACAAAACCAGGTTTTCGAAAACCTGGTTATAAGATAACCTGGTTATGGCACAAATTGATCTTCCCCAACCAAATGGGGCCTTACGGAGAGAGCTTTCCCGTAATCATGTAATGTCTTTATAATTCAACTTGCACTCATATGCAATGCTTCCAGGTGGCTCATTCTTCCATGTTGCTTGTCAAAACTCATTGACTCCCTCACTAGCTTGGTTGACCATGGGCCCACTCATTGTGTGCCTTCAAAAAGCAACCATCTCTTAGACATTTAAATTGATGTGTTGAATTCTATTTAAACAACAAAGAAAATTGCACCCACTGAATGTGGGATTAAATGTTTAACCTTAAACCCTGTCGAACACCACTCTGTGATATCTAATCCCTCCTTATTCAGGCTTTGCTGCATGACCTCCTCTGGTTGCGTGTGGATGCCCTTTATTTATTACATCTTGACTACCATATTCTCCTTTGGCTCATGGGCTTCTCTGATAGTTTTGATGGCTTTAGTAAAGAAAATTTATGTCTTTCTACTTCAATCTGCCACCTTCTCATTTCAATTGTGTTGGTAACTCCACACGTACTTGTGGACTGCTCCTTGTACACAGCACTGGCCTGGGTCCTCTTGACTGCTGTGGGTTGCTCTTTATTGTCATGAGTTTAAGAAGATACATGGATGGGCGTTAGGTTTTATACTACCACCCCCTACTCTCCAAGTGTCTCTTGGCGTTAAAGCTTCCTTGGCTTTGACTACGCATGGGGGCTTTTTTCTTCATTTTGTAGTGGATTTCTACTATTGGTGTCTTGCTCATTGACTAGAGTTGTCTTCAACCGGTGTCTTGGACATCCTTTTAAAATGTGTGCTCCCTTCTTTTCAACGTTGGTTGTTCTTTCTCACAAGCATGGAAGCTCCTTAGTCTGCTACCTTCAAATATGGGTGTTTTGTGGGTTCTCTCAACTGCGGCTTCTTCCTTTGGTGATGCCTTCTTTTAATCATGGCACCTCCTCTTCCTTGTGGACTGGTAGCTTCAAAGCTATGTGTGATTTCCTTATTTAATGCTTGGGTTGCTACATAAAACATGCTGATTACTTGTTAATCATGTGTGGAGACTATCTTTGCATTGCATAGGTTGTCTTTTCTATTTTCTTGCTGTGTGGAAGGTTATGGCTTTGTCCATGCATGAGCAGTCCTTTACTTGCGTAGGTTTCCTTGACTGCCCATGCATGTTCCTTTGTCTTTTATGGCTTTCCCTGCCTATAGACAATGGTCTTCTTGTTGTTGACTGTGAGTTTCTTCTTACTTGGGAGCTATTCCTCTATTCCTATGCTTGAAGACTACCCCAAAATGGATTCCAAGCCTGTATGTTGTGGCTTTCTTCATGCAGTGATCTACTTCTTGGTAGTAGTGATCTCTAATAATCATCAGCCCACCGCCTGCCCTAGATATGCATTTCTTCATAACCAAGACCCATTGTCCACCCCGTGTGGCTTCTAGCACTTATTACTTCACTAGATTTTTGTGGTTTTCCATTATGGAGCTCTCGAAATTGAAAAGACAATAAATAAAATTCAAGAGACTTTGGTATATGATGTTTGGCAACCCATATATCTTTTAAAACTTCACCCCTACCTCTTCTTCCATGTAAATCTTCCATTCTACTTTTCCTCATAGCAAATTTACCACACCCAAATTTTATAGCATGAAGCTTTTTCACCCTTTTTAGTTACAACATTCAAGCTTGTAGAATGAAGAACTACTTTATATAATTCATGGGCTTTTCCCTATATTTTCCTCAGAAGGCAAGGTCCAAAACACCCATTAGACACTTGTGAATCAACAAATCCATTCTCAAAAGATCCACTCGAACATGTATGTTGGACTCACACTCTAAAGGAAGATTTGTCGCTAATGAAGCTATTTCTTTAGTAGCATGCAACATCCTTTTCTTGTCGTAAACACCATTTATCCATCAATTTGACAGAATTAGTCAGGCCTCAAAGTGGGTTCGGCTAAAAAAAAATTGTTTCTAAACAACTAAATTGCAAAAATAATCCATTGGTGACCTGATACTGATTCATATCAAATTTGACTACTGAACAATCAATTTGAAACTCATTTTACCACTTACTGTTAAACTATGAATTTCATGCCAGGAGGTCTATTGACTGCCTTTAAAAAACTAACCCAGACAACTGGCTAGGCTCTAAAACCTGACCCACCAATTCTTTGCTCCACATACTTTCACCCTGTTAGATCTTGTCTCATGAAGAATTCGAGGTCAAAAGATATTCACTGTCAAAGTGACCCTTTCAGAATTACCTGCAAGTAAACACGTTAGAAAACAACAAATTGGATTCAAATTTGGCTTGGAAAATTGGGCAAATGACCACATGGGGAAATGAAAACTGAGACACTGGTTCTCTGTCATGAGGACATTATGGATCTATGATCTAGGCTTATGAAGAATAATAGGATGCAAATGGCGAGCGGTCAAAGTGGGCTACTTGGATTTTGCAAACTAGGAACAATGACAGAAAGTGATTTTTGCAAATGGAATGGACCTAGAAAAATGTGCATATGGATTCATCAAGACTTGAAACTTGCCATACTTAGAGTATTTTTAGAGTACAATACAGTGTTACAATCCATTCAACCTCACCTATCATGGATTTCAAGATATAGCATCATGAAGAGGGGTCCTGACAAATCTGCTAATGCTGACACTAGTAAAAGATAGAAAATGCGTTTGGAATCATGTTTGAAAATTGATCAAACGAATTCAGCATTAGCTGAAACTTGAAACATAACAAGTCCTTGACATCTACAATGCAATGCAAAAGGAATTTTCACATTTCAATCATCTGTGCCAAGTTACATAGTTTAATATTTTCTTGATGTTAAAGCCCTAGAATTGCAAAAATGGCTTCCAGCTTTAGGAAAAATTAGGAGAAGGAACCTTTTGAAGTCTAACTAGTGTCTAATGAGGTCAAACAACTTGATTTTCTTCCAATACTAGAGGTTTCATATAAGAATGACCCAACTAGATCCCTATCCATCATACCTCCTAAGGTTGCAATGGTTCAAGATGTAAGAAGATGCTATAATTTCAAGATTGGAGCCATAGGAGACATCAAAATGAGGGAGGCATATGAGAAATTATGTGAAAATGGAGTTTTGAAGGAAGAGTACAAAATTGTTGAAAACAAGGATTTAACGTGTGCCCTAGAATTCCCTACAGTATTCAAGACTAAATGGATTAGGCTAGTACTGAGCAGAATGCATGATGGAAGCTTATGGTTGGAAGATGGCCCAATAAAAATAACAAAGAGAATTTTTCATAGAGTAATAGGGTACCCAACCCCATATTGGCCAAAGACACTTAGGAGTGATGCAAAGGAAGTAATTGAGAAGAATACTGGTGCAAAGTGGAATAAGAGAGGGATGATAATTGATATCATCTGAGACCCTCTTGTTGATTTTTCTATTAGGTTTATAGCACATAAATTTTACCAATTCAACAGACTCAACAATATGCCTTGCATTGCAGTGGATGTAGGCTGCAAATAGGTGAAAAAGGATCACACCTATGATCTTGCAGAATTGCAACTGCAATAGATAAATGAGAATCTAGCAGCTATCAAAAGAACCAAGGGAGCACAATGTAAATTTGGTGTTATTTTGATATTTATTTTCTTTTATGTTTAGAATGAATTTCCTTCTTTTCATGAAGTAGCATGGAAGACTAATAGCTCTATTATAGCTCAAGTCAATGAATACATTGAGCAGATGGGAGCTAATTATGAAACCCTAATGACTAGCTATTTTGTGCACTTTAAGAAGACAATGAAGCAAAGGCTAAGGATTCTAGTGTCATTAGTGGAGAAATATGTAAATGATGTATGTTTTCTTGTAGATATTTATTATACATACATTCAAGCTACCATACCAAGAGTAAGATGGTTAAGACCTCTTGGGTATGAAATAAATATAGATGAAGCATCAGCAGCAATAATTGCATTATTGGCAGAGGAAATAGATAAGGATGCACCAAATTTTGGAACCTATGATGTGGTGATATCAAAAGTGAATATGGACTTAAAGACTACCTCCACTTTGAAGAAGGATAAGCTTGTTAAGAAGCTAAAGGCTAAATTTGGGGAAGGCACGATAGAAGCAGAAGAAGAAGAAGAAGGTGAAGATGTTGAGGATGATGAAGAAGAACAAGGTCAAGGACCACTTTCCTTAACCCAATGTGTGGGGGAGGATGTAGATGAAGAGGAAGGTGTTGAGCAAGAAGCATGAAAGCCTAAGCCAAAGAAGAGAAAGGCAAAGAAACAACCAGTTGCACAACCCCAGTGAAAGAAGAAAGCTACAAATCCAAGCATAGCCATGCCAACTACAAGGGTAGATACTAGGGCTAAAAATCAAATGGAAAAAGAATAGGAAAAGAAAAGGGCAATAGAACAAGGAGGGCTTGTAGAACCAAAGAAGAGAAGAAAGTATGTTGCACCTCCTGAATCAAACGAAGAAAGGATAGAGTTTGATGAAGATCAATTTAGATTGGTAAGCCATTCTACCACATCTAAATTGGAAAGCATTTGTAATAATAATAGAAATATTGTAGATGTAATTGATCTAAAAACCATTGATTTTAATAAGTTGTCAAAGGAACAATAGAACATAGTGGAAGATTCCATCTACACTATGATGGCTAAGTTCAAGACCACCCCACTTGAACTAGACAACTCTATGCCTAAGGAGCTAAGCTCATTAGTTGAGAATAAATGACATTACTATCTTAAAATGGAAAAATAAATAAGGGATTCTAGATTGGCTCATGTAATGCCAGACCTTACAAAAGGTCAAATAAAAAAGGCTAGCAAGAAACATGGGGGAAAATTTGCACCCAAATATAGAGCCTTTAAAATTTTGCAAAACCAAATAGAAGATGTTGTCCAAAAGTCCACACAAATGTGGAAATTAATATATGGTTTGACAACTATGAAGGAAGGATAGGAAGACCCATTTGAGGGTAGAAATGATGAAGAAGAAGAAGAGAATGAGAAAGAGGAAGAAAGAGAGAAAGAAAAAGATGGAGAGAAAGAGACAGTAGAGAAGACACATGGTGAAAAGGCAACAACTGAAGAGTAGTAGACTGAACAAAGTGTCCAAGACACCCAACTACCACCACGAAGTCCTCTACATACACCTACAAAAATAGTAATTGTATAGGATGTTCCTAATACCTCAAGTTAGAACATCAACCCTTTAATTGCAGAGGATCTAAAAAAGATCCTTCACCAAACTACACTGCAATCACAGCTTTGTACAAATCCAGTTTTGGTGAGTGTAGATGAATTATAGAAGGCTATAGTAGAGATAACAAGGGAGAAGGAAAAAATTAAAGTACCATCTACACAACCTCCCACAGCTATAGTAGATCAACCTAAAGAGTAAGAAGAATAGGACAAAATTGTTAAGGTTGATTCTACAGTTAGAATGACAAAAACTACTGAGGAGCCAACAAAGGAACAAATAGGGCAAGATGTTCCTACTACAAAAATTCAAGGTACACCTCCTCAAATCATCATTATTGACCAAGGTAGTAGAGAAGAGGAGAAAGAAGAGGAGAAAACTCCTAAGGAGTAGGAGGCAATACAAACATTGGTGAACTTACCTACCTCAGGGACTCCTACTAAGAAGCTGAGCACTAATGCAGTACCATTGTAGATTTCAGCACCAAGCTTGAGCTCCACCTATATTATAAGGGTACTTTACTATGGAGACCCTGCACTTGATGACAAAATAGTCATACCTAGTTATGACTCAAGAACTATGAACCTACAATAGATAAATGAAGTGCAAGAGGCACTAGAGAGAAGGAAGAAACAAGAGATACTCAAAAATGAGTATAAGTAGAAGTAAGCACTGGTCGAAATTAAACATATATTTCTTGATGTTTTCAGCTTGCTAGTACCTGATGTAACCCAACCCATCATGGAGCAATTGTCCAATATAGTAAACGAGGTACAAAATGAGGACCTTGACACTACTATTAAATTATTAGAATGGTCAAAAAAGAAATTTCAAATGAAAGTGAATGAGAAAATATCAAGTGAAATAGCACTTTGCCAAGTAGAATTGGCTAAGAAGATTGAAAAAGTGAAGAAAGTATTTGAGAATGTATTCTCATTATACACCAAGTTGTGTGATTCATCTTATTTCACACAAGAAACTAGCCAAAGGATACTGAGCTTGGAACAAAATCTCAAGATTTCTAGCACTTAGCTACCCAAAGATCTAGCTTAGAGTGAGAAGCATTTTGCAGCTATGCTTCACACACAAAAAGAGTTAGCTATATTGACAATAGAAGAGGCCAATATCAAGGCTAAATTGATGCAAATTCAATCTTCCATTACCCCATATCTATAAGTACTCCATAAGGAACAAGCCTATGCAGAAAATATTCTAAAGAAAGACCCTAATCTTTCTACACTAGAAGGCCTTGTTCATCTTGTAGTAGAGACAACCACCTAGCACAAGTCATTGGAAATAGCATTGAACAATTGGGATGCTTCTCTCAAGATGGTTATGGAGGTAAATAAAACATTTTTGGAAAAGTATTCTATTCGTCCTTAGGACCCTTTGACATAAGTGTCAAAAAGGGGAAGAAATAATAAAGGGGGAGATATAATGTTTGGGGCGATATGTGAATAAGAATATGGGATAGTAGGAGATAATAATTTTTTTTGATAGAAATAATGACTATCCAAAGGGGGAGATATTCACATTCACATTTTGAGGAAGTAATAAAAGTCAAGAAGGATACAAAACTACAAGAAGATGTGAAAGGGAAATAGATGTAGAGTACATGAAGCAAAAATAGGGTACATAGATATAGAAACAAAGGTAGACAAGGTAAAGAATATCAAATGCATCAGTATGAGATACATTTAGCACAAGAATTTTGGTTATAGGAATGGAAATGACACATCAGCTCAAAGGGAGTTACAAGATTTTGAGGTATACAAAATTTTGAACAATTTTTTTGAAGTCTTGTACATATGCTAAACAAATTACTTGTTATACTCATAGAGATCAGATTTAAAATGTTTAAGTGTTTTTGTCACTCATGTCAAAGGGGGAGATTGTTAGTCTCAGATTGGTTTTGACATTTGAGTGTCAACACACTTAACCAAGTTCTCAAAATGATGTCGAGCATAATATAGAAGCTAAGCTATAGTGTATGTTGAGCCAAAGAATTCAATAGGTGCCAAGTGAACTTTAGTTTCTGAGCAATCTTTAGGTGTTGAGAAAAGTTCAAGTGTTGAGAAAAGTATAGGTGCTAAGTCACTATAGATGTCGAGTGAAATAGAATTACTATAGGAATCGAGTGAGCTAGTTTTTATATATGTGTCGAGCATCAACAACTAGTAAGTGCCAAGTAACACAAAATCAGCATATGAGTTTGTATCCTCACAAACTTATATGTAAACCATTTTTGGAGCTGACATAGGATGAATCTCAAAGGATCTTGAAGATAAGAACAAATCTTTTACATTACCCATGTAATCAGCATGCAGCCAATAAGAAAAATGGAGAAGGCATGCAACCAATAGGAAAATCCCATGAATTGAGTGGAAAATGAAGAATGAATATGGATCATAGATTAATACCTAACCCTAAGTCTTTGAAATCTTTAAAAGGAGGACAAAGCCCCATTATGCAAGAGAGAGGATATGTGAGAGAAAAGTGTATGTGTGAATTATAGTGAAGTGCAAAAGGGTGAAAAGACTTAGAGAAGAACAGAGTAGCATTGTAGAATCCAGTTGATTAAGAATAGAGTATTAGAACCACAAAGAGTGACATATTAGATCAAGCAAGGATTAGGTCAGTCAGAGTAGAACAAGGATCTATAATCAGCAATTAAGGATTGCAAGTTATCAGGTCAAAATCTTCTAATACTTTCTAGCAATTGTATTAGATATGGAAATCCTATGGACTTAGGTTGGCTTAGCAGCCATTTGTAAATCCTTTAATAGGGTGTCATTCCAACTGAATGTACTAAAGTCCTTTAACCAGGCCTACTTTTAGCAGGGTAGTGAAATCCTTTAACCAGGTCACTTTTAACAGGGTGTGAAGTCTTTAACAGGACAGGTCTTTCATAGGGTAGACCATTAGAAGTGGTCAAACATTGTAACCTTGAAAAGTTACACATTGTTGCAATGATATTTTGTGGGTGTCATCCCCACCCCAGTTCTACCTTCTCATTTTGGAGGGTTTCTGGGTTACCAAATTTGTGTGTTATCTATTTTCATGCATGCTTTTACTTTCATGTTTAGTAGATGAATTAGATGCATATGAATTATTTTAGTTAAAAGATTTTAAATGGTTAAAGTTAGTTACTTTTGATTCACCCCCCTCCCCCTCTCAGATGTAAATTTTCCCACTTGTTAATTCCAACAGTTTCAATCCCCTAGAAGACAAGTGCATAAATTATCTATCTCCATTTTGTGCTAAAATTTTGATCATGAGTTTTTAGAAATAGTCATATTGTTTAAATTTCAAGAGATCCTCATTAGTAACATCATTTTCTACTTTTCTTCCATGTTGAGTCCTATGTAAAGGAAGTCCATATGAGAAAATCTAGCTGGAGATAAAAAAACATCAAGGTGTGATCTTGGAGTCCTAGGAGGAGTATTATTTTTATTATTCATAAAGAGGTTGACATTTTTATATCTAAAGACATTAGTATTAGCATTGTGGTCTCCAAAGACATTAGCATTAAGACTAGTTTCCATAAGATTTTCTTGTTTCTCTAGGTAATCCTTCATCCCTCTTTTAATTTGTCTCAATCTTTCATTTTTTTCAAAGATGTCCTTAAGATGTCTATGCTATAATTAGGGAATATCAAAGTAGGGGAGGGGGGTGAATAAATGTTCCACAAATTGTTTCCCAACTATGGATGTCATTAACTATATTTATACATGTATATACAATCAAAGTGAAAAGTAAACATAACCACAACATAATATAATTCATAATATCATTTTTTTTAACTAGGGAAACCTTGGCCAAGGAAAAATCTATTGGGGATGGTACCCACAAAATGATCCACTAATCAAAAGTATCTTATGAAAGATATTAACCTTGTTAGGATTCTATTACATTTGTATAGTGTATATGTCCTCATTAGAGGATTAGACCTTGTTAGAAGCCTCAACCCTATTAGGAGTTGGTATTACAATACAAAAATAGAGAGTTGATCCCATTTCCTAAACATGCATATACAATAGTACAATATATATACAAAAGGCATAGATACAAAAAAAAAAATTTCTAACAATGCTAATATCTTCAATATTTGATTTTTCCTTTGTAGTTCTCATCATAAAAACTTATCATACATTTGTACTATACTATAATATCATCAAGTTCATATCAATACTGATCATAAAAAGTTCACATTCAAACATTACATCATTAAAATATAATACTACACTTATTACAAACAAAAACATCTCCCTTTATACCAAAATGTTTCATCTCGTTGGTCTTGCTACTTGATAATTTGATAAATCTACTGAATTGTATTTTTTTCATGTGTGGGTTAACATATAGGATGTCATCTTAACTTGTTAACTCATTTTTTTGGTAAACTAAAATAATTCCTTAACCAAATTTCCTTTACTCTACTATCTTCTATGTTTTGCCTGTTAGAACTTGTAACTGGAGAAGTGTCCATAACTTTGTCTATACAACTCCAAATATTTAGCACTCTAGTAGACATACATACTCCATAATATCTTTTCTTAATTTATTACTGTTAGTCTAAAAATGGTTTGACACTTGAGTGTCAACACACTTAACCACCTTTCACATTGAGGCTGAGTACACTGTGTATGCCGAGCCACAACATGTGCTGAGTTAGGAAATTCAACAAGTGTCGAGCATGATCTTTAGGTGAAAAATAGTCTTCAGGTGCCGAGTGAAGATCAGGTGCCAAGTAAGTAAAGGTGACGAGCATGATCTAAGTACCAAGCATTATTCAGGTTGCGAGTCTTAAAGGATGCCGACCAAGATAGGAGCATATATAGAAGCTGAGTTACAATAGATGTGGAGCATCATGAAGCAGTAAGTACCGAGTAACTCAGAATTAGCATATGAGTTTGAAACTTCACAAACTCAGATGTAAATCATTTTCATAGCTGACATAAGAAAAATCCCGAAAGATATAAGTGATAAGATCAAATCATTTATATTTCCTATGCAATCTACATGCAACCAATAAGAAAAATGGAGAAGGCATGCAACCAATAAGAGATGTGCAAGGAATAAGCAAAAATCAAAGATTAAATATGGATCATAGATCCATACCTAACCCTAAGTCTTCGAGTGTCTTTATAAGGAAGATGAAATCAGATTGAGTAGAGTGAGCATAAAAAAAAGGGGGAAAAATGTATAAGGAAGTCTAATATCAGAGAGAAGAGAATCAGATCATAGAGGATCAAGATCAGAGAGAGCAGATCAAGTGCCTATATTCAGTAATCAAAGGATTGTAAGCCATCAAGTTTATCATACCTAATACTCTTTAACCATTTTATTAGAGATAAAATCCTATGATGATAGGTTAGCTTAGCAGCTATTTTATAGATCCTTTAACTAGGTGACTAAATCCTTTGACAAGGTGACACTTCATGTAAAAGTGTTTGTAAATCTTTTAACCAGGTCACTATTGATACAGTGTAAAGCCTTTGACAGGGTAGGCCTTTAACAGGGTAGACCATCAGAAGTGGTTAAACATTATTACTGCAGTGATTTTGTGGATATCATCCCCACCCTAGTTTTACCTTCTTATTTTTGGAGGTTTTCTGGGTTACCAAATCTTAAGTGTTATGTGGTGATGCATATTATTTTTTTATGATTGCTTAATATTTATATGCATGCATGTTTATTTCAAAAATATGTTATTAAGGATTTGAAATAGTTAAAAGGCTAGTTCTTCTGATTCACCCCCCTCCTCCCCCCTCTCTTAGAATTATTCTTTCCAATAAGACAATCCAACAATTACATGCTGAAATACATCATTAAAATAAGAATAAACAAAACTTCATTAAATGTTTTACCCTCTTCATAGTAGGTTTATATTTCCATAAATGATAACCTTATATCATCCTCATGCATTCTCTTAGCCAATTTTTCAATAGTCTCCTCCTTTGGTAGTGATGACAATATATGAGAAAATTGGCTAAGTCCAAAAAAAACTTTACAAAATCGTGACCTTGTGAAAATTTCAAAACTAGGGATCATCTTCAAAAATGTATACCATCTTATATTATACTTTATCTAGCTTATAAATCCTTATAAATAAAATTTTCCTATCCAATACTCAACCCCTTTGACATCAATGGAAAAGGTGATTCAAAGTCTATATGTATGTCAAAAATTTGTTACCTTCTTTTTGTCATGTTGGCTACATATTCATGAGTGTCACACATTCTCCAAATTTTTGGTTTAAGACTAGTGAACTCTTTCTCCCATGTGTCCTTGATTTCCTTTGATATATTTATTAATGAACATTATTCATAAGGTGCAACTTCAACTACATTAAGACCAAAGTAAACCATTCTTTGATAAGATTTTTTGCATCTATACATTCTTTTAGCTTCTTGTGTACTTGATAAATTTTCAATGCCAAGTGTTCCCTTGATGATGAAATTTATTTATGGTTCTTTCCTTCTATAATTCAAGTAACCTTAGCTCATCATGAGTATTTCTTATTCTTCTTTCCAAATCTATGATCTATGATTTGTTCGCTCATCCACAATGCTTTTCAATTATATCTCCTTGTCTTTTATCTCTTTCTAAATTCCTTTGGTGAACCAAAATGATAAGACACATATTCCATATAGTTTTTTTTCCTTCTTGAAGGCATCTCATAAATTTCTTGATACAAGTATCAAGAAATGATAAATCACCGATGATGTTGTTTCATATAGTGCAAAATAGTTTTTCATCATGAGTGGTTTGAGATTTTGTTAATACAAATTCCACCAGTGTAGAGAATTTTTTATCAAATTCTTCCTTTTTTTTTCCCCTCTCCTCTTTGCATTAGGCTCAGTGATTTTTACTTGAATAATATTTTGGACATTTTCTCTAGTGTGCCTAAAGCACTCTTGCTCAATTTTCTAGAATCCTCAGCAATTTTCCCAATAGCAATTTTTTTCACTTGAAGGTATTTTTGGATATCGATGTTACCATTAGAAATTTTGGTAACATCTTGTGGAAAACTTGTAAACAGTTCTTCAAGAGGTGATCTTAAAGTGGTTGTTGGTGGTGTATTTCTTGCCTTCTCAGGTCTTTGCATTATTGTTATTTTCCTTTCCTTAGTGCTAGGCCTCTATTCATCTTGGGGATGTGATGGATGAGAGTCCATCTGATCCTTTTTTTTTCCTTCTCTTTTTCTTTATTTTCCTCTTCTTTCTTCTTCTTCTCTCTCTATCTTCTTTAAAGAAAGTTTACCTTCTATGGTTTCATTATGTTTGAGCAATCTGGTGATTAATCAAATTCTACGCTTGCAAAAGTAGGTATTAGTAACATCTATTGTAGTAAATGATGTAGGAGCATCTTTGGTTTACTTACAATCCTATATTTTTGGAGGGATTTTGGTTAAGTGTTGTAGATATTGGTAGATATTGGTGTCTGACATACATTGGGAGCTTGGCATGGTCTATAGTTGCTCGGCATGGTCTGGGAACTCAACACAATCTTTGGTTGCTCGGCATGGTCTAGGTACTTGACATGGTATTTGGTTTCTCAACATGTTCTTTGGTTTCTTGGCATTTTCTATGTTTTCTTGGCATGTTCTTGGGACTTGGAATGGTCTTTGGTTACTCGACATGGTCTTTGGTTGCTCGACATGGTCTAGGAGGAGCTCAACCTTGCTTAGGAATTTGGTGCCTATTATAGGCCATGTAACTAATTTTACACAATGAGTTAGAGGATTGAAATTTCAAAGATTAAAGAAGGCCTAGATTAATAACTATAGTTTAAAGCATGAGTTCAAATTCCATTAGAGCTAGGAGATATCACAATTTTACTTGGACATCAATTTTGGGCATTTAATTATTGTTGTAGGCCGACTTGTGGTATTTAATTTATGTATTTGTATTTAATTTGTGTTCTAAGCTGACTTGTGGCTTAGATTGGTATAAGTAGGGGTTGTGGGGAAGTCTTTAGTCATTATTCATCCATCATGGAGAAGTGGAGGAGCTAGAAGAGTACATTTTGGAAGAGAGCTAGTAGCTGAGGCTTGTGAAATAAGGAGATTACTTGGGGGCTTGGAAGCAAAAGTTAAGATCTTCCTTGAGGTTTTGTACTAGAGTGTGGATCTAGACTAGCTAGTGTTTGGATTGGATATTGAGAGATCTTGCAAAAATATTACTTTCATTGTATTTGGTCATAAACGAGAAGGTCTTACAGCCCAACATATTGCATGTAATCAATTATATTTTATGAATATATTATTGTAATTTAGTATCAGATCTTGCTTTTTTGTTTCTTGGTGTTATGTTTTTGTTGTGTGGTTGTATAGCTAGGGGCTAGGAAATCTCCTTTGGGGATTTTCTTGCCTTACATTGTGTTAGTAAATCCTATCCATGTACAAATTTAGATTCCTATTTCTTTCTTTTATCCTCTTATTCCTCTGAGTTGGAATAATCAATAATGTTGCCTAAAATCAAATTTCCAACTTCATAGTCTTGTTGTTTTGAAAATGGATCATCAAATGAACTGGAAAAGGGGTCTTCATTAGGGTCTATTTTAATTGTATCTCCCCCTATTATCATGATTTCATCTTGTGTATCAAAGGGTATATCCTTAGTATCCATCATTGTGTCATCTTTTGGTTGATCCACTAATTTATCTAATTCAATCACAACTTTCATTACTACCACCTTTGTTTCATTAGTTACTACATAATATAAACCTCCCATTATTTGAATTTCTCCTATTTTCTTTCTTAATAGGGGATCCAACTTCTTCTTGATGAATTCGACTTGGTTAGCATTATCCAAAATACAAAGTTTTTTAATTACATATTCTCTTATCTTCTACTCTTCCTTATTAGTACTCATCTTCCTTATTTTCAACCTTTCATATAATTCACCTGGTATGTTACGATGGATGTGTATAAAATATTGCTTGAAATAAATCATATACTCAATAACTAAATTTTCTAATTGTCTCTACTATAAGGGACCATATAAGTCATAATACTTGTTCAATTGAGTAATATTTCCATCTTTAATTATCATTTGATTCATGCATCCAATTTCTAGTTTCTAAGATTTCTTCTTCTTTCCACTACTTTTTTCTTGCTATAGTTGTAGTTGAGTCTATGTCTAAGTATGTGGTGGGGTAATTTTTCATCTCATTTTCTTAGGGGTTCTTTCCTTTTCCATTTCCTTTTCCTTTTCTATAGTCTTCTTGCCTACAAAAGTCATCAATACCTTAGGCTTCTTTTTTAAGTCTTGACCTACTAGCCATCTCCTTGATCCTCTTAGACCTTTTTGGTGTAACTTCCTCCTTTTTCTCCTCCTCATCTTCTTGTTTGATAGGTGTTAAATTTATTGTTGAAGAGGTCCTTATAGACCTTGTAGATACTACTCAATTGCTCTTGTTACTTATAATTGCTAGATCTTCCTCTTCTTGTTTAGCTCATTTTACCATCTCTTTTTTTATTGTGTAGCACTTATAGGACTTCATGTTGTAAGGGCATGTACTACTAATGGTGGTGAACTAGGTGCTACTAATAGTGGTTTAACCAATTAGATATTACTCTATCCACTTGATCTCATTTCAGCTATTTTTTGCTTGGCCTCAACAAGCTCTTCAAGTGTCATACCTTAGTCTTTTAGTATTTTCTTCATAACACTTTCTACCTTTTTCTTGGTTGCTTTAGAAATCCATAATTTTTCAACTTCTACCAATATTTCCTTTTTTGTCTCTTATCTATCAATATCTCCATCTATTTTATCCTTCAAAATTCATGTATCATATTAATCTATTTCATCTTTAGTTTCTTCATATTCCAAAGGATCTACAAACATCACCCTTGGTTCAACTAGTTCCATACATGTTTTATCAATTTCAATCATACAATGTATCTTCCTCTTATTTCATTTCTTTTAGAAACATCATGTAGAATCCATTTGTATTCACCTAAAAATGGTTAACCTAAAATTTTGTGCCACCAGCTCATCATCCTTATCCTCTATCCAATTCACAAAATTCAAGGTAACAAACTTGTTGGTTTAGATCTAGCCAATCTTTGACTTTTCAAATAATGTAGCAGCTTGACACTATTGACTTTCCAATGATTAACACTTATTGTGTTACTCGACACCTACTATGTTACTCAACACCTACTGTGGATTCACTCAACATCAACTAAGTTTTATTGATGCTCTATACCTATTGTATTTTGTCTAGCTCAGCACCTGAACTTACTCAGCTCCTTTTGTTTCACTTGGCACACATTAAATTTTGCATTTTCTTGGCACTTACTGATAATCTTCTCAACTGAACTAACTTTCTCAGCACCCACTAATAAATTTAGTCAAGCTTTCTAGATAGTTTTGTTATAACTTATTCTTCTAGAGTTATATTCTATCATCACTTCTTTGTCTTCCACCAGTTCTCTTACATAGTGATACTTAATTGCAATGTGCTTTGTTTTGGAATGCATCATATGATTCTTTGATATGTTGATGGGACTTATGTTATCAAAATAGAGTATCAAAGGTTTAGTTATCTCTTCCTTCATAACTTTCAATAGATGCTTGATCCATACAATATTGGTGCAATTGATGGCAACAGCAACATACTCAACTTCAGCTGTGGAATGCAAGGTAAAAATTTTCTTTTTGCTAGTCCAAGTGACTAAGCTTTTACCTAAGAAAAGTGCTCCTCCACTAATGCTTTTTCTATCATCTATATTACCTCCCCAATCTACATCAGTGTAGGCATTCAACTCAAACTTTTCATTCCTCTTGTAGTATAAACCAAACTCATCTATTCCTTTTAGGTACCTCATTATTATTTTTATTGCCATAAGATTATTTTCTCTTGGGTTTTCAGAGAATCTTGCAACTATTCCAATAGATAATGTAATACTAGGTCTACTATGTACAACATACTATAATTTTCCAATCATTGATCTATACATTTCCTAATTTACTTTAGTTGACTCATCATTCTTGGATAACCTATGTCATGTTACCATTGGTGTATTGACTAGTTTTGAATCCTCTAAGCCAATTTTTTTGACTATCTCCTTGATATATTTTGATTGAGTCACAAATATTCCATGTTTTAGTTGATGTACTTGCAATCCAACAAAGAATTTGATTTCCCCAAACATTGACATCTCAGACTCATGTTTCATCTGATCAGCAAAATCTTTGCATAGTGCATCTTTTCCTCTAAATTTTATATCATCAACAAAGATTTTAGATATCAAAATATCTTTACCTTTTTTCTACCTTGATATACAGGTTGTTGTTGTCATCTATTCTTTCAAATCCTATCTTCACAAGATATGTGTGAAGTCTCTCATACCAAGCTCTAGGAACTTGTTTCAAACCATAAAGTGCTTTATGTAGTTTGCAAACATTATCATTTTGTTGTCATCAATGAATCCCTCTAGTTGTTCAATGTAGACATGATTTCTAGTATACCATTCAGAAAAGTAGACTTTACATCGATTTGGTAGACTTTAAAACCTTTGTAAGAAGCATATGCAAGTAGAGTTCTTACTCCTTCGATCCTTGCAATAGGGGAAAATATTTCCCCATAGTCCAGTCCTTCTTCTTGTGCATAACCTTTCCAAACTAGTCTTGCCTTATTTCTTGTGATCTCACCATTCTCATCTAGCTTGTTCCTAAATACCCACTTGGTACCAATCACATTCTTATCTTCTAGTCTTGGAACTAAAGTCTAGGTTTTGTTCTCTATCTGCTTAATCTCCTCTTCCATAGCTTTATACCAATCATCATCTTGTAGTGCATCTTTCACTATTTTGGGCTCAATATTTCTTAGTAGACATCATTCATTTCTTAGTCTATTCCTTTTCATTGGTTTGGCTTTCTTGTCACCAATGATTTATAAGTAGGATTATATCTTCTCACATACTTGGATAGCCTTGGTTTTATCCTTGTTTCCATGTTTGGTCTTTCAGCTTCAGAGTCACTGTGCACATCTCTTTCTGGTAGCTTAGCATCTCTTTTATGTGTACTAATTTTAGAATCAAAATGTGCATTTTCTTCATTCTACAACTCGACTTCTAAATACAACTTGGCATTCACTGGTTGTGACTCAGCAAATATTGAAACTTGTTGTTGATTCCCAACTTGATTGGTATCTTCTTCTTCAAAAAGAATTCCTTCATAGAACTATATAAAGGATCTATACTCTTCTAATTTCTTGATGGATTCATCAACTTGAACTTCTATATGCTCATCAAAATTTACATTTGCACTCTCCACAATTTTGTTAGTGTTAGCATTTAAACACTTACATGCTTTATGTCTAGTGGAGTATCCAAAGAATATAGCTTCATCACTCTTTGCATCATACTTGTCATTTCTAGAATCTTTAAGAATATAGCACTTACAACCAAACACTTTGAAATTTTTTACATTAGGTGAGTGACCATACCATAATTCAAAAGGTGTTGCATTTGTACCTTTCTTTATTTGTACTCAATTTAGAGTGTAGATAGTTGTACTTACAACTTCTCTTTAGTATTTTAGAGAAAAATTCTTCTCCATCATTAATGTTCTAGCATAGTCTATTATTGATGTACTCCTTCTCTCTACAATTCCATTCTATGGTGGAGTTCTAGGTGTTGATGTTTGTCTCTCTATTCCTTTATTATTGCAAAATGTCTCAAATTCTTTTGATGTGAACTCTCCTCCTCTACCAGATCTTAAGCACTTTAAAATGTTCCCTATTTCTTTCTAAACTTTGGCCAAATATCACTTTAAAAATTGAAATGCATCAGATTTTTTCTTTAAGAACATGATAGTCATCATTCTAGAGTATTCATCAACAAACAACATTATATATTTGTCTCTTTTATAACTTTGTACTTCTATTGGGCCATATTAATCAGTATGGACTAACTCTAGTACTTCTTTGGAAGTGTAGGTTTTTCTTGTGAAACTTGACTTGGTCATCTTTCTTAGCTGACACTGTTTGCACATTATATTGTTAGGCTTGTTTGGTTTAGGCAAACCTCTGACTTTCTTCATTTTGCTAATGCTAATCAGATTATCAAAGTTGACATGGCATAACCTTTTATGCCATAGCCATAGATCATCTAATCTTAAAATAAGACAAGTAACATCCTCCATATTTAGGTAAAATAGATTACTCCTAGTTTGGTCTCCTTTTCCAATTATATTTCCATCAGTGTCATAGATTTTGGCAGTTTTGTTTCCAAATTCTACTTTGCATCCTACATTGCTTAGTTGTGACACACTTAGCAAATTGTAGTTCAATCCTTGAACATTATATGCATTATCACATGAAACTTTCTTTGTAAGCTTAATGGAACCTTTTTCGTTGATTAGGCATGGAGCATCATTTCCAAATCTAACACTACTTCCATCATATTGAGTTAAGGTAACAAACTTAATTTTGTCTCTGATCATTTGATGTAAGCATCCTCTGTCTATGATCCACCTATCATTATTGTTTACACAAGTTACTAGTGCTATTGCCTCATCTTCATCTCACTCATCCTTCATGGCTACATAGACTACCTCATCATCATTTTCATCAGAATTCTCTTCTTCAAAAATGTAGCACTTTTTGCCTTTGTCTTTGTAATCCTTGCTATGATCTTATTTTCTATTTTTGTACTTGTTGCCTTCTCTATTGTTCTTTTTCTATGTACACCTTGTTAGGAATAAGGTGTCTCAACCTTGTATAATTCTTATTCTTATTATTTGTTTTGTAAAATGTATTTCTTACAAATAATGTTGATGTGTCGACATCTTGAATTGTGTGTAAGGTGATCATGACTAAAATGGTTATGACAGATTCCTATGACACATAAGAGCTATGTTAGGAAGATTCAATGATAGGTGAGACATGTGAGAACTAAGATATTTGAGTACTGTAAAACCCTAATATGGTTTACCTTTGGGAGTAGCCCTAAAGTGAAGCGCATGTTATAAGCATTTTTAGGGTTGCGAAGAGATGCGATGCGAAAGGTGTATTGTTGGTACTGCAAGTAGCTACTAGAGTCTTCTATTGTCGCTATTGAGCTTGCACTGCAAGTGTATTGTAACCCTTTGTTGAAGATAATACATTGTGTAGGTTCTGAAGGGGTGGGGTTGTTTTACCAAAAGGTTTTTCCCCACCGAAAAATCCTTGTGTTATGTGTTCCTTTCTCTGTCTATTTTCTGTATGCATGTTTGGCTACAATATTGTTGTTTACATGATATTGAATCTATAAGTGTAGAAGATTTTAATAGGATTTGCATCATACTTTCCTTATCAGATTAGCGTAGGAAGCTATTTTTGCACCTGAGTTTCCTTACAAGTGGTATCAGAGCTTGATCAACTTTTGATCCTAGTTGTTGGGTAGGATTTTTTGAGCTAATCTCAAGTTGAGTGGGAGTCTTGTGCAGAGCATCCTAACTATTATTTTTAGATTGAGATGGCGAGTTCATCATATGGAAGAATAGAGGTGGAGAAATTTAATGGCACTAATTTTGAGTTGTGGAAACTCATGATGGAAGACATGTTGGAAGATCGTGACCTATGGGAAGTGACTACAACTGCTACAAGACCAAAAACTATAGCTCAAGTAGATTACGATATCAAAGATCAAAAAGCTAAGGGTCTCATAAGACTCTGTTGAACCGATGCAGTCCTTCTAAATGTTCTAGATGAGAAAACCGCATATAGTTTGTGGGAGAGACTTGGGGCTGTGTATCAAGCCAAATCTTTGGTGAACAAGTTGTTCCTGAGGAAGAAGTTATATTCTCTATGAATGGAGGAAGGTGGATCCTTAATAGATCATTTAAATGCATTTAATCTGCTGGCTGCACAGTTGACATCAGCTGGTGTCAAGTTAGAGGAGGAGGATCGTTGCTACACACTTTTGTTTTCTTTACTGAATTCATGGGACCATCTTCTGATGGCTCTTGGAAGTACATTAGTCACTTTCAAAATGGATGATGTGGTGTCTTCACTGCTATTAGAGGAAATGCAGAGAAAGGCTTCCAATTCAAAAAAAGAAGCCCTTGCTGTTTGTGGGAGATCCACGGAAACAGGAAAGAAAAATGACAATAAGTCTGACAATAAGGGTAGATCCAAATCCCGTGGGAAGTCAAAGACTTCCAATAATTCCAAGGCAAAATGTTGGAACTGTGATAAGACTGGGCACTTTCGTAAAGACTGTAAAGAGCCTAAGAAGAAGAAGAAAGCCTTAGATTTTGGTTCTGAAAAATCTCAAGAAGATGGCGATGTATTCATCGTAGCTTTGGCATCCCATGCATCTGATGATGTGTGGTTGGTTGACTCGGGTGCATCTTTTCACATGACCTCTCATCGAAACTAGTTCTCAAGATATGAAGAGTTCGATGATGGAAAGGTGTACTTGGGTGATGATTCTCACCTAAAGATAGTTGGATGTGGAAGGGTCACTATCAAATTTCTTGATGGATGAGTAAAGGGAATCAATGGAGTTATGCACATTCTAGGTTTGGCACGAAACCTATTATTTGTAAGTATGCTAAATGATGTAGGTGTGCAAGTTGTTTTTTCTAAAGATGGATGTAAGATGATGAGATGAGCTATGGTGCTTGCTAAGGGTACTAGGAGAGGTACTTTGTTTCAGCTTGATGCATACATTTCTCAGTGTAATAGTTCTTCTGTTTCAAAGAAGAGAGAAACTATCACTTCATCCCCACCATCTGAACGAATAGTAAAGAAGACTATGGTTAGTGGTTCTGATGATAGTGCAAAGAGTGTACCTAAGGGTGCAAACACTTTGGAAGGAAAGCTTCCTATAGAAAAGATAATGTTGTGGCATATGAGATTTGGCCACATTGGTGAGAAGGGTCTCAGAACCCTAAAAAATAAAAATCTCATTGAGGGGTTAAATGATTGCAATCTCGAGTTTGACTTCTATGAACACTGTGTATATGGTAAACAAAATCGTGTTCAATTTTACTCTAGTTCTCACAAATCTTCTGATGTTTTGGATCTTATTCATTCTGATGTATTTGGTCCTGTAAAAGTTCCTTTAATCTCCAAGTCTGTATTTTTTGTATCTTTCATAGATGATTACAATAGAAGGATATGGATTTATTTCCTTAAAAGTAAGACACAACTCTTTAGTATATTCAAGGAATTTAAAGCCCTTGTAGAGAATCAGACTAGTAAGGAGATTAAGTGTGTGAGAACTGACAATGGTGGTGAGTTTTGCTCAGTAGAGTTTGAACAATTCTATAAAGAACAAGGTATCGAGAGGCATAAGACAACTCTATATACCCCACAGAAAAATGGAGTTGCAGAAAGAATGAATAGGACATTGATAGAGAAGGCTAGGAGTATGCTTAGTGGAGCTAGTTTAGAACAAAGGTTTTGGGCCAAAGCTATGGCCACTGCTTGCTATCTGGTTAACAGATCTCCTACATCAGCCCTTGTTGGTAAGACACCCATGGAGGTGTGGTCTGGTAAGAAGCCTTCAATAAGAAATCTTCATGTTTTTGCTTGTGAAGCTTATGCACATGTTCCAATGGAGAAAAGATCTAAGTTGGAAAACAAAGCTATTAAATGTATTTTCATTAGGTACAGTGCTGGTGTGAAAGGATACAAGCTTTGGGATCTTATGACTATTAAGGTGTTGTATAGTAGAAATGTTATTTTTAGAGAGCTAACATCTTCTCCTATTGTGCTACAACTAGATGAAAAAGAAAAGGAAAAAGATGTTGTTCAGTTGCCTCCTACCCTTGAGAAGACTGAACAGAGAGACCATGTTGGGTCTAATGATGAGGAGAGCTCTTGCAGCTCTGATAGTTTAGAAAAAGAGGAAGAACAACCTCAACCTCAGCCCTTGAGGAGATCCATGAGAGAAATAAAGCAACCAGAAAGGTTTGGTTATTCTATGTTAGATTCTAGTTGCATTTTTTCTTTGATTACTAACACTGATGAGCCTAGATCTATGAAAGAGGCTTTGGGCATGGAAGATGTAGGTTCCTGGATTAAGGCTATGGATGATGAGATGGCTTCATTAGAGAAAAACAAAACATGGGACCTTGTACCTTTGCCTAAAGGGAGAAAATCTATTGGTTGTAAATGGGTGTTCAAGAAGAAATTCTATGCAGATGGCAGTATTGAAAGGTACAAAGCTAAATTGGTTGCAAAGGGGTATTCACAGGTAGAGGGAATAGATTATGGTGAAATATTCTCTCCTATTGCAAAGTTGACATCCATTAGATTTTTGTTATCTCTTGCTACATCATATGATTTAGAGATAGAACAGATGGATGTCCTAGGATGTGGTGCCTTAAGTTTGATGCTTTTGTTTTGTCAATTAGATTTGTAAGATCAAAATCAGATCATTGCATTTATTTCAAAATTGAAAATGATCACCTTCTTATTGTTGCATTATATGTTGATGATATTTTGCTGTTTGGGAAGGGTAAGGGTATGATTTCTAATTTTAAATCTCAGTTGTCAGCACAGTTTGAGATGAAAGATCTTGGGGCAGCTAGGTACATCTTGGGTATGGAAATTAGTAGAGATAGGTCTAACGGAACACTTTGGTTGAGTCAGAGTAAGTATGTGAAGTCTGTGTTGGACAAGTTCAGCATGGTAGATTGTAGACCACTATGTGTTCCTATTCTTGTGGGAACAAAGTTATCTGTAGATGATTGTCCAAAATCTCCTAGTGAGGTGGAGGACATGAGTAGAGTACCTTATGCTAGTGTAGTTGGCAATCTTATTTATGCTATGGTCTGTACTAGATCAGACATTGCCCAAGCAGTGGGAGTCCTGAGTCAATTTATGGCTAATCCTAGATGGATACATTGGGATGCAGTTAAGAGAGTATTCAGATATTTGAGGGGTACATCAGATTACTCCATATGTTATCATGGTAACTCTTCTAGATCTCCGCATTTAGTTTGTATTCATGGGTTTGTGGATTCAGATTGGGCAGGTGATATTGACCGTAGGAGATCCACCAGTGCTTATGTGTTCACTATGTTTGGTGGTGCCATCAGTTCGATGAGCAAGCGATAACTTGTGGTTGCTTTGTCCACTACAGAAGTTGAGTACATGGTTGCTACTCATGCTTGTAAGGAAGCCATTTGGCTTAATAGATTGTGTTCTGATGTTGGTTTTGATGTAGAATAGATTACTATTTGGTGTGATAGTTAGAGTGCTATTTGCCTTGCAAAGAATCCAACTTTCCATGCCAGAACGAAGCACATTGATGTGTAGTATCACTTTGTGAGAGATATGGTGGAAGATGGAAAGGTAAATTTGGAAAAGGTAGATACTGTGAAGAATGTTGTAGATGCATTAACGAAACCAGTGGGCACTGAGAAGTTTAGATGGTGTTCGGAGTCTATGGGCCTTTCGACCTATAGCGATTAGTTCGTGTTGCTCTTACAAGGTGTTTGACAAGTGGAAGAATGTTAGGAATAAGGTGTCTCAACCTTATATAATTCCTATTCTTATTATTTGTTTTGTAAAATGTATTTCTTGCAAATAATGTTGATGTGTCAACATCTTGACTTGTGTGTAAGGAGATCATGACTAAAATGGTTATGACGGATTCCTATGACATGTAAGAGCTATGTTAGGAAGATTCAATGACAAGTGAAGACATGTGGCAACTAAGATATTTGAGTACTGTACACTCTACCCCAATAGTGGGGTTCAAAATTTTTTTTGGGGTTCCTATTTTCTCAGAGAATGGTAAAACCCTAATACGGTTTACCTTTGGGAGTAACCCTAAAGTGAAGTGCATGTTATAAGAATTTTTAGGGTTGCGAAGAGATGTGATGCGAAAGGTGTATTATTGGTACTGCAAGTAGCTACTAGACTCTTCTGTTGTCACTATTGAGCTTGCACTGCAAGTGTATTGTAACCCTTTGTTGAAGATAATGCATTGTATAGGTTTTGAAGGGATGGGGTTGTTTTACCGAAAGGTTTTTCCCCACCAAAAAATCCTTGTGTTATGTGTTCCTTTCTCTATCTATTTTTCGTATGCATGTTTGGCTTCAATATTGTTGTTTACATGATATTGAATCTGTAAGTGTGGAAGATTTTAATAGGATTTGCATCATACTTTCCTTATGACTTTTTGCCTTCTCTATTGTTCTTTTTCTATGTACACCTTGCAGCAATATTTCCTACTTCATTGAAATTAAAAAAAATGATAGGTAGCTTACCTTTGAATTTACCTTTGCCTCTGTGAAATCTTCTAGCTAGCAATGCTTTCAATTGTTCCACATCTTCTTCATCTATGTTTTTGTCACTGGATGCATATTTTATCTTTATTTTCTTCTTCTTTGGTTTCACCTCTTTAGTGTCTTTCAATAACAGCTTGGCCTTGAAAGTAGATTCAAGATTCTCAGGTTTGTAATTATTAAAGTTGGATTACTCAAATGTAGTAAGTCTTCCCACTATACCTTCATGAATTAGTTTGTTTCCTAGTATGCATCTCAATTCTTGGATGGCTAATACTCTAATAGCATAGATGGAGAGAAAGGTTCTTAAGACTTTGCTAATAATAGTTTCATCATCTAAATGACTAGCTAAACTTCTTATTGCACTTACTATTTCCTTTATTCTAGAGGCATATTGGGCAATGTTCTCACCTTCCTCCATTCTCATGTCATCAAATTTCCTTTGAGGCTTTCTCTTTTTTCTCTTTGGATATTTTGATCTCCTCCATAAATATTTTTCATGGCTTCCCACATCTGGAATGTACAGGTACATCCCTTAATGTCATCAAATTAAACATAGTTGAGAGAAAAGGAAATCTCCAACATTGCCTTATTGTGCTCCTTCTTTTTCTTCATATCTTCTACAGTAGGAGCACCAGTTGCGTCAACATGTTCCTCTTCAATTGAGGTTTGTGCATGATCACCTATTGATCCAAGGTGTAGCTTCATTAAACTTTTTCATGCAGTGAAGTTATCTCTATTGAGCTTGGGAACTTCTCTCTTAGACATCTTGATCTTTTCTACTTCTAGTACCTTTAAACCAAATCAGCAAATGGCTCTGATACCAATTGTTAGAAATTCTTTAGAATAACTGAGAGGGGGGTTGAATTAGTTATTCAAGGTCCAAATATCCTAATAAATTTTTTTCACTAAGTATAGTGAGCCCATTTAAACTAACCATGCATCCAAGCTAAACATTCTTCTTAGCAAGTTACTAAAAATCAACATGCAGGAATAAGACATGAAAGATCAACACATAACACAATGATTTATGTGGAAACCCAATTTGGGAAACACCACCAATAGCATGCTACTCCTTTCTCAATCTTCTAAAGCGATGCCCTATGAAAGGCTTTCTCTATTAAAGGCTACAAAACACTCTGTTAAATGTGACCCTATTAAGGGATTTCAACCACCCTATTAGAAGTGGGCCTGGTTAAAGGACTTTAGAACATTCACTTGGAATGTCACCCTATTAAAGGATTTAAAAAATGGTTGTTAAACCAACCTAAGTCCATATGATTTTTCATAACTAATATAATTTCTAGAGAGTAAAAATAAGGGCTTTTGATTTGATACAACTCACAACATAACTTGTAGATTTTAGATTTCAATTTAGTTCACAAATTTGCCTGGCTTTCAGTCTTTACAACTTTGATAGCTTGTCCTCTTTTCAAGATTTGTCTCCTTGAGTCTCCATGCCCATTGTGCCAATAAAATCACCTCTATGGTCACCTATCAAAGTATAGTCTCTGTACTTTGTTCCTACCTCTCAATGTCTTCTCCTTGACACCACACACTCTCTCCAACCACTCTTGCTTCTTAATATATAACTCCTTAAATAGAAGTTTGGAATACTTTTATACTCTAATCTTCTTGCTCTTATTTTAGGTTCAAAAATTTATCTTCCCCTTATTTCATTTCTTCTAGAAACATTATGTAGAATCCACTTGTATTCCCCTAAAAATGGTTAGCCTAAAATTTTGTGCCACCAGCTCATCATCCTTATCTTCTATCTGATTCACAAAATTCAAGGTAATAAACTTGTTGGCTTAGATCTGGAAAATCTTTGACTTTTCAAATGATGTAGCAGCTCAGCACTATTTAATTTCTAATGCTTAGCACATACTATGTTACTCAACACCTACTATGTTACTCGACACCTATTGTTGATTCACTCGGTATTAACTAAGTTTTACTGATGCTCGACACTTATTGCATTTTATCTAGGTTGACACTTGAGCTTGCTTGACTCCTTCTACTTCACTCATAACACACTAAATTTTGCATTTTCTTGGCACATATTGATAATTTTCTCGGCATGAACTAACTTGCTCAGCACCCACTGATGAATTTAGTCAAGCTTTGTAGATAATTTTTTTATAACTTATTCTTCCAGAGTTTCTAAGTGTAGCCAACCTCTGTATCTTCAATTGTATTATCAATACATCATTTTAGCATTTTCTTAACTAATCCTTGTACTTCATTGCAAAACCATAACTCAACCTTTCCTTTAGGTTATTTTGTTACATCTTATTGATTAAATCCTCTTCATCAATCAACTAAGTGATAGTACTTGGATCTTATAAGCAATTGTCATTCCAACAAATAGTAGGTTTGACATTAGTGACAAAAGAATGATTGAAAACATTATTTATCAACAATCTCCCTTCTTCAATAATGATCTTTTTAATCAAATTTCAATAGATGACAGCCTTAATTCAAAAAGATGATGTTAGATTTATTATCAAGATATTAGCATACAGGATGAGTTCCATCTCCAAGGATGATATGAAACTCTAGTGCATTCTTAATTATCAAATTCATGGTGAAAAATAATTTGTGCAATCCTTAAGTGTCCTAAATTATTGAATTCATCCTTAAAGCTCATGCCACATTTTCAAAACTTGTCAAATATATTTGAAATATTAGTCTCCTAGGGTTTCAAACTTGTAGTATATGTATGATTGTAACTATTCCAAATTACTACTCAATCTAGAATCTGAGAAAATGCCCCTATAGAGTCATCTTCCAAATTTGAAATTGAACTCCCCTTGAACTTATACCTTTTTTTTGTTGGAGATACCAATGGGAAAGTTATTTTTTTAATTTTTTTTTGACAGGGGGACAGGGGAGTATGGTTGTGAATCAACACTTTAAAAATTTACCTTAAAAATAATTTACCGTACATCCATCTCATAACTTTGCATGTAAACTTACATAAATAACCATTTATCACATACATAACATAAAGTAAATTGACACATAACACATAAGATTTTGGTTACCTAGAAACCCTCCAAAGAGAAGGTAAAACTGGGGTGGGGATGGCACCCACAAATCTTCACTACAAAAGGTTTGACCATAAACTATGATCTACCTTGTGAGGGGTATATCTTGTTAAAGGCTTACAAAGACTATTAGGTCTCACCTTGCTAATGGATTTTAAAATCACAATTAAGTAAGCACTTGGTTAAGAGATTTACTCTGTATCACCTATTAGAATGATTTGGCACCTAATATTTTGTAAGCACCTTTTTTCTTGATGTTAGATCTCCTCTTTGCTAGTTTTTTCTTAAATAAACATTGGTGGAGATGGATTAGGTTAGAATCAATGGCTATTTTTGATACTTATTTCTTCCTAATGCTTCTCTTAATATGATTGGTTGCATGCATTGCATAGGGATTCATAATATGACTCCATACTTATCTCTTATAATCATAAATTCATGATTATGTCAGCCAAAAATGGTTTACATAGAGTTTTGTGTGATAAAAAACATCTATTTCATTCAATATTCACTCATCATCAATAGGCTTTGATGCTTGGCCTTTGTTGCACTCTGAATGTTGTTATTTAGCTCCTACAAAAATTGACACTTACTATTGCTCAACACCTAAATCACTTAGCATGCATAGATTTTGTTGGTGTTTTAGAACTACTAGGTTTCTCTAAACCTAATACCAAGATGAAAAAGATAAAAAAAAGTCCAAGGACTAGCTAGATCCCATATTCAACAAGATTAATCTCAGATCTAGACCAACTTCAATAGAGTACAAAGACTCTCTACACTTTAGGCTTCTGCAGGGCCAGGGCAGATGCACCTTCAGGATTTGGATATGACTTATTTTATGATTTTCTCATTCAAATATTTTCTCATTAATATTATTTTTTAGATCTATCCCCTATAGCAAAAAGATGGTCAATATTCTTCTTGGATTCATAATTAACTCCTTGATTATAGTAGCTAGCTATAACTCAAAGGAAAGCTATCACAAATAAGTGATGACCAGCAGTTTTGATCTTCATTACAAAAATAGAAAATTGATTTTGGTTGATATGCATATTGTGAAACCACATGAATAGATCAACTTGCAACTAGATTAATTGATCAGTTCCTTATCCATTGTTATACATAGTCAAACCAGTAACTCTAGACATATTTAATTGACTTGAAATTAAATTTGTTAGTAGTTAACCTTGAATTTCATTCTTATGATATCCTTCCCATATACCTAGAAACCCTATCAATTCTTGAAATCATTTTCTTAACTCTTTGAGTTAAAAGAAATCAATAAAAAGATATACAACCCATCCAAGCTACATTAAAATGAAAGATCTTTTGTTCATTTCTAGCCCAAAATTGTAGATATATGAAAATTGAGACAAAACTCAAAGACACAAATATGCAAAACTTACTTTCTATTAATATTCTTTGAAAAAAATATATTACTAGTGTAAACTTGAAGTATAACTCAAAACTTGATAGACTTAAGCAATCAATGTTCACTATATTCCTAGATTTGTAAAAGATTGAATACACCATATAGTTGACACAAAAATTGGACTGACTGTGAATAACATAAGCACTAAAATTCTACAAACTTCAAACCCTCACTCCACATCTTGGAAATCCTTATATAGAAGGATTGAAACAAGCTTCAGATGGGAGGAAAAATGTCAAAAAATTACTAGAAAAATGAGTGGCTAGATATGTCTAAAAAGGTATATTTAAAACATTCTTTGCATTCAAAAAAAAAAAAGGAAAGTAGTTGTGAAATCAACAAGTGACACTTATTGTAGGAGCCTTTAAATTAATTCCTTTTGTCTTCTACTTCCTTCAATCACATAAAATTTGAACTACTTCCCATCGTTAGAGCCTCAATCTCTCCAACCACCTCCCACACATATATCTCCCTTTTTGTGGGTCATTCAATTACTTTAACCTCATCTAAGTATTATTTCTTTAGTCCACTTGGAATCTATTAATGCCCTTGATACTAATGAAAATTTATTCAGGTTTGTTTCAACTTTTAATAATGGCTTAATGAAATTATTAAAAAGGATGTCACTATCATCTTCAAAAACTGATGATGTGCTTGCTTGAGTTAGAACTGAATCAAAAGAATCTAACCACTCCTGCCAGTCTTTAAATTTTCTATCATCATTCAAAATTGGTGGGATGCAAGGCTCAATCCCTTTTGATATGATTTTCATTTTTCCTTATATTGTTTTCAACTTACCAATAAAGAAACCTATTAATTTTTTCACTATCTCTAGGCCTTCCTTTGCTGTGATGATCTTCTCTAGTAAATCTAGCTTCTTTGCCATTAACATGATCAACCTCTACAGAAATTGAAAATAGATTAAAAGTGTGGGATAGCCATGCAAGTGCTTCATTGCAAACATGCGCAACATCTTGTAGAGAAATATAAATAGCATGAGCCTATTGAGAAATCTTCTTCAGAGTCTCCACTCTATCACCTATCATGCTTTTCAGGACACTTGTCCTTACCTCATCATTTTGTTGTGGAGATGGAGAATTAATGCTCATTTTTATAGGCTTTTCTTCCTCTACCTCCACCTCTATAATTTGAATGGACATCTCCATTGTGACCATGGCTATTTTCTCTTGGATGTCTTTACCCTATTATGCTCTACATTAGTTAGTTTCTCTTTCAAAGATGCAACTTTTCCCTCTAACCCTTGAGCTTTGGCTTCCAATTCATGTGTCTTTTGCTTAAAGCCATGGCTCTTCTTGAGCTCTTCCTCATAGAGTTCCCTAACATCTATATATTCATGGAATGATCTAGCCAATCTTGTCTCTATCTCCTCCACTTTAGCCTCATTCTTGAATGAGAAATGTTTTGTTGCCTTGGAGATTTATGTACCTGAGGCACCTTTTGGCCCAAACCACCATATTTCCTTGATCTATGCTCTACACATCCATTAACTTAGGCTTATTAGTTGTGGATCCATGCTCCACACTACTAGAGATTTGGAATCAATGTTAAATCATGATCCCCTATTAAGTTCATCAGCTCCATATGCTTCATAAGATATAGCATTCTCCTATCTTCTTATTTAGTCAAGTATGAAAGCTTGTTCCATATCCCAACCAAGCACTAGAAGCATACCACTTCTCTATACTAGATCTCTAGCCTCTTTAGGAGCCATCACTTCACTCTCTGGATCATAAGCATGAAGCTTGTCAACCAATTCTTGTTTCTCCTCATCTGATTCTCCTGGCTTCATTTTCAAGACCAATTCACTCTATTTTGTTTTCTAAAGGAAGATTTTAAACTCAATGGATTTTATGAATGCACCATCCTCTATAAATTGATGAGCTTGGATAGTTTTTTCATCCAATCTTATTGCTGCCAAATCTAAGTTAGTCAGAGAATTCTTTGTTGCATTAACCCTAGCTTGTATATCGTTCTACCTCATATCAAAAAAAAAAAATTGTTTTTACTAGGCATAAGTTGAAGTTTCCTATGTTTTTCCCTTTTAGGTATGTGGACCACTTTTTTTCTCTTGTTACCCTTGGTAACCCATGAGGCTTTAGGAGTCTCGACTTCTTTAACTTCCAAGGTTACATCTGGCTTCGGGCTATCAAGATTTAACCTTTCCTCTTCTCCAATTGGCCCTTCTAGAATTTGTGCCATGATCTCATCATGATCATTAACCGTATTCTTTTTTCTTTGTGGATAAAGGGATCCATATAAAAACCTTTAAAGTTTGGATATACACTTTTTAGCTCCCTTTCCACCCTCAAAACATCATCAAATTTTGTTAACTTGTCAGTAACCTCCCCTTCAACTACAATGTTGGGAATCAAGTCCTCATGTGGTAATTTTTTTGTATTTGGCAACACATAATTCCTAATTTCTTTCAGGGTATTATTCATCCAATTGTCTAGGTCATACATTCTATAGGGAGTGGTTGACAAATTCAAGTGGTGGAGGAAAGAATGGGTTTGATCTAAGGATTCTTTTCCAATTGAAAAGTCTCTTATTCTAAAACATCTACACAAAAATGTGCCTCTATGCACTTTAGGCCCTAGGTATTCTCTATTAACCATGAAAAATTACCACATGAATTCAATAATGGCTAGTCTAGGAGGGATATATTTGGGCAATATTTGGGGTGGTTGAGGACAACCATAAAATCTAATGAGGGAAAAAGTTGGGAACAAGAAAATATCTCCTCAATTATGATCTAATCTCTTATTTTTAGGGAGGAGGGCTAGTCTCAAAAGACTTGTCAATATCTTATGAGCCCTAGAGTAACTAGGGTCTAACATCTTCATAATAATAGAACTAAAATTATTGAAAAAAGAAACAAAGTTAGAGTAGTGGTAGAATCCATCCCATACCCATGTCCATAGCTAAACTAGAAATTCTCCATCAACATCAGACATTCAATCAATAAAGTCTAGGCTAACATACCCCACATTCTTGTATAATATTAAGTGCATCAATAATGAGTAATGATGGAATTTTAAATTTCCCATCTCTCCACTCTCTGCTAGCCCAATGCTTTCTTTCATCTTTTCTAGAATATAGTCTACATAATCATACTCTCCACCATGGTATGCATCCTATAAATCTCTGGCCATAATGTACTCTACCCATATATCATATCAAATCCATCTTTTTCTACCACTTTTTGGACACCATACATTGTCTTCACAAAATAATTCTTGAACTTATACAGAGGCATAATCTTCACTACTTTCTTTGGATAGTCCCAACCTTCTTGAGGTCCATTGGGATGTGTTGCATCATGGATTTCCATATGTCAACCATGTCTAATGGTTCACTCATTGCACCATCTAATCCAAAGGCTTCAATGAAAGAAGCACAATCCAATGTGCATAGAATGGTGTCATTATATCTATGGAATGACTTGGTAGCTAGATTATATGACCTAATAAGGCATTTTACTGAATCAACATCCACAAATACTTCTAGAAAGATAAGCTTTTCCAAATTCTTCCTTCATGGATTAGAGACAAGGATTTTATCCATTCTATTTTCATTGAAATGTTAGATTGTGGTGACTGATCAGGGAAGTATTGTACATACTCCATAATTCTTCGTTGGAATTTTATCAAGATTTTGGGTCAATGTGTAATTATTAATTGTAACCCTAAAGTGGTAAAAATAATTGTATAAAAGGGCTTAGGGTTAGGGATTGTTTTCATAGTTGTGATGTGAAATTACTTCTTGTGGTAGTATTGAGCTATAAGGGATTATGGATTGTAATCAGGTTGTAAGCATTGGATCATAATAATAGACTTGTTGTTTAGTGGGTGTAGCCCAAG
This sequence comes from Cupressus sempervirens, assembly GCA_028749045.1. Classification (NCBI taxonomy): domain Eukaryota; kingdom Viridiplantae; phylum Streptophyta; class Pinopsida; order Cupressales; family Cupressaceae; genus Cupressus; species Cupressus sempervirens. Next base: position 644,486,356 of record CM053789.1, on the reverse strand, counting down.
GATCAGGTGAACCACATTAAATCTTGGTGTGTTGTGTTCTTCTCTATGTGATCTATTATTTTCTAATATTATTTATATTTGCATGTAATTGTTATTTATGTCCATGGTTTAATCCTAATAAGAAATGCCTAAATAAATCATACCCATTTATACCAGGGCTTATAAGATCTCTAGATAATGCATAAGTTTCTCAAAAATCATGATTGTTTGCAGAGTTAACGTTTGAGGATTCTAGAAACAACTTGATCTATTCATCTACAAATCTATTTGGTTTTCTCTGCTTGGTTTTCCCTCCTTTGGAAGTAGAATTATCAATAATCTCCATGTTTGTAGCATGGATTTCTTCCACCTCTTTATCCAAGATTCTAACTAAGAATTACTAATCTGAAAATTATGTAACTGTAGCTGAAAACTATAAGTCACTCATACTGAAAACTTTGTAATTTCTAGAAATTCTCTCTTTCTACAAATTTTAATCTATAACTAGACTTTGAGAATGTATTTATGATGTATGTACTTCATCAACCTTCTCTATGCATTTTTTTCTTACATGCTTGAGTTTTAAATTTAGTGTTCTTTATCACCTAAATGGAGCATCAACATAACTTTCTAGCTTTGTATTCCCTATACTTTAATCAAGCTTAATTGGTTGAGGGTCATTTTCCATCTCAAAAAAACACAAAAACACTTTCATGTCTTACTTAGGGTTTACGATCTTACGATTCTCTTGGAATTCAAACCCTTTTTATTCTCATAAGCCAAAAATTTGGCCTTTATGATCTTATGATTTACCATTTTTCATGTCTTAAAAGAGGCCTTTTAAATATCTCATGATCTTATGAGCCACATTTTATTGTAAGATTGGAACACTAGAAACAATGTCTTTTTCTAGAGCCATGAACTTACACTGAATAGTTTATAAACCTTTTTTGCAGCATCTCCAACATGTATCTTAGCCCTTATGATCTTACAATCATAGCTTTGCATAACATCATATCTAACCTTCTCTTGATTGATGATATCTCAACCACAATTAACTAAGCCTCTTTGTAACTTTGTTCCCTTACACATAAACCCTTACAATCATAAAATCATAGTTTGGCATAGCATCGGGCTTCAAATTTTCTTACCTTACAATCTCTCGATCATTGTCGACTAACTTTTGTTGTGACTTCAAAAGTTTTCCTTCAAAAACTACCTCTAACTCCTAACCATACGCTGGTAGTTACCTTTCTTTATCGTAGCTTCAGAATCTCTAACTTTTACCTTTACGTTCTTACACCTAGCATTGCTTCATAGCTTCAAAAAGCTTATGATTTTCCTGCATGATCTTACAATCTCCTCACTTTTGTAGCTTCAAAAGTCTCCCTAGGAACACTTATGCTTGCACAATCTTCCATTTATTGTAAGATCATAACCCTTCATAACCTCAGAGTCTTATGTTCTTACAATCTCATGATCCTTCTTCCTTCGTATGGTTGAGAGTCTCATTTTTATCCTTTACAATATCAAAATTACCTATTCATCATAACATCTTATCACTTAACTTCAACATTTCCTTTCTTATGATCTTATGACATCCTAATTTTCATAGCTTTGAAAGTATCCTTATAAGCCTTTACAGTCATATGCTCTTTAGCTTATTATAAGATTGTAACACTCACCTTTTACCATAAGGTACTTATGATGACATGATATGGGATGATCATGAGATTGGAACCTTCATAAAAAAACCTCCATGATGCTATAATTATATTGTCTAGCATAGCATCTAGAGATCAAGAATTCACCTTTATGATCATTCACTAGCCTTCACTTTGTAACATCAAGAGAGGGAAAACTTAGGCTTATGACTAGATGCTCGAAACCCTAATCATAAGATTGTATCCCTTGATGGAAAATATGAAAATCACATGCAATTTTCCTCTTAAATAAAAAATCTAAAGTAAAGACCACATTTAATCATGGATTGAGGAAAATTTAATATAAAGGTAAAGGGAAAGATCCTTAAGACATTAAAATATCCTATACTAGGGGAAAACCTCAAACTGGGTTGGGGAAAAATGATTAGGTTAGGGTTTTTTTTTTGGTAAACTAATAGAAAATAAAGAAAAAACCCTAACAATACAACACATTTCAAAATATTTTCACAATCAAATTCCAAAATTTTGGCACAGTGAAAATAAGGGCTATTAGTGACTCTATTTGGGGATGATGGATAACCTGTATCCATGCAATAATTTTAAATTTTTGGGTTAAGTAAACCACATACATGACAACTTATAACAACTTTTGAGATCAATGCCTAAAAAAGAAGGGGAAAAGAATAGAACAACAAAAATAAATAGACTATACAAGGATATACACATATACACATGAATTTACAAGGATATACAAACCTAAATATTGTTCATGGAAATTTAATAACTTCAACATAAATATTTATTCAAGACTTGTCCATGAACTAGCAATTCAAGAATGCTTCTTGATAGTTATTTTATGAAATAAGAATTTGCTCCCCATGAAGAATTAATCAGATAAGGGCCTAACCAAATAGAATCAAATTTTCCATGTTTACTTTTATCCTCAATTCTTGCATTCCACATTAAAACTAGGTCTCTAGGTTCAAATTTCCTTGCCACTACTTTTCTATCAAATAAATTCTTAGCTTGCAATTGCAGTTTTACATTCCTAGTAGAGGCTTATTTCCTTGTTTCAATAAACCCTACTAATTCATCCATCCTATCCTACATATCATCAATGATATCACCATCATACATCTATATGTAATTATATTAACCTATCAGGTTGTTTTGAGGCATTCTAGCGTAGATTCTGATACTAGGTCAAAAGGTGAAACACCTATTGCCTTCTTGATAGTCACTCTGTCAGCCCAGACTACTAAGTGAAACTTAGAATCCCATACCTTCTTCTTATCATCCAAAGTCCTTTTATGACTTTAAACAAGACTTTATTTTTGGATTTAGCTTGTCTATTCACTTGTGGATGATAGCATGATGATGTTGATCTGGTAATGCCATACTTGTCACAAAACTTGATAAATTCTTCAAACCTAAAGTACATGGCATTATCAATCACTATTCTCTTAGGACACCCAAACCTTGTTATGATTTTATTTAGTGGAAATTTATTAACCACCTTACTAGTAACATTTCTAGTAGGAATAGCCTCCACCCACTTTGTTAAGTAATATGTTGCCACTAATATGTAGGAATAACTAGTATTAGACTTGGTTGAAATTTCACCTATGAAATCCATTTCTCATTGCTAAAAGGGTGCCTATACTTCCACTAATTTCAAAGGTAGATTCCTAGAAAATTTTAATTTTCCTACAAATATCTAGCAAGATTCACACTTTCTAACCAAGATCTATGCATCTTTAAATAAGGTAGGCCACCAGAAACCTACTCTCATTATCTTGTGGGTAGTAGTTTTTTCCATATAGTGACCCCCACATACCCCATAATTCTTACACTTTCTAACCAAGATCCATGTTTTTTTAAATAAGGTAGGCCACCAAAAATCTACTCTCATTATCTTGTGGGTAGTAATCTTTGCCATATAGTGACCCCTAAATACCCCAGAATGCATGTCATTTAGTAAATTCTTTGATTCTTTGTGACCAATGCACTTCAAGACTATTCCTCCAAAATTCCTCCACCAAAAACTTCTATTAACAATAACATATCTAATGGAATATAACTTAAATAGTTCTCTTTTCAGTGTATGTTAGATGGGGAGGAGCTTCCATATGTTACAGTAATGTATTGCATTTTTTTCTAGTCACACTGATCCATATCACATGTATCTGACTTGAGGTCCTTACATACACAATTTATCTGATTAACATCTAAATTTGATTGAGCCATTCATTTTTCTAATCCTTGACCTCTCACTAATTTGGTGATCTAGATTTCAATATTGAACTCTTGAGTCTTGTTTATCCATCTACACCTTCTGCCAAATACCTCTTGCTGAGAAAATATGTCTTTAACTATTATACTAGGCACAAATGCAATGACAAAAACACCCACTAGGTAGTATCTAAAAGCTTTGACAACTTTGAAAAGTGCATATGCCTACTTTTAATTGGTTTCATATTTCAACTTAGTAGGCTAAAGGGATTTACTAAAGAATGCAATTGGTTTCTCATAGCCTTCTCCATTTTTCTATAGAAAAATAGTTGCTATAGTATGAAAATATGCAAAAGAAAAAATATGCATGGGCTTTTCATAATATGGTGTCCTAAAGACTAGTTCATTTTTAATCTCTTGGAAGGCAACATCAAATTCACCTTCCCAACTGATAGTTGCTCCTTTCTTGGGCATTTTTGAGGTGGGTCTATTGATTTTAGCAAAATTAGTTACAAATATTCTTAAAAACATTAACTTTTCTAAAGAAAGACTATGTACCTTTAACATTATTGGGCTTTGGCACCTTATCTATTGCTACCACTAGTTTAAGGTCAATGTTCACTCCATATTTGGACGTTATATGAATAAGAAATTTCCCTTCTATCACTCCAAAAGTACATTTCTTTGGCTTTAAAGAAACTCCATACTTTAAGGCTTTGATAAAAATATTTTATAAATGTTTGCAATGGTCTTCAGCCTTTTTTGAGTATGTAGTCAGATCATCCTAATATACAACCATAAAATTATCAATATATTCCTTAAATGCTACATCCACAACTCTTTTAAATGTTGCTTCTACATTGATTAGGCCAAAAGGAATCCTGACGTATACATAAGTTCTTTAAGGAGTTGTAAAATATATCTTGAATTGTTCCTTCTCATCAACAAGGACCTTGTTATACCCTAAAAAACCATCCATCATTGACATCAACTCTAAACTAGTGACTTGCTACAACATAGCTTCCATGTTGGGCAGTCCATAATTATCTTTCAATGATGCAATATTTAGATTACTAAAATCAACACACAACCTAATATCCCCATTCTTTTTCCTAACTAGTATTAGATTTGACAGCCATGAAGAATGTCTGATTGGTTTGATTATTTCCCCATCCCTTGCTTCATGAGTTCTTCCTACACTTTAGGGGCTAGAGTGGGATTTACAGGTATCTATTTTTGTCTAGATGGCTTAACATTCTCTTTGAGAGGTATTATATGCTGAAAAAGATCCTCCCTATAAGCCTTGAGGTCATCATGACCATATGAAAACATGTCTAAATTTTTTGAATAGATCAACCAAATGCTTCCTAATTGCAAGGGATAAAGTCCTACCAATGTATACCTTTTTAGGAGATTTAGTAGTGCTAAGATTGATCTCTTCAAGCTCCTATGGCTTCTTATCTTTGGTGTCTGAATGCACTCTATCTTGGTTATTAAAGAAACTTTCAAGTACCACTAATCCTTTGGGTACCTTATTATTCTTGACCATGATACTTGTCCTCATTCAAAATAAAATTCATGATATCTTTATCATCTTCAAACACTTACCTATTTTCAATATTATTAGTGATAGATGGCCTGTTCTATATTTCAATCTTAGATACACCAACAAATGATATGTCATCTAGCTTGATTGATACATTAGCCAATAGGTCAGTCATCTTATTATTACTTTTGTCCATCCAAGAAATTCCAAAAGAATCAAATGCTTCTATTTGGTCTCATAAAGTATTCCTATACTTTTTTAGCCTTTTATTCTTGGAAGCATATGCCTCCTTAACCTGAGAGATGACTAACTCAGAGTCACCAATAACATGTAGTTTCTTAATTCCATAACTTGATGCCACTTTTAATCCCAATAATAGTGCCTCATATTTTGCAATTTTATTAGTACATATAAAATTTAAGATAAATGAATACCTAAAAGTGTTCTTATCTAGAGATATAAAAGCTACTCTAGCTCCTTAGCCTTCTTTAGAATTGGCCCTGTCAAAATACATAGTCCAAAGGCCTTGAGAATCTTTACAATTTGTTACTTCTTATGTAATAAATGGGATTGTTTTCTCAATTTCTTGAATAATGTGTTCAGCTCTAAAAGCATTAACCTTGGTATCTAGGAACCATGTAGCATCTTTGTCAATGTCATACTCAAGCATATGAGTGACTCTTGGTTTTTGGTCAATTTTGATGGCCTTATCTACTATGTCAAATTTAGCATATGAAAAGTCACACTATAGGCTACCTCCCATTGTAGCACTCCATTTTTTAGAGAGAAACATTATACACTATGGAGGAATATCAACTAGTATGACCATCATAGTTAGGTCAACATAAGGGTACACAACTAACTGGAAAGGCAAGGCATTGATTGTACCTATAATGGGAACTTCTCTTGCATCCATAGCCCTACATCTACCTTTCTTTGTATCCACTTTCAGACCTAAGGCTTCCATAATTTTTAAAGGCATGATAGTATTAGAAGCCCCTGCATCTATCATACAATTTTTTATTGTCTTTCCATTTATGATCAGATTCAAAAAGAATGGTTCAATATTTTCTATGTAGGCTGTAGAGGAGTTATCTAAGTACATATAGGGTATTTGGGACATAACTCCAGTGTCTTCCTTGTCTTTTATTACAAGTGGTATTTGCTACATTAATGATGATTCTTGTTCAACAACATTACTACTTCCTATGCCACTTAACCAAGAAAGGGCCTTATTCTTGTGTTCTTCTATTCTAAACATCGAAGATAAGGGAACTTTGATAGTAACTTGAGACAACATTTAAATCATATCAATAAGATCATATGTAAAAGATTTAGGAAGATTATCTCTAGCTACTTTCTCTTGAACAATAGGTTCCTTCACTTTCTTGGTGACATCAGGACTTGATTTCTTCTCTAGTACATTAGCTTTGACTATTTCAACTTCCTAAAAATGCACTTTTTTCTTTGGTTCCCATTTCTTGCTTTTATTATCTTTGAATTTTACAACTACTAGATTTTCCTTCTTATTCTCATCATCCACTTTATGAGTAATATCTTTAATGAAAATACTAGATGGCTTACAAACAATATTGTTAATAGTTTTGATTCATAGATTGTAAGTACTATGGACTTGAGAAATTATTTTTGTAGTGATTCTATCAATCTCCTCATTTGATGGTTTTCTCAAATTCATATGATCCATGCCCTACATCATGTTGTGCATCCTACCTTCTTCTTGATCTTCATCATCTAAAAAAACTTTCTAATGATGTAGCTAATATACATTTCTCTAATTTACAACATCATTTTTAGAATCTTCTATGTCATATTCTTCACCATTATCACATAGATTTATCATGCTATATGTTACATCCTCATGGTTCTCTTCTGCCTCTTCCTCTTCATTTTATGCTTTCTGATTTGTTGAAAAATATTGAGCAACTACACAATCAGGAGAATGAGTAGACTGACACATAATACACTAAGGCACATCATCCACCATGTTTATAGAATTTCTTTGTAATGGATCTAGTGTACCCTTATCTTTACTACCTTGAGAAATATTAGGGATAATTTTACCATCATTCCATTGTGTAGTATAGGGATAATTCTACATCTTAGGCTGCTTGTTATAATTGTTGTTGAATTGGGGCTTACCAGCAATATTTGGCTTATTGGCATGGTATGCTGGTGGATTCCATTTTTTAAGAAGATCTAAGACCTAACCCATTGTCTTATCCTCAAGCTTCTTAGTTGTAACAAGTTTGTCACATTCTTTCTTATTTCCCTTTTGATTGAATAGCTTTCAGTCATCCCTTCTAACCAATTTATTGGATGCCTTTCTGTTATTCTCAATATTCATAGCTATTTTTTCGGCATCCCTTAGTGTTTTAGGATCCTTGTCCCTTGGATTATATGCCATCTTATTGTCAAAGACACTAAAGTAAGTGGTGAGGCATACATCTTCACCAAGTATCATTACTTGGAAAAACTTATACATCCCTCTCTAAAATCTCACATTGAAATCAAATGTAGACTCATTTGGGTTCTTCTTTATGTTGTTAAACTCATTCAACATAAAACTAGCATTAGTGTTGTCACCATATTACTCTTTGAAAAGATTTTCTAAATCACTCCATGAGCCTACATTGTCATCAGACAACCTCCTGAACTAGTCCCTAACATCTTTAGTAAGAGAATGAACAAACAATTTCATTACTACATCTTCATGCTCTACCTCATAGTCATTAAGTATATCTATAAATTTTCATAGGTGCTTTTCACCAGTCACAACATTATTGCTTGAAAATTTAATAACCTTGTCTCTCATGTGATTAGAAATAGGATGTGGAAACCCAAGAATGCGTACAAAGATTTTTTTTTAAATATTTTTCCATATAAATGGGTCTTCTCTGAAATCATACAACATTCGAAGTACTTGCTCTAGAACATGGGTTTATATTGGGACTTGAGTCTGGTGGACTTGTTGACAAATAAAAGGTATTTGACTACTTGTAGTAGAAGATGAGGTAGGGGTAGACTAAGATATGTTTTGGTCAATTAATAGAGGTCCACAAGTAGGAATAGATGGGATAACTTGTGAGAATAGATTTGGCCAAGATGCTAAGGCAAAATTAGATTTGATAAACTATATTTTCCTTCTAGTTTCTATAGCTTGGGCTTCATTATCAACCTTCTCAAGCTCTTTCACTAAATCTTCTCTTTCTTTCTTGGCCTTTTCTAAATCTAATTCAATCTTAGACATGGTAGGATTCTCTGGAAGATTTTGGGGTTCATTGATTTGGATCCCTACAACCTTTTGCTTCCCTTTGTTAGGGTTCTTCACAGTTAAATCTATAACCTTAGGTGCAATAGGCCTACAGGGTTGGACTTTTGAGAGATAATAGGTCCCTCCTCTTTAAGAAGGCACTCTTTCTCTTTGACTTTGGGTCTTAGATCTTCAACATCCCCAAATACAACTAGATGTAGTTTAGAGGATCTCTCTTCTAACTTCTTATTTTGCTCCTTTAGACAAACCATTATTGTATGCAATTTGTCTCTTTCAATAAGAGTATTCATAGCAATATGTTCCTTCTCCTTCTCCAAATGTATGTGTTTGGCCTCTTCTTCAACAACTCTTTTCCTAAGAATTTCTATTTCTAAAAAGAATTTTTCAGGGTCTGCAGAAGTGGCTTCTAAATCCATTGGACCATCCAAATCTATGATATTTCTTTCATCATATGGAACTTGTCTAGGATTGAATCCAACATCTAGCTTACCCTTATATACCCACCTATGTTTTATTTCCTTCACCAAATTTGGTCTAAAAGGAATATCCCCTATATAAGACACATTCTTATCATGATAAACTCTCTCTTCTTGCAATGGGGTTCTGAACATCTCTCCCAAAAGTCTAGTAGTTTCCAATTCAGAATTTGAGGAAGAATATTCTTCTTCTACCATAGGTTAGTATTGTGAATGGGCTGACAAACTACCTTTATGTTTCCATGTAGAATTAGAATCTACTTTATTTTTAGCTTATGATATATGTCTAGGAGGTGGTTGGAGAGATTAAGGCTCTATTGGTGAGAATTAGTTGAATTTTTACATGATTAAAGGTAGTAGAAGACAAAGGGAATTAATCTAAAGACTCCTACAGTAAGTGTCACTTGCCAATTTTGTAACTACTTTCTTATTTTTGTTCAAATACAAAGAATGTTTTAAATGTAACATTTCAAACATATCTAGCCACTCATTTTTCTCAGTAAGTTTTTGATGTGTTTCCTTCCATCTAAAGCCTATTGCAATTCTTATATATAAGGATTTCTAAGATGCAGAGTGAGGGTCCAAATTCTATAGAATTTTAGTGCTTATGTTATTCACAGCCAGTCCAATTTCTGTGTAAATTGTATGGTGTATTCAATATTTTGCAAATCTAGGAATATAGTAAACATTGAATGATTAAGTTTGACAATTTTGAGTTATACTTTAATTTTATACTAGTAATGTATTATTTTTAAAGAAGATTAATACAAAGGAAAGTTCTTCATATCTGTGTCTTTGAGTTTTGTCACCATTTTCATACATCTATAATTTTTGGATTGAAATGGACAAAGTTCTTTTATTTTAATGTAGCTTGGTTAGGTTGTATATCTTTTTATTTATTTATTTTAATTCAAAGAATTAAGTAAATGCTTGCAAGAATTGGTAGGGTTTCTAGGTTGTGGGAAGGATATCATAAGAATGAAATTCAAGGTTAACTACTAACAAATCTAATTGTAACTCAATTAAATAGGTCTAGAATTACTAGTTTGAATATGTATAACAATGGATAAGACATTGATCAATTAATTCAAATGCAAGTTGATATAAGCACAATACATATATCTATAATGAAGAGCTAAACTATTTGTCATTACTTATTTGTGATCAATTTCCTTTGAATTATAGCTAGATACTATAATTAAGGAGTTAATCAGAAATCCAAGAAGAATATTGACCATTTTTCTACTATAGGGGATAGATCTAAAAGAATAATATTAATAAACAAATATTTGAAGGAGAAAATCATAAAATAAGTAGTATCCAAATCCCTAAGGTGCACTTGCCTTGGCCCTACAAAGCCTAAAGTGTAGAATTCTTTGTACTCTATTGAAGTTGGTCTAGATCTAAGATTAATCCTACTAAATATGGGATCTAGCTAGTCCTTAGTCTTGTTTTTATATTCTACATCTTGGTATTGGGTTTAGAGCAACCTGGTAGTTTTAAAACATCAATAGACTACTCGACACTAGAGTGACTCGATACATACTATCTACTCAACACATACTAGTGCTCAGAACTAACTAATCATATTACACAACATATACTATCTAGAAACTTATGCTCTAAATTCCTTGATCACTTGGCTCACACTAATTACTTGGCTTTCTCTGATCACTTGGCATGCACTATGCACTTGCCTTGCACTATTCTTTGCTAAATAATGACTAAGTGTTTTGACACTATAATTTCAAAACCAAAATGAGATTTAAAATATCCCCCTTTGACATGAGTGGGAACAATGCTTTGTAATGGTATATGCATTCCTTCATGCATAAGTCAAAAAATGTCTCTTATCTACTCAACTTCTATACAAAATCTTCAAAACTTTAAAATCTGCAAAATTGTTGAAGTTATCTTTATGTTTTACTCCCCCTGAGTAAATGCTTAATTTTTTTTCTCTAACTCCTTCTAAGTAGATATTTTCATTGACAAAATTTCTTCAAATTTTATTATCTCCCTTTTTTAACACTATGTCATGTGGGTGGTACACTTATAGTGTGTTTGTCCAAAATGGCTTGTGAAGCTCCAAATTTATCTTCAAATATGCATCCCAATTATCACATGCTACATCTAGTGAGTGAATATATAAGTCAATATTAGCAACTAGGTCAACTAAGCCTTCATGTGTAGAAAGATGGGAATCTTTCTTCATCAATGTTTCTGCATAGGCTAGTTCCTTGTGCAATACTTCCATGTGAGGTGTCAACATGGACTAGATACTAATCAGAGTAGATCTAATATTAGCATCCTTTTCTTATAATTTAGAAAGCCTACTTCAAATCATTAGTAACAACTAAAAATGTAATTGACTATTACTAGGAGATTGTTTTAGTGTGGTACCTATGAGTTGTGAATCTCCCTGTAGCTATTCAATAGCCTGCTAAGTTTCCTTGGTGAATATACCAATTTTTCACAACTTAGTGTATAGAGAGAAAATGTTCTCTAACACCTTCTTTACATTTTCTATCTTGGTTGCTAGATCAACCTGTCTAAATGCAATGGCACTAGATATCTTTTCCAAAACTTTTGTATGAAACTTCCTTTCATACCATTCTAATAGTTTTACATTTTTGTCTAGGTCTTTAGCATTAATATTGTCTACAATGTTGACAAGTCACTCTATAATAGGCTTTTATACAATTGAATATAGGAGTTTGAAAGAATCAATGACTATATCTTTGATTTCATGTAACATTTCTTCTTCTTATGCTCCCTCCTTAGAATTGAATACTTTTTCTTTCATTCTAGAGCATCCTGAAGAATATTTATTTCATCAAGAGTTATTTTTGATAGATCAAACTTGGGTAATTTAATCACCTCATCTAATATAACATCCTCAAATGATGTAGCATCAAAACTTCTTGGTGTGCTAGGACTTGGCCTTGATATTTGAAATGGGGTGTCCTTTGTAATCAGCTTCTAAAGAGTTTGACTATTGAGAGGAGATTTAGAAGCTGGTAAAGTAACTAGTGTCTATATAGTAATTTTCTCCTCAATTGTAGTAGTTAACGTGTGCTCTTCAGTCATTTCTCTTGCTATATGTACTTCACTCTATGATGGTGGAATGAGTATAGGACTAGTTTCCATACCCTTGTTTACTTCAATACCATGCTTTTCAATAATCACTATAGCTAGTAAACCTAAACTATTTAGGCTTGGCAATGATACAATTGTTGGTTATGCCTCTACCTCTTTCATCTAAATGACTATGGTAGACATAGAAGATGGTGCCTTTTTGATATCATCTTGTTGTTCAAGGTTTACACTTTGATCTTTCTATAAATCTTATGTCTCTTTCTCCTATACCTCTATAGCTAATGTGGGCAGATTTGGTGTAGCTTGTTGGTTCTCCCTTGCAGATGCATTTTATGCCTTTTTTATTTCATCTAATCTCACCAAAATTGGGTTTTTGCATGGAATAGATGCATTAGTAGAATCTTGTTGTAGCTTCTTCAAATCATCATCAGTCAAAGGATTAACATTCTAATATGTATTATCATGAACATTCTTGATAATAACTGAGTCCTATTAACTCTCTTGGTCTACATGTGGGGGATTGGTACTTGTCACTTGAACATCTTGTGCATCCTATTGTTCTTCCTCAATAGTTTCTTCTCTCCTCCACAATACTTTCCTTTTCTAAAACATTTTTTTTCTATATCTCCCTCTTCTTTCTCTCCTTTATTAGTTATAGCTTTTGTGGATAAGCCATAAATAGATTTCCAAATCAATGTGCTCTTGATTACCACATCTTCTACTTGCTTCTTCAATATTTTGAATGCTATATTTAGGAGAAAATTTCCCTTTGTGTTTCTCCATTTCTTTTGTAATCATCTACTTGTCCAAAGCAAACATAAATTGGGCTGATGTAGCCTCTATTATTTGTCTCTTAGTGGTCAAACTAAATTTCCACTTTTTCTCAACTTTATCATATAAGCTCTTGGTATGGAGTTGCAAACTACTAGAGGAGTGGAATTAAATGTTACCATCATGTCATATATGGCCTCTTCTACATTATTTTTATCCACACTCCCTAGGTTATTGAAATCTATATGTGAAAAATCTGAAAATTTGCATTTGTTTTAAAAAATTTGCATAGATTATCTATATCAAATGAAGGATTGTAGATTACCACTTTGAATTGACTCAAGTCACCATAATTTGTCTTCTCCTCATCTAAATCCTCTTGTGTCATGTACTTCATCCTTGGTTTCATAGCAGGTTGCCTTGACTTTCCCATGGCACTTGCTCTCTTCATTTTTGCCTATGCAGTGGCAGCCCTTGTGCATGACCTTCTTAAAGGTACAGATGACTTTTGATGTGACTACTTCATAGTCTTCTTTGGTTTCTCCACTACTGAATTCTTTTCTTTCCTCTTCTTCTCAATAAGCTTAAGTGCTTCCTTGGCTTCTTCTTCCTCGACACCTTCTACATTAGCATCTTTATCTTCACCCAAACCTTGAGTAAGTTCCAGAGGTCCTTGACCTTGTTGTTCTTCTTCTTCTTCCTCTTCATCTCCTTCTTCTTCTACACTTTCTCCAAACTTATCTTTCATTTTCTTTACAATCTTATTATTTTTCCTTATCAAAGAGGTAGTGTATAAGATAATAGTTATTCTAGACTTTGCCTACTCATAATTTCCAAAGGGTGTAGCATCCTTGTCAATATCCTCTACTAATAGTCTAGTAATGGCTATTGAAGCCACATCAAAATTTATTTCATATGGAAAGGGTCTCAACCATCTAATCTTGGGAATTTTTTCTTGCACATTTCTATAGTCGGCATCCACTAGAAAAAAATATCATTGTAGTATTGTTCTATTAGGCATACAGGTATTCTTAACCTTTGTTTCATTGACTTCTTGAAATAATCAAAATAGATTTTCATGACATAATCAAAATTATCTCCTAATTGTTAAATAAACTCTATTATCTATTGGGTAATTGATCTATTTGTCTTCCAAACAACTTTACCAAAAGTCAAAAAAAAAATTTGCACATAAAAGAATATTCAAACAATCAAAGAGACAAACTTATGTGATGCACTTTTGGCCTTCCTAATGGCTTCCAAATTCTCTAAATTTTTTTGAAACTACAACTTAGTTAGGTCATAAGAATGATCGCATTTAAAAATCTTGTAACCAAGGCCAACTTCCATATAGAACAACACTATTTAGTTAGCTTGACTAAAAGAATTTTTGTGCTATAACTTTGAATACAAATTCTACCAAGGGATCTTAAATTGTGTCAATTGACATCCCTCTTTTGTTCCACATGACTCTAGTGTTCTTTTCAATAACTTCCTTAGCATCATTTCTCATACTTTTTGGTCTATCTAGAGTAGGGTACCCTGATATTCTATGAAAAATACTTTTTGAGATTTTGATTGCTCTATTCTCTAACCAAATATGATTATCATGTATACAGCTCAATACAATCTTACTTCACTTAGTTTTGAAACCCTGAGGAAATTCTAGGGCACGTGTCAACCTAAGGAACAAAAGAAGAGAAATTCTTCTAATGGGAGGTAATTATGAGGAAGTTAGAAAATAAATAGAGGAGGTTATAGTAAAATATATGTCCTTGATACCTAAGGTGAGTGCATAGACAAAGGATGATAGTCTAGTGTATGTACAAGTAGATACACCTTCCAGTGAAAAGGAAGAAGAAGAGTAGACACAATAGGAACTTTCACCACCTCACATTATTATGGGTATTTATTCCATGCAAGTGGATAGTATGCACATAATTGTGGATACTAAGGAGAATCATTTTGCAGTATTTGACTAATTCATTGTAGGCAATATTACTACTTATTCTAGCTCTAATGATGAGGAATAAGTAAAGAATAAAGAGGTAGAAGCAATGAAGAAGAAAAGGATACAAAGAGAACATGAAGAAGAGAAACAAGAAGAAGAAGAAGAGAAAATAAAAGAGGTAGAAGAAGAGAAGAGAAGAGAAGAAGAGGAAAAGAAAAGAGAAGAAGAGAAAAAGACTAAAGCTAAAGAGGGTGAAAAGAAGGATGTTGAGGAAAAGAAGAGAGAAGAGGAAGAGAATAAAAAGGTAGTTACACTTATTCCTATTGTATCTTTAGTAGTAATAGGAGCTGGAACACTAGCAACAATATCTATTACATCTAATGATGAAGATCAAAAAAGCTTGATGAGCAGTTTGAGTAAGTTATTTGAGAAGAATAAATCTATAATCTTTGGAGAAGACATTAACTAAAGTCTTCAATGCAAAGGAGAGTTACTAAAACTATAGCTATTCCAAACTTGTGGATGAAGGCCATGGAGTTGGTGAAAACCTTTGATAGGGAATTCACAATCCTAGTAGAAGTAGCTTCATTGCAAGATCAAGTTACTCATGATGCAACTCTATTCAACATAGTTTGTACCAATGTGCACAATGATCTAAAGGAACTTGATGGAAACATCAAGGGACTAAGAAATCATAGTGATGAGGGAAAAATATTGTATGGACAATGTGTACAATCATACAAGTACCTTGTAGACTATGAGAGTCAAATAAAAGGTAATACAAGTGAGCTTGAAACTCATTGTAAAGTTACAACTCCCAGAATCCAAAATTGAAAACTATGGAGCAAATGTGGAGAAGGTACATGGCATTATAAGAGACTTGGAATATGAAAAAGAGAAATTAGGAAGGAGATTCTCTAATCTTAGAGATAATTTTCCATGACAATTTGAGGAATTTCTTACAACTAAGACTTCCTATGGCAAGTTTGCCTACACTAATTTGAGTGCAGTTGAAGTGGCATCCTATGAACTTTGCACAATAATCAGTATCTCAGAGACAATGAAGGAGAAATAGAAGAAAGAAATAGAATGAATAAAGGTTGTAGACACAAATTTTTTTTCTAGATTTACAAGTTGATTGGTGTTAGATCAAAGTTTTGTGGATACAATTTTTGACACCTTTTCCATTGATGTCAAAGGGGGGCATATTATGTAGAAACAAAATTGCATAGATGTATATGTATATTTAAGTAGGAGCTTATGTATGTATCAATGTAAGGAATCATAAGGAATATAATGGTCCATAAAACCATGAAATTAAAAAAAATAAAATTATATTTTGAAGGCAATTTTTTAGATAAGTAGGAGATAATTTCCACAGCAAGTCAAATTTTGATACTGCTATCAGGATTTAACTGTGTGATCTTGAGTCAAACTCATTGACCCATGTTTCATGAGTAGTGATTCAACATTAGTCCATCTCTCATGAGAATAAATGGAACACTTAGTACTCATTGGATATAGGTGATGCTCATAGGGGTGAAGCACCGAGACTTCTCGAGAGGTCACCTATCTCAATACTACTCCAACCTAAGCATACTTAACTACAGAGTTTCCTCCGTAGTTAAACCCAAATCTTGTAACCTCATTTGAAAAACCTTCACCAAGTGTTGTGCCTTATGAACCATTCATTAGAAAGCCCCTTTAGCTCATCAATTGATAAGTAGGAGATAATTTCCACAGCAAGTCAAAATGTGATACTGCTATCAGGATTTAACTGTGTGATTTTGAGTCAAACTCATTGACCCATGTTTCATGAGTAGTGATTCAACATGAATCCATCTCTCATGAGAATAAATGGAACACTTAGCACTCATTTGATCTAGGTGATGCTCACAGGGGTGAAGCACCGAGACTTCCCAGGAGGTCACCCATCCCAGTACTACTCCAGCATAAGCACGCTTAACTATGGGGTTTCCTCCCTAGTTAAACCCAAAGCTTGAAAACCCATTTGAAAAACCTTCACCAAGTGTTTTGCCTTATGAACCATTCATTATAAATCCCCTTAAGCTCATCAATTGGAAATTTTATAGTTACTTTATTTTTGTCTTTGTTATGTATGACATCATTTTGGGACATAGCCAATTTTCCCAAATGTTTCCATCAATGCCAAAGGGAGATATTATTGGTAATTTGGTTAGATAGATGTCTTACTGGTTATCATTTATGTCAACATACATTCAACATTTTATATTGCATTTAGATATAGAAAATTGTCTAAGTGTTAGACAATTTGCAACAACACAATGAATAGACATTAAGTGTAAAAACAACTCATCGAGAGTTAGTCCTTGTGTAGTTAAGGAAAACTTAATGATAGTGTCTTAATTATGTATGATAGTGCACATATATGTATAGATAGTATGACATGAGTTATGCTTTAAATACCAATATGGGTATTTAGCAGTGCAAAATAAAGCATAGTAGAGAATTGGATTGTATGGCCTTAGGAATAATTTTGGTTAAGAAATAATTACTAAGTTATGATGAGCCAAATATGCGGACATTATTATTGTGAAACATGTGAGCACATGAAGGTTGACTGAGCATAATTTTATGTATATATGAGGTATAACTAAATATCTTATCTTGTAAAGATAAGTGTGCTATCTATGATAGACAAGAAAGTGTTTAAGTGATATGTGAACTATTGTGTGAATGATCTGAAAGACATGTGATCCTTGTGTGATGTGAATTCTAATGTATGATTAGAACAAGTGTGAAGTATAGCAGACATCAAGTATTGTATGTATATCTAATCTTGTGAAGAACTAAATTGTATTATTGCATGTTAGAGAAGTGGGCTGTTCTTGCATACATTGTATTTGTCTACCAACTCCTAATAGGGTTGAAGCAACTCCTAATAGGGTTGAGGCTTCTAACAAGTCCTATTCTCTTAATAGGGACTCGAGACACTATATGTACTTCATAGACTCCTAATAGGTTCAATATCCTTAACATGATCCTATTATTTAGTCAATCATCTAGTGGGTATCATCCCCACCAAGGTTTCCCCTTGTCTAGAGTTTCCCTAGTTAAAAAATAATGGTGTTATGAGTTATCATTGTGCATGGTTATATTTATAGTTCAACATTGTTGGTTTACTTTCATATGCAAGTTATAAAGTAATTAACAATATTCAATTGTGAGTAAAAGTTTATAGAATACTAATTAACACCCCCCCTACCCTAGTATTATCTATTTCTAACAAAACTCGGCTATCATAGGACTTTCAAATGGCTTGGCTGACATAGTGAGCTTGACTATCACTAGCATATCTTTGCAACTCAACTATAACTATAATTTTCTAAATGCTTGGCAGCAACGTGGAAAACAACATATCTATAGAATAGCTCTTTCTTTTTACTTCTTCATTGCATCTTAATTCATGCATATATAATCTTTATAGATCTTATATATTTGGACCCGATGTATAATATTCTATTTAAAATATCAATTTCACATATACCTTTGATTGCCTAGTTGGTGATGATGTGATCACCTGATCCATTGGATGAAGTGACCTCATCTTGACTTGATGTGTTGCAATCTTCTTTATTTCTCCATGTCTTTTTCATCTTCAACCTTACCTTCTTAGTATCAACCTTTCCTTTGCCTTTTTTGTCTTCATTTCTTGGTGTAGGTGACTAAGTTGGATAGTTTCTACTGACATGACTAGTCTTAAGACAACTAAAGCATACAATCTCCTTTAACCATATGTTGTAATTTCCTTTGGAGTGTTTCATAATGCAATTTTTAGGGATATGACCATATTCTTGGCAATAGTGACAACTTTACCCTATGTTGTAATCCCAGTCATATGAATTTTTATTGTGATGTCCCTTTGTCTATTTGTTTGATGTCCACTTGGATTTGGATCTACATGCATATGCCTTGTGTCCATATTTCTGACAATTATAACAATAACCTTCAAATATCTTAGTATAGGTGGTCTTGGTCTTGCATTCATGTGTCTAATGTCCTTGCTTCTTGTATTTATGATAGTGGCCCTTGAATTTCTACTTAGGGTTTTGATTTCCAGTATTTCCCCTGCAAACATTTGTTGTGTGACCCAACTTTCCATAGTGATGACAATTGGGTTTGTTGTACTTTCCTTTATTTTTTATTTATTCACCATTCTTAAATGATTCTCCTTTCTTAGTATTAGAAATATCCCAAACCAACAGTGTCATCCTTTGGCCTTGGTGCTTCCATTAGTTTTTTAAAGTTCTTGATGGCTTTATTAGGCTTGTTAAGCTTTTCCTTCTCAGCCTTCAATTCATTTTGTAGTAGGGTATTTAGTATTTTCAAAGTTATAGTCTCAATGTCTTTCCTATTTAGTTCTTGATTTGTAATCATTAGTTGATTCATTGTATCCAATTGCATGTTTGAAAGCTTTTGTACATTTCATGTCTTCTCCTTAAGTCTATTAGCTAGAAGTTTTTTGTCTTCCTCAATCATGGCTCTATCTTCTTCATCTTTCTTTCTCAGATTAGTTGTCTCAAAAAATAGTATTGATTGAGGTTCTTGTTCTATTTTCAAGTTCATGACTTCTTCACTTAGGCCATTATTCTTTTCCATTAGATCTACAATTATTGCATCAAACTCTTCAGAGTTTCCACCCTCAAATAATCTAGTAGGATCTACTTCTTGATATTGAGTGTCATCTTGTTGAATAACTATCTAATTTCTTCTCTTTAATGAATGTTGCAATTCATCTCTTACCTCCTTGAGTTGATGTAGGGCAAGTTTTATTTCACTCTTCTGGTTCTCAATAGTCTTTCCCAACTTGTAGATTTACATATTCAAGATCTTATCACCAAAGCTGTCAAACTTAACTTTTAAGAGAACAAAGCTCTGATACCAGTTTTTGGAAATACCATAGGAAAGTAAGTTTTGAAGGGGGGGGGGGGGGTGGGGTGGGGGGGGGGGTGGGGGAGGGCGGGGGGTGGTTGTCTGGGGGAGGTGGTGAATCAACACTTTAAAATTTTAACCTTAAAAATAATTCACCATACATCCATCTCATAACTTTACATGTAAACTAAAATAACTAACCATTTAATACATCCATAGCATAAAGTAAATCAACACATAACACATAAGATTTTGGTTACATAGAAAGCCTCCAAAGAGAAGGTAAAACTAGGGTGGGGATGATACCCACAAATATTCACTACTGTATTTGTAAAGTGTGGCCAACTATGGCTACAAAGTTTTGACCATAAACTATGATCTACCCTATGAGGGGTCTTCCTTGTTAAAGGCTTACAAATATTGTTAAGTCTCACCTTGCTAAAGAATTTTAAACTCACAATTAAGTAAGAACTTGGTTAAGAGATTTACAACATCCTGTTAGGACTACTCAGTTAAGAGATTTACTTTATATCACGTGTAAGAATGATTTAGCACCTGATCTTTGGTTACCACCTTTCTACTTGATGTTAGATCTACTATTTTTTGGTTGTTTCTTGATCCTTATGATCAAATCTAACCTTTCTAAACCTCGCATAGCTTGTCTTTTTTCCTCTTAGATTGACTTTACTTTACATAACTCTGTCAGAGCCATCATAGCCACCATAAATGCCTTCTCAACTCTTAGCATTCATCTCCTTGTGCATCTTAGTGATGGGGACACGACCCAAGCACAGAACGGACACAACAGGAAAGGGAAAAATTTATTAACTATGAAAATATACTAGTACACTTAGTGCAAAGAACCAAACTCCAAAACATGCCCTATGGGCTTACACTAGCATAAATCTGGAGATAATTTCTTCTCCCAGTACCTACTCTCAAACTCCACTTCGAACTGCCTTTTACAATGCCAAAAATGTCCTTAAATAGGCCTCAAAGGGTTAAGGATTAGGAATACATTCTAGAAAGTGCTAGTTGGCATCCACCACCAAATAGAAGGCTCCAAAAGCCATGTTAGAAGTTGGCGCAAAACAAGAAGAATCCAAAAATGGTAACCAAACTTCTAGGAGGCATAACTTTTGAACCGTAGCTCCGATTGACAAACTGTTTACATTTTTTAAAAGCTCTCAAAGTGCTCTATAGCCCTATGGATGAGCTTCACTCATCCCCCATTTTTTGGCCCTATATGAGGTTATTTAATCAAATAGTCTAACCACTTAGTTCTGTCTATAGCAACAAGTTCTTTATAAGCTTTTGATGGTTTAGTAAAATTAGGATCCTCAGGGTATAGATTCTTGAGTTCAAAAAACCCAACTACTTCAACCTACATCATTGTAAGCAACAATTGTCTACTATTTAATGCATCTACAACTCTGTTAGATTTTCCACTTCTATGCTTCAACACAAATGTATAGCTCTGCAAGAACTCTACCCACTTCATATGCCTTTGTTTCAATTTACCTTGGCTATTTAGATACTGTAATGCCTGGTGATTAGTATATAAAACAAATTCCTTTGGCAATAAATAATGCCTCCATTTCTTTAAGGCCTGAACTATTGCATAGAACTCTTGATCATAAATAGAATACTTCTTTTTTGCGTCATTCAATTGTTCACTAAAATATACAATAGGCTTACCTTCTTGGCTCAATATAGCTCCAATAGCACTGCCACTAGCATCACAATCCACCTAGAACACCTTTCTAAAATCTAGAAGTGCCAACACAAGTTGTTCTATCACCTTCTTCTTTAGCAATTCAAAACTTCTCGTAGCTTCCATAGTCCATTTGAATTCTTTTCTATCCCCTCTTATTGTGTCAGTTAGGGGTGCACATATGCCACTAAAATTCTTAATGAACTTCCTGTAAAAACTAACTAGACCGTGAAATAATCTCACCTCAGTAGCAGACCTTGGAGTAGGCCATTCCAAGATGGTTTTTACCTTATCTAGATCCATTTTAAGACCTTCAGGTGATATAACAAACCCCAATTAGACTAAGTCCCTTTTTGCAAAGATACACTTCTTCAGATTAATTAATAGTTTCTCTTCCCTTAAACTTTCAAGGACACTATGAATATGCAATAAATATTCTTCCAAAGTCTTGCTAAAAATTAAAATATCATCCAAATAGACAATAAAAACTTTTCCCAAGAACTTCTTAAGTACCTCATTCATAAGCCACATGAAGGTGCTTGGGGCGTTCGTTAATCCAAAGGGCATGACTAGCCACTCATAAAGACCCTCCTTGGTCTTAAAGGCAATTTTCCACTCATCTCCTTCTCAAATCCATATCTGATGATAGCCACTCTTGAGATCTATCATTGTGAAGTACTAAGCTCCACTCAAGCAGTCCATAAGATCATCCATTCTTGGCAAAGGAAACTAATACTTGATGGTTATCCTATTTATAGCTCTCAAAGCTCTCAAAGTGCTCTATAGCCCTATGGATGAGCTTCACTCATCCCCCATTTTTTGGCCCTGTACAAGGTCATTTAATGCCCTAAACCTGACTTTGAAGCATTCTTAGGAGGTCTCCAAAAACCAAAAAACTGCAATAACTTTCAAACAATGGGGCCTTTTGACTTGATTCTTTTTCTGGAATGCTCTAAATTACAATTACATTCATTCGGCCAGTTTACACCATCTAATTCACCAAAATTATGGCTCAATTACATTTTCCTATTTTTTTGGCATTTACACGTATCCCAAGGTGTTCAAATACTCTAACCTATAACATTGATAGTGGAACTATGAGAGTTGGAACCTTTATTTGACCCAAATGGGTATCCAAAAATGAAAACACTTTAAACAGAAACTAAGTCTAAGTACTTTTTTTAGGTGACATAGGATTGCCCTAATACCTCTGGATGCTCCTGCATTACTTAGGTTTTACCTTTCCTAAATAAACATTGGTGGAGATGGATTAGGTAAGAATCAACTATTGTGGTTGATCCTTATTGTCACCTAATGCTTCCCTTAATCTGATTGGTTGCATGTATTGCATAGGGATTCTTAATATAACTCCATACTTATCTCTTATAATCATAACTTCATGATTATGTTAGCCAAAAATGGTTTCCATAGATGTTTGTTCCATAAAAGAATTTTCCATTCACTATTCACTCGACATCAATAGGCTTTTATGGTTGACCTTAACTATGTTTTGAATGTTTTTATTTGGCTCCTATAGATTTCAACACTTATTGTTTCTCGGCATCTGATTCACTCACCATGTATAGACTGCTTGAAACTAGAGTGACTCAACACATACTATTTTCTTAGCACATACTAATCATATTACACAACATACACTATCCGGAAACTTATGTTTGACATGCTTTGATCACTTAGCTCACATTGATTGCTTGGCTCGCTCTAATCACTAGACATGAACTATCCACTCAGCTTGCACTACTCTTTCCTAAATAATGACTAAGTGTTTTATCACTATAATGTCAAAACCAAAATGAGATTAACAAGTTTTTCCATAATGTCATGCACAAAATATGGATCATCTTGTTAAATTTTAAATGACTTCACAATTAACCTTAAAGATGTGAATAAATACCTTGAAATTGTAGAATTAGGGCTTGACACAAATTGCTTGAATTCACTTCACAATTTCTTCAATTTACCTTCAATTCCCTCTCAAACATCTTCCACGAGTCTCTCTAGGCTCTAAATTCTCAAATTGTGGTTAATTACTTTAACATCAATCCTTATAGCTACCAAAAATTGGACCTATATTAGTTTTTCAAGTACACTCAACTCAAAAAAATGATTTTATAACCAATAGGCTAAATTTCTTAGTCAAGCTCACATATGACCTCGAATACTTATGCAATCTTAATTGTATCTTTTAAACATTACTTCCATGTTTTTCCTAAGTGCACAAACAACTATGTAACCATTTTGGAGTCTAATGAACTTTCAAGTATATTATCCCATATTTCCCTAATGAATTGATTGTTTATGTTGATAGGGATTTCTTAGCTACCACTACTAATTTAAACTTGGTTTCTGATGATTCATTTATCTTTTCTACCCATACTTGAGTTCTTGTAGGTGTTTTTTCTTTACAAAATGTTCCATTGAAGTTTTCTAGTTATCCTTCTTACATAATTGTTTATATTCCTTCTAAAGTTCATGTTTTGAGATCTCATATTTTTTCTCATGTTGTTCATTCTACAAAATCTTCATGTACATCCAAAATTAATGAAAATCTAACATGTTATAACATTGTTACCATATATAGATCAAAATTGATTAGTCTGCAATCTACAATCCCTAGAAATATGTCCAAAATTGTTGCACTTATAATGCATAACTTCATTTGTTATGACATTTTTTTCTCCCAAAGGTCTATAGTTGTAGGGTTAGTACTTTCATAAATTTCACTATTATTATTATATCTAGGTTTCCTACATTCATTAGATTTATGTCCATAAGAAAAGAAATTATAACAATAACTAGAATAGGGTTTAGTATGCTTACATTTATAGTCCTTCTTTATGTGTCCAAGATAAATATATGCAAACAATCTTCAATTAAATTATTTCTTTATTTTATGTTCTTAACCAAGTTTAGTTAATTCCTTGTTTAGATCTTCTTATTGATTAGGTTTATAAGGTTTATGGCTCAATATATGTTTTTCCTCAATAACTTCAAATCCTTTAGATGAGTCTCCTTCAACATATCCAATCCTTGTCTTATCATAAAAAAGTCCTTGAGCCATAATCTTCTCATCGGGCTTCTTAGTGTTGAATATAACTTCTCAAGATGTTATTTTTTTATATGTAAGTTCTCCTTGAATAATAGTGTTTTACTTATCAAGTTTTGTACACCATAATTTTGAGTCTCAAGCTTAGATGTCACTTTTGGTAAGTTTGGATTCTAGATCTGCATTCTTAGATGTCAAATCCGATTGACTTTTCTTTTCATCTTCTATCATGCTCATTTTTAAGTTTGTAATCTCAAGTTCATGCTTTAGAATTGTATTTTCCTTATTTAATTTAGAAATGGCTTCATTATCCTTGATATCTTCATGTGATTCTTGTTAGAAAGTAAAGTCTACCAAGATAACTAAGAGGGTATGGGTGATTAATCAGTTATGCAATTAAGACAACTCTCAATATACTTTTTCATTCCAAATAATGTAAATAGTAGATGAAATAACCATAGAAAGATCACCATACAAAATAAAAAAAATATGTTAACTAGGGAAAACCCCAATGCTAATGATACCCAAAAAATGATGTCCTAATATATATGTTCCTTGTAAGAGGATGGAACCTATTAGGATTCAATAAAATACATTCAATAAATATTAGTCCCTATTAGGATATTTTGAATCTCTGTTAGGAGATTCCAACCATCTTAGGAGTTGTATCAACCCTATAAGGAGTTATAGAAGGCATAAGGTACCATTATTCAAATAGCTTCAGGGAAAATCATCGAACTTACTCTTCTAATAGCCTTAGTACTATCTATTGGCCTGGTTTTTCACATGTTAAAATTTTCTTTAAAAATAGTGTGCAAAAATCTAATTGTTGTGGAATAATTTAGGGATTCTATGCTTCATGATTGATTATGCCCTAGAAAATCCCTTTTTTGTTTTTTATCCTAATGCCAATTAGGCCCTAGGTTCTTCATAATTGTTTTGACCAATATAATCCACATTTTCAAAATGTGTGTGGGAAGTTTTTATAGCCCTAAAAGATCTTTGAAATCCTCTTATTATAATGTTTCCTACATTCATTTGAAATTTTTTCCACTGATTCTACCCTACCTTGGTTCCTAACTTGTTATTAACCTAAGGTCTTTTTGCAATCTTTATTTTTCCTATATGGGTTACCCATATAAATCAAATTTATGATTAGATAACAATAGGCCTTAATCTTCCTTAAGATCAAGGGTTGTTTCTTTGTTGCTATGAAAAATTGGAGGTGTTTTAATCCATGTGACATAGCAATAGAGTGACACTTGTCTGTAATGCCCCACCACGGGATCCAAAGAATTTCACTAAGTTTGCCAAACAATTTTTTTTTTAAAACATGAAAGTAAAACCATTTATAAAATTTGTGGAAGCAATAGTAACATCCAACTGAAAGTAAACATAACATAACATAACAGATTACATTCTTTAAAGATCCCTTAATGTTGAATCACATCTAATCATAACCATTCATCTAACATCACATCCTTGTGTAATAACAATGATACATCCAATGTTCTTAAACAATATTACAAGTGTCCTTTTTGTAATTACATTTTAGATTACTCAATCATCCATTATACATGTTACAAGGTATGAAAAAGCTTAAAAGAATAAACATCCATGTAAATAAAGTACATCATCATCCAATATTAATCCATGATGCAATTAAAAGTAAATGAAACCACATATCATACATGATACATCATCATCATAAAGATATAAACATCCATCATAAGAGATAACCATACATCACAAACATAAATAACTAAGTGCACGGTTCCTCTCAACCATAAATAGCATCATTAGACCATTGTGGATCCTAGCCATCCCTCCGTGTGTAACATTCCAAAGCACTGAAGAGATCATCGGTATTATCATAGTATGAATGTCACTCCTAAAACATCCTACTAACATGCAAAGTAAAGCATAGGATACCATCATCTAACATATGCAAATCATCAATGTAAGAAACATACCAGTAAATATATCCATCATAAGGTATATCATCTATCATAATGCTCTAAGAACAGAATGAAGATAAATACCAACCAAGAAAGCATCATCCACGGTGTCTCAGACGGATCTCAAATGATAAGAGTGGAAAATACACTACCACCCGACTGTCTGGAACCTAAGTGGTCCACTCCCACTATGCTGAGGATATAATCTCAAGTCCCAAATAGGCTATCAATCTACAAAGCATAAATCTCTATAAGTTCAAGAATCCTAAAAGTATACTAACTCAAAGGTTCCAACACACAAAATTGACATCTAATTCCCA
Source organism: Cupressus sempervirens (assembly GCA_028749045.1). Taxonomy (NCBI): domain Eukaryota; kingdom Viridiplantae; phylum Streptophyta; class Pinopsida; order Cupressales; family Cupressaceae; genus Cupressus; species Cupressus sempervirens. The sequence goes on along the minus strand of CM053789.1, from coordinate 644,459,376 downwards.
GAGGCACACAATGACATGTAGGAAACCTACTGTGGAAGTGGAAAAGTGTCATCACATTTATCACGTACAAGTTACCCTAGCAGTTAGCTAAACTCCATGGGTCCATACTGATCTCATGCGGCCACTAGTATCCTCTCATACTGACGAGGCATACTACGGAATGCACGGTCGCAACCATGCATTCTCGCTACTCCCATCCTAGCCTGTACAAGCGCTCAAGGCATGGGCAAGAACATCAACAATTATCTTTTTAGGTTCATTTAATCCCCATTTAGTGTGTAAATGTTATCACTTATTAACAAAACTTACAATGAGTTACCCTGGCAGCCACTTAGGGCCCCGGCCCCCATTGCAAGTCACTTCCCGACACTACAATTAGATTACCTACCCTAAGCTCATGGAATCATAAGTCACCATAGTCCTATACAAGTGACTGTAAAGAAAATCCAAAAGATAATCCATAAAAAAGAATCATCAAATATCCACAATATAAGCATCAAATATCCATAATAAGAATCATCAAAACTCCAAGATAAGAATCATCAAATCTCCATGAGCATTTGGAAAAAAATCCATAGAAAATCATGACCACAACAGTTCTCTGTTGGCAACTAAAGGCATCACTGATTATCATAAGTATCCATTGGTTCTCAATAACCAAAATATATCTCAAAATAAATCACAATATCCATTGGTTCTCAACAAGCAACCAAGAATATCTCAAAATCATACTGATCGAAGACTCTAAAATGGTTGAGTCAAAACATGTCACAATATGACATCATCCAAAAATAAATCCACATTTCAGTCCCATCATGGTGACTGGAAAATAATCCAAGGATAACTGATCGATGACTCAAAAATACGGTTAGCTCAAGTGTCTTATACACATATATCTCAGCTTCACACATGAAGACTGATGAACAATAACAATGAATAAATAGAAACATTCCATAGAGCATACAATCACATTACCATGGTTGGGCTTATAAAGATTGAGACCAAATAAGATCAACATGCCAACACATCTCATAACCCCCGAGCCTCTGGTAACAACCTAGGACTATCAACACTAGTCAACCCAAAACCCAAAACAAGAAGCATATAGAATACATGATGCAAACACATGTTTTGGTTTTGCTAAAATCATTAAGTGTAGAAGTTTCCAATTTTATGTTTGCAAGTATACTTCAAGTGTCTAAGTTTCATCATTTGACCTACAAGTCAACCCATTTTCCCCAATAGCATTATCCTTCCATTATTAAGAATTACATTCTAAGAATAACTTAAGGATAAATATTTACTCATTAAATCATTTGCTTTATTTTCTAAGATCCAAGTTACTCATTGGATAACTCTTCCTTAATGTTGCTTCTACATTTCAACATAATCAAAGGATCATTATTCGTCTAAATTATAAGAAAGCCAATTACTAGTCTTCGAATAAAAAGATTATAACTTTATTAAAATGATCAATTTAATCAATCAATTAACATAGGTAAACCATCCATGACCTATTTACATTTTAAAATTTCTCAATTAAATATTACTAAGTCTCACTATTAAAATATCTAAGGTCATCATTCAAGTCATGAGAGTACAACTTGTCAACTTCGATATAATTACTTAACAACTTCATTAAAAGAATCGATATTAGCATATCAATTAAAACTTTATTACATAACTTAATTATTAATTAAATCTAATTAACTCTAATTAATTTAATTAATAATTACATATCCATGACAACGTTCCAATTAATATCAATTGACTAATAACTAACTATAATTTGTAAGTTAAAAAGCCAACCATAATCCAAACTTTCTAATATTAATAATTCAATAATGACTCGTTATTATTTAATAACAAGTTGTATTAGAAATTTTATTAATAAATCTATAATGACCACATTCATCACTCTTCAACAATGTTCACAAGCTATAATAAATCTCCAATACCAAATATTATTATGTCAAATAAATACCTCCTATGTTGGTTGATAAATAGATTAATTATACTTCTTCTACTATTAACTAATCTTAATTAAATTAGATTAGTTAATAAATCATATAAAATTATATACATAAAAATAAGATTCTACTAAGAGAAGATTGCAATAATATCTTCAATTCATTTCATGCTTTGATATATTATTTTTGTGAAGTTTAAGCATAAAGAACTCTTGGTTATGAGAAATGGAGAAATATTTGTCCTTGAATAAAACAGTCTCAGTACGATGGCCATATCTCCCTAATGAACTGTTGGATCGGGCTGAAATTGAAATATGTTGGAGAGGGCTAAGTTGTACCACTTCTAATTGGAGAGATTGAATAAATTCGATCACGATAAAAAGTTATGAATGACTGAGTTCGGGTCTATCCAAGGGGCGGCGATAGGGCAGTTTGTGATGAATTAAGAATTTCTCCTAAATGGTAATTGTTCTCTAAATTTATCCAATAATTTCACTAATGGATTTGGCCATAAATCTTGAAACCATTTTCAAATCTATTTCAATTTGATTCTAATTCGAACCCAAACCCGTTTAGATCTAATTTTTTCCTTAATTGGATCTAAGATTTTTCTATTATTTTCTTTGCAACCATACATATCTAAATTCCAATTTAATTGTAAATTCAATCACAAAGAGTATTCAGACACATATAACAAACATGATGAAGATAGGAAGAGAAATAGTGCAAAGAGAATATGTGAATATGTTGAGTGCACCTGGACACTGATGTTAATCCGCCATGCCTCAGAAGTCCATAGAAAATTCCTTCTGCTCCATCATTCGCAATTCTTCCAAGATCCAAGCCAACAGAAAATCACCAAGTGACTAGAAGTGCTAGAAGAAGCATAGAAGCAAGTAGAAAATATATGAGCATATGAATCTTCTCCAATGCATGTAAGCTTCCATTTTAGCTTGAAGCTTGTAGTTTCCATTAAGCTTGTAGCTTCTAGCTTCCATTAAGCTTGCCCAAGCACACTAGGAGAGCCTCTATTTAAAGGCCTCTAAGATGCATCTAGATTGTCTCTAGAAACAACTAGAAGATAAGCATGACAACCAAGCATGGGTCTTCTCCAACCTTCTAGATGAGTCTTAAGGTTGTAGACACCATGTGCTCAAATAAAATGCTAACTTCTAAGTGTAGACAACTAGTGCTTTCTTAGAGTGCAAACTCCTATGTTGTCTATATGAAAACTCTCGAGAATTTGCAAACTCCTATGTGAGCAAATATTAAATTAATGTACATTAATTAATATAATATTTACTTTACTCTTTCCAATTTAATTAATTTATTTATTAAATCTCATGTACTAACTTTAATAATTCCACTTTTCAATCTTAATATCTTTATATTTTAATCACATGAAATCTAGAATCTTTTAATAATTTTAAAATATATTTTCCACTTTTAAATTTCATTTTCCAAAACTTAATTTCTAAAATATTTATTAGCTTTAATAATAATATTATTTAGTCATTTATTTAAAAATGAACTCCAAATATATTATAATTAAAATAATTATTGTCACATTCCAAATCTAAACTTTTAACTTTTTATTTTCAAATTTAATTATTTTATTTAATTAATTTTCCAATTAATTAAATAAAATAAATATTAAAATACTATATTAATTTTCTATTTAATTGAACCATTAATTAAATCTTTTAATTAGGCTTAATTAATAGAAAATACATCAAAGACTCATAAAGTAAAAATATGAAAATCCATCATAGCCAAAATACATACAAAATCAAACCAAGGGTTTAAATCATGAATTACATCATCGGACGCATTTGGAGGGTACTCAACTCGGATACTTGTCCTAATTTTTCAATTAGAACAAATGGCTTAAAGGGGTTGGAATTTGGACTTGAGAATTTATCTCCCCTCTCTTATCATTGAGATAATGGGATAGGGTACGCTCATCTTGGCAATTTAGGGAAGTCGATACCCGGTACTTGCAACTTGCATAAAAACCATGCATGTACAATCACAATATATACTAAACTAAATAGGCAATGGCAGGAAGTGGTGCATTGTGTAGATCCCGACTAGCAGGTGACTAAGACTCCCTTCCTTAACCACATCAGACACGCCATACAAAAGCAAACACACACACCATACACATGCAAGTATGGGGTAAGTATCCATAAGAAAACACATATGATAATAAATCATCTTACTAATCATCATTAATAACTGAAAGCAATATAATAATCATCATCAACAATTGCGAACACTAAAAATAATCATCATACATACATGAAATGTAGAGTCTAATTAATCTCATCACATAATAAACTGAATCCATAACACAATATCTGATAATCTCAAAAGAATGTTGCTAACCAACAACATAAAACTAGCTCTAAAAGAGTTCAGCAACAATAACAAAATGCGAACCAAGGGCAGGCACTACATTGTCCATGGGACCCAGCTAGGGTAAGACTTTAGTAAAGACCACCAACATAGATCAAGATTTAAATCTAAGGTTATTGCCATGTCACTAATAGAAGCTATATGATTTTTAATCCATGTGACATAATGACGTGAAGACATGTCTCCTTGTGGGCCATTTCCTTTTTGTGACTGGTAAGGTTGTTAGGGGAGATGATAGGTGTTCTTTTTTGATTAGTTGTTCTATAAGGTAAGCTAGGTTCTTAATATATTTTATTCACCATTGATCTTTAGATTAATCAATGGATGTCACTTTGTCACCATGAATATTTGCATGATGTTAAATCAGAACAACATAGCAATAGCATAACACGTGGAATTGGTGAGACCTTTTCTTTTTGAGCTACCATTTGAAATAACTAAAAGAAATTATGAGGATTGTCAGATCAAAAGCCAGATCTATGGTTTTCATTTTGTAGCTATGGAAATATGAAGGAATTTTAATCATAATGACATAGAGATAACATAACATTTGTCCTAGTAGGCCCATTACATTCTATGATGTAGTCTTTTTCCAACTATTAGATCAATAGGTAGATCAAGGATTCTCACTATGTCACTAATCGAAAATGCAAGGTTATTAACTTTAGTGACATGGTGACATGATAACATATAGAATGGGTGGCCCACTTTCAAGAAAATTTTAAATCTTATTCTTTTTCATCATATTTTTGGAAGATCTATGATTGTCGCTAGCAAGAGTTACTTGATGTTTAATCATAGCAACATAAAGATAGGCTAACATGTTTCTTAGGACATGTAATCAATATATGGGGAATGCCAACAAGATTAAAAGGTGTTCATGTGTCAAAAGTTGATTAGTTTGATTGACAGGTCAAGGATTGGAAGATAAATCAAAGCATGAATTGTAGCATAACCATTAGATTTTCACAAATCAATGGCCCTTTTTCAAATTTTTAAAGAAAACATGTCATCCTGTTCTCTGCAACAAATTTATGGAAATTAAAGACTTCTTGTGTGAATTAATATGAAGGTTACAATAGAAATATTGCAAATTTAATTTTGCAAATATATTATCGAAGAAGTAGAGAATGCTTCTTTGAAGAATTGTTACTTATTTGAGCTAAATTGAGAGCCTCGGCATCAACAATCTACTATAGAAACCATAAACAACTTGACTAAACCAAGTAAATACTTTTCTCAACCTTTAAAACAAAATTTGGCTATCTTGTATCTGATAGTTATAATGCCTCCAAAGAAGGGTTTCTCTAGGAAAGGGGATTGTGCCCATATAAATGTTCGTGATGATTTTTTGGAGAATGATGTTGTAAAAATGAAACAAATAATCCATGTAAGCCCTAGGTTGAAAATAGAAAAGGGTTTGTATGATAGGGGGAATTGGACCCAAGATGTAGTGGCATCTAAAACTGGACTACAATTGTTTAAGAAATGGTTCTCTGAGAGGAAGTTGTTCGCTCCTCATGGAAATAATTGGATTTTCAATCTAGAGAAGCTAGTAGTTCCAAGAGTGTTCATTGACTTAGACCTCCTTATTTCTATAGCCTAAAATTATGACCCTGTAGCTCGCATTTTAAGGAGAACAAATGGAGAATGCCTGATAAAAATCAATACTAAAGAAATTCAAGAAGTTTTTGGAATAGATCCCTCTTCGCAATATCATGAGGTCATTGATTTTTTGGGTTGGGAGGAAGAGTATATGTCACAAAAAGATTAGATAAGGAAAGGGGCAATGAGATAACATTTGATTCTAGTCACAGCCTCAACTAAGGAACCCTTTAAGAAGAAATTCTTTAGTTCTAAGGCCATAGATATATACATGTTTCTATGTAGAGTTTTTGGTGAAGATGGGAAAGATTTCATGCCCATAAAGTTTATGTATATGGAGGTTCAAATTTCATCCTTTGGGGTTGATGTTATTTTCAATTTTGCATCTTTTATTGCTAAAGAAATCCATGTGCGATTAATAGGGATTGCTAAAGGAAAACTTGGAAAAACTTTTGGTCTCTACTCTATGCTAATGCATATGATTATTTTTAAGGGATTTTGATATTTTGAGAGAGAGAGATAGAATTGACCAGAGAGTATGAAGGAGAGCCTCTATGAGTCCAATTATGGAGTGCAAATATGACTTGGAATGCAAAAGAGGTCAACTTTGTAAGATTTGACAGATACTTTGTATCTAGGTTGAGGATTCTCTTGCCAGATGATAATCCTAGGATACCTAAATTGTTATTTTTATTTTATTAGACCCATGGATTCCCCTAATAGTTTGAAAGTCTCCCATAATTGCACAAACATTATTCAATATCCAATATCTATTATTTTTAGGGTATATGGATTCTAGGGAACCCCACATGTGTTACCCTACCAAGTACCTTTAAAGGTATGACTAGCTGAAATTATATGGCCGATAGGTGGATTAGAAGAGGAAGAGCTAACTGGTATATCAAGAGGTTCTATTTTTCCATCTTGTACTATGGCCTATCAATTTGTAATTACAAAGGGTGGCTGGATTTTTCTTTATAAGATATTAAACCCTTATAAAATAGCCATTTTTCATCTTAGATTCAATGCTAGTGGGGGATTTTTTGAAATTTTTAGACAGAGGGCCAAAGCCAAAGCTCACCATCATGAATTCTATTTTCTAAATGATGTAATAATAAATGAGTTATCCCTACAAGAACAAGAAATAAAAAAGGAAAAATGAAGAGTTTATTCTAGAGTATTGGAATTCATTAATTATTTTGAAAAGGAGTATAGTCCATTGAAAGAGGTCAAGACATCAACTGACAAAGTAAATAAGTTAATGATGATTTTTGTAGCGCCCCACCAAAGGATCCAAAATAATTAACCTAAAGTTTCACTAAGTTTTCCAAACTTTTTTTTTTTGAATAAGAAAGAATAACAAACACATCAATCACATAGTAGTGGAAGCAATCACATACAATCAACTAAAAGCATACATAACAGGTTACATTTCTTAAGGATCTCATGATGTTGAATCACATTTAAATTTAATCTAATGCTAAGTCTAACCAACTACCACATCCACATGAAAGAATAATTAGAAAGTCCAATGTCCATTTAAATAATATACATTTGTTCTGAATGCCTCTTTGAAAATTAAATTTGGAATGCTCAATCATCCACTGTACATGTCATAGGGTATGAAAGGCTAAAAGAATATGCATATGTAGAAATAGAAATACATCATCCTTCTCAAATAAATGATACAAGTACAATAAAATAAATGAAACCATCCACCATACATGATACATCCATCCATCATAAAACCCAACTAAGTATGTGGTTCCTCCCAACTATCAATAGCATCATAAGACCATCATGGGCCCTAGCCATACCCCACGCGTAACATCCCAAGCCATCAATCATATCATCAGTACTATCATAATAGGTATGTCACTACTAAACATACTACAACATAAGCATAAAGAAATCTAACATGCTAGAATAAAGCATAAGGTGATCCTACAAAGTAGATAACATCACCTATCACATGCTAATCATCAATATAAGGAAATGTGTTACTAAATAACATCATCTAAATATGATAAACAAGCATCCCAAGAATCTCTAGCCACAATGACTATAGACAGATCTCAATGGTAATAGTAACAAGAACTACCACTTGACCATGTGAAACCTAAATGGCCCACTGCCACCATGTTGAGGAGATAGTCTCAAGTCCCAAACAAGATATTAAATCATGTAACACAAGTACTCTCTAAGTTTAGGAAATCTTAAAATCAATCTAACTCAAAGGTTCTAAGATAGATAGACATCTAATTCCTAGAGGCACACAAGACACGTAGGAAACTTAATATGTAAGGGGGCAAGTTTCATCACATGAATCATGCTCAGAGTTACCTGAGTAGTCCCTTAGGACTCCTAGGTCCCTAGTGATCCCACTATGACCACTAGTATCCTCTCATACTGACAAGGCATAGAATGGAATGCAAGGTCACAACCAAGCATTCTCTCTACTCCCATCCTAGTTTGTACTAGCACTCAAGACATGGGCGAGAACATACAAGACTCTTATTAGGTTCATTTTACTCTCACTTAGTATAATGTTTTCACTTATTAAATAACTTACAATGAGTTATCTTGGCAACCACTTAGGGCCTTGGCCCCCATTGCAAACCACTTCCCGACACTACAAGTAGATAACCTACCCTAGGCTCATAAAAGCACAAATCCATAATCATATAAAAATCACCTCAATCCTATACAAGTGACTGGAAAGCATCAAAAGATAATCCACAATAATCACATGAGTTCTCTGTGAGCAACTGGAGAGCATCCCAAGATAAATCACAATACCCATTAGTTCTCATCGAGCAACTAGAAAATATCCCAATAATATTGATCAAAGACTCAAAATGGTTAAGTCAAACATCTCACAACATGACATCACTAAGATCAAAGAAAACACTTCAGTCCCATCAAGGTGATTGGAAAGCAACCCAAGTATATCTAATTGAGGATTGAAAATGGTCAAGTTAGATATCTCATAAACACACACCTCAACTTCATACAAGAAGACTAGAAAGCAATAACAACCAGTAAATACAAACATATCATAGAGCATACCATCACATTACCATTATTGAGTTAAAGTAATCAAGATCGAGTCAGCATGACACCACACTCACAAAACTCTCAAGCCTCTAGTAGACATCCTAAAATTGGTCAACAATCTAGTCAACCTCAAACCCCAAACATAGACATCACATAGAAAATAAAACAATCTCATAGTTGGGTTTGACTGATAATATGTTGTTAAGTTAATGTAATATTTTTAGTTTTCGTTTCAAAGTATATTTCAAGTGTATAAGATTCTTAGTGTACTCCACATAATAACCCATTCATTTATTTGACCCAAATATATAAAGTTACCCTCAGGATAAAAGTCAATCTCCTAAAAGAATAATCTAAGGGTAATTATATATTTATCTAAGTTATAAAGGTAACCATTATTGATTTTAAATAAAATAATTACAATTTTATTAAAATCGATATTATTAATTTTTACCAACCATAATTAAATTTACAACATCATTAATTACATCTCATTATTAATTAATCTTAATAAAATTTTAATTAAATTAATTAATAATTAATAAAAAACTATATTACATTTATTAATAATTTATTTAATTATTAAACATTAATATAATTTAATAATAAAATTATTAATAAATAATAATATTATTTCAATATAATTTAAATTTAATAATTTAAAAATTAAATACAACTAAAATTTAATAAAATTAAATTATAATAAAATTAACAAAACACATCACTATATATATACATGCAGACTATTATTGGTAGGCCTGCGGGTTGCCAAAGGCAGCTGTGGTCTGCATTCGTAATCGCAGTCTGCCATTGGTAGGCAGATGGTCTGCTATAGCAGCCACAGCTGCTATTAAAAGGTGGGTAGTGGGGATGTGGTGACCCCACCCCCATTAAAAAAAAAAAAAAATTATATTTTTAAAAAAAATCTTTAATTTTATAATAAAAAATTTAAGCAATTTCCCCTCTTAAAAACATTAAAATTTAAATTTTTTTTTAATAAATAATTGCAATTTTCGTTTGATAGGAGGAATACAAATAATCAATCAAATTTCTAAATTAAAATTTTCCTTTCTCGATCTCAAACCCTCCTCATTTTAAATAGAATTTCCTTTTTCCTATGGATGAAGATTCAAATTGATTTATTTCTTTTTCCTTCAATTTTATTATACAAATAAGATACAATATAGATATCGTAGATTCAACAGAAGAGTGAAAGATTCATGCAACAAAATCTAGAGAATCGATCCCCAACAATCACAAGGAAGATAGGATTATCTAAATAAAATAATGCTAACTAGGTGAACAAAACTCAAGATCCTACCTGGTTCTGATGCTAAATTCACAACACCCAGAAGATTTGTGAGAGAATCCGCTTCTATCCAAGAACTTCTCTTTAACAATTTTTCCAAAAAATTTCATCCAAAATTCGCTTCCAAAATTCATGATGAAAAATTTTCCCCCCTCAAAAATGAACCCTCTAATTGTGATAAAGAGTTCTCTCCTTAAATCGGGGCACTAATTGTGTGTTCACCCTAGGAGAACTCCGTGCTCACTTGACTCAACTTTAAATTAACTTTTATTTTATCTTTTCTTAATCTTTCCCATGCATGTTAATTGCATTATTAAATAACTTTATTTACTATTCACTCGACTTCTCTTTTAATTAATTTATTAATTTTCAATCTCATGCACAGTTTATGCAATTAAAATATCTTTATTAAATTTATTTATTTTATCTTTTCAATTAATTTATTATATTTTAATCTCATGCACGCACCATGCGAACTTAAATTTTTTAATAAAATAATATCTTTTCACTTTTTAATTCATTTTCAAAACTTAATTGATACAATATTTATTAACTTAAATAATAATAATATTTAGCATTTATTTAAAAATGAACTCTAAATATATTATTATTAAATTAAATAAATATTATCACGTTCTAAAATTATACTTATAACTTTTATCTTCAATTTTAATTCTTTTTATTTAATTAATTTCCAAATTAATTAAATATAATTAAATATTAAAATGTCATAATAATTTTCCATTAAATTAAATCATTAATTTAATCTTTTAATTAGACTTAATTAATAGAAAATTCACTAAAGACTCATAAAGTATAAACATGAAAACCCATCATAGAAAAACATGTACAAGATCAAACTAAAGGGTTATAATCATGAATTAACATCATTCGATGCATTCGGAGGGTACTCAACTCAGATACTTGTCCTCAACTCAGATACTTGTCCTAATTTTCAATTAGGACAAATGGCTTAAAGGTTTAGGATTTGGACTCAAGAATTTATCTCCCCTCTCTTACTATTGAGATAATATGATAGGGTATGCTCATCCTGGAAATTCAGGAAAGTCTATACCTGGTACCTACAACTTGCATAAAATCCATGCATGTACAAACACAATATTCTAAGCTAAATAGGCAATGGCAGGAAGTGGTGCATCATGTAGATCCTGACTAGCAAGTGACTACGACTCCCTTCCATAACCAAATCAGAAATGCCATACATAAAGAAAACAAACACACAAACCATACACATGCAGTATGGGGTAAGTATCCATAAGAAAACACATAGGGTAATAAACCATCTAACTAAACATCAACAATAACTAAAAATATTGTAATTAATCATCATACATACATGAAGTATAGAGTACTAAGTAATCTCATCATATAATCAATTGAATCTGAAACAATATCTGATAAACTTAGAACAATGCCACTAATCATAAGCATAAAACTAGCCTAAAAGAGTTAGACAATGGTAATAGAAATGTGAACTAGGGGTGGGCAATACACTTTTGCAGAGATCATGTACACTATGAATGAAAAGAAAGCCCTCCTTATCAATACTTACCCTAATAGAGCAAAGGAGGTAATGAAAAGATTATCTTTTACCCCTATTCTAGGTACAAGAAAATTGATTATTCAGAAAAAAAGTGGTTATAACATAGTTAGAATTGGGGAGAAATCAATGACAAGGGGAACGAAAAGGTTAGATTAGGCACCAATTCTCCAATAAGGAAAATTCATCTTGAAGAAAGGCCTTTAGAGCCAATGCCCAAGAGGTAGAAAATAGAAGGAAAGTAGATGTTACATGAAGAAGATTATACACCATCCCAATCTCCCTTGTGTATAGGAGAAGAAAAACCTACTGGTGAGAAAATTTAGCAATTGGGATCCTAGGGTGGAGTGTCCATTAGTACATTAGAACTAGAAGAAGAAAATCTTGAGGAACCTCCTATGCCCAACCTAGACTTGATTGTTGCTGACTTCAAAGGTAAAGAGATAGATCCTGTAATTGAACATGTTAGCCATGAATTTTTACCTAATGATAATTTTATTAAATCAAGGGCCTTTTACCAATTTTTATGGAGAGTAAACATTGAAAATTTTGAGGAAAGATGTAACAAAAGGAAAACTAAGCAGCCAGAAAAAGAAGGCTTGGTCATATAGAATGAGATTATGGAACAAATGATGAAAGATTTCAATGATGTGACTCCTCAAGAAGGAAGAAAAATGATAAAATTAGCTAAATTTTTACTTCTTCCAAATTGGGATATTATGGATGTAATAGTGTTTAATATTGTTAGAAAGAAATTGAAAACTGAAGAACAAAAGAAAAAGGCACTTAGTGGTGCTAAATTTAGTGAAGATCATGCTACCCTAATTATCTATTCATTGAAGAGAGGATCTAGAACTAGTTCTTCTAATCCTAGTGACTCTGATCTATTGGGAAATTTAATTCTCAAAAGAGTAGAGGACACCCTTAATGAAGAGGCAATAGAATTGAATGTTGAAACAATAAATATTACTTTGGCTACTGCCAAGAAAGAGAAAAAATATGTACATGATCTATAGGAGAAATATGAACAAGTCCTAGTTGCTTACAATAAGGAAGTCCAAAAAAGGATTAGACTTGAAAACAAAGGGCCAAGATATAAAGGGCAGTCTAGCCATGTGAGGCCTTGCCCCGATCCATCCTAGCATCAATGATACATTATTATTTTGATACTCATGACTCGATATGTCAAAACATTATTTGATGCACTAAACATTATTATGCTATTTTACGATGTGTGATACTTTACTTTATTTATTTGATTTTATCATTTAATGCTTTATGAACATGTATAATCATGAAGTAAATGAATGAAAAACTAACACCTTGATTATGCAATTCTAATGGTCGAAGATATGAGTAGAATTAGATAAACAATTGATTATTAGAAAAATGGATGCTTTAATTTGTATGATTTTTCTGATATATAATTTACATAATGCATGTGATTTCTTGATCTACTAATGTGTGCAATGAGTGTGCAGAAAATTTAGCTGAGAAAACCCAATGGAAAGACAAAACTAAACTACTTGTTTATTTGTGCTATCTTTGCATTTGTCTTTTATTGAAGGTTTTATTTGGTCTTACTATTCCCCTATCTTTTATTTGTTCCTATTAAGTCTTTAAGGCTTAAAAATATTAAATTTAAGTACCCTAGGGGTAAGGATGTGGGTGGGGAGCACTTTCCAACCCCTTAGTCTCTTTGGTTGACTTTTAGGGTCACTCAAAAACCTTACTTTTGGTTGATTGCAAAAATTCATTATCTCCTCCATGTGTTGGTGACTCAAACTCCATCTTGAGTTTACTTGAAGTCTAATTGAGTTAAGGATCATACTTAGAGGCATTTTGGAGTAGTTTTGGGGTTGTTACCTAATCTCTAGCTTTGGAGAAAATTTGAAGATTGAAGGAAGAAAAGGAGAAGCTCTTCTCAACCCACCATTTTTGCCATAACTCTTTTGGTGAAGGTAGAGTTCTTCACTTCTTTGAATTTTTTTCTTCATTTGTTCATGCTTGAATCATGCATAAGGCATTGTGTTGTTTTTGTATTGCTTTTTTGTGTGTTGGGGTTGATTGGGAGGGATCTTAACTTGTGTTTTATTTTGATGTTATTCTCATGCTTGCTTTGATGTTTTGTGTTTTGAGGGGATTTCATGGGGATTGTTTTGGCATCACTCACCCTTGGATAGGGAAGAAGTGGCCATGTATGGGAGAAGGGCCTTAGTTGGACCTCAATAGTGTAGAGTCTCCTCTCATGGTGAGAGGAGGGGAAGAGGGTAGGGTGTATGGGCCCCTACTTTTCATTCTATACCTTGTATGAAAAATTGAATTCATGAAGAAGGGAAGGAATGAACACCCTTGTTATGTTGGCCCCAAAAGGGCATTATAGATGAACAAAAGTTCTTGAATTTTAGCCCTGAAAAGGCTATGTTATGGTATGGTGATTGACATCTCCTATTGAAAAAATCCACCTCCCCCTATTTTGGTTCATTGTTGAATCTATTGTGAAAAATAGAGTTGGGAATGCATGCTTGAATTGTTCATCATATTATGTTGTTTCACCTCCATGTTAGTTCTTTTCTCCCCATGGTTTCCTTGATGCATTGAAGACATTGGAAAAGATCTCTTATGAAAGCTTGATGACTCTAAAAAATGCCTTTATTTTGTTATGTTTAACATACTTTTTGATACTCTGTTTATCCTTGTTTTAACACTTATAAGCCTATGTTTGATAAACCTTTGATGATTTATGGGGTAGAAAAACTATGTCATCTTTTGCCTAAATTATATCTAATATGCAGTATTTCATATAAATATCCAAATGTGCATTCTTATGCTTGAATTTAGTTTGACGGATGTTAATTTGAAAATATGTCTTATATCATAACTAACCTAATGATAAGGATTAAAGGATGAGCAGAAGAATCCAGAAGTTGGTTGCCAACAGCATTCAAGGAGAAATGAGCATCAAGGAACAACCACAAAAAGGAAGTTATAACCACTCCAGGAAACATGGTAGCGAATAAGGAGGAGCTTTTACGAGCCATTGCCTTCTCTACATTTATGTTGTAACAAGCGGATGCTGAGACTTCATTTCTCCCTCCTCAATTTCGTTATCCTTCCTTTTTGCTTTCAATTGTTTTCCTATATTCTCTCCTGCAGACTTAACTTAGGAAAGTTACTTTTCTGTTATGTAATAAAGAGTAGATTCCCTATATATGTCGGGATCGACTCCTGTGTGTGAAATTTTTTGTTTTTAATAAGTTTTATCGAGAAAGAGAGAACACTGATTCACAATTTGTTGCAGTTGTATTTTACAATTCTGAATCATGTAATGATTGATTAATGAAATGAATTAGTTCTCTTTAGCTTCTATCCTACATTGGTAGATTAGAGAAGCCAACCAAGGGGGCTCACTTGGAAGGTGGATTAGATTAGGATAGAATATATTCATTTTACTAGCATTAGCAGTATTTTAAGTAAGACGTAGCTAGTTAATTCCTTCCTGTGCCATCACACTTCATGAACGTTCCTGCAGCATTTGCGAGAACAGTCTAGTGGATGAGTCAAGATGGAATCTCTATTATCTTGTCATTGTGTTTTCAACATTCATAGATTCAGTATTTTCCTTTCCACAGCAGTAGTGTAGTTTCCTTCCTTTGCATTTTTACTTTCCTACAACACAAGCATAATGACTCATCAAGGTACCTAGTGCACATATTGTGCTGACCATTTCAAGTATACGTCCTTGGGTTGACAATCTAAATGCACCTCATGGTAGGGGAAAAGTAGTCCTTAGCTTGAATAGATTATTCCTAAGCAATGCCTAGTGCATGACTATGGAACACCTATTGTGAGGTGGTTCATTTTTGGTGCCGTTTTCGAGGATGGTGTCAAGCTAGGAGCATTTTTGAGTCATAGTTTTTAGATTAAGTTCTTTTTACCAGTGTGAAAATTTTAGTCTCATGCATCAAAGAGGAAGACAATGAGATGAATATGGTAGATTTCTTCCACAAGGATTTGTTAATTTGAATGAATAAGTTGAGTTGTCCTTTGAAGATGCAAGTCATGTTTTCCCCATAGTATCATCATCAAGAGTTGAATCCCTAGATATATCTAGTCTCCAACCTTTCACTAAAATATTGACCATTCTTCTTGATAACACTACCTTGAATCCACTAGTTGTTAATCATCCAGTGCCTAACATTCCTTTTTAGCAGCAACCTCATAATCTAGTCCCACCAGTCATGGCACAACCCACTTTTCCATTTCCACTTCCAAGTCTCATAACCAATGCCAATCTCAAGAATATACCTCCCACTGCTCTTTTGAAGTTCTATGGCCTTGCAACTGAAGACCTTGATACCTTCTTGTTTGAGTTCGACATCCTTTGTCATAGTTTCGACTACAACACTGATGCCCATAAGCTTAAATTATTTCCAGCCACATTGAAAGAATCAGCTTTACGATGGTTCATGGGCTTAGGAGCCAATGCAGCTATGAATTGGGATGAAATGCAAGCCTTGTTTTTGGAAAAATATAAAGAATATTACAAAGCATCTGGAAAAAGAGGAGATGATATCTTTAGGATATCACAAAAGGAGGAAGAGACATTAGAAGACTATGTTTCTTGATTTTTATATACACTACAAAAGAATCCTCAGCACACATTGTCTGAAGATTCCCAAAAACTAGTCTTTCTAAGAGGAGTGAATGAAGACTATTTGGAAGGCATTTCAAAACTTGAAATATCCAATTTGTTGTCAAATTTCAAACAAGACATCATTAATGATGTCGCTACACAGTTGCATACAATGATTGCAAAGAAGAAGCAAGCAGAGGCTGAGTTACAACTAGCTGAGTACTATCCTCATTACCGAAAGCAAAAGAAGGATTGCCACTGTAAATTGATTGCAAGCATGGAGAACCAGCATCTTCCAACTGGATATGTAAAGATAGATGGGGATGATGAGCAAGTATTCTTTGTTGCTCACTGTCGATCATGGGCTCAACTTCAAGGTATGCCTCAAGGCCCCTTGCAAAATTCAAATTCATATGGTAATCAATGGCAAAACTGCAATACCCAAGGTCCTCCACAAAACCAACCCAATTGGAATAATGCTGGGCAAAATAACCCACAACAGTCTCAATGGTCTCAAAATTCCCAACAACCTTGGCCTAACCAACAGAATAACCAATGGCCCCAAAACCAGAAGAACCAATGGCAACCACCCCAAGGGAATTGGCAATCTCCAAACCAATGGAAGGGATCTCAATAATGGCCTAACCAAAATACTGGTGCTCCACAATTACCCCCTCCAGCTCAACAACTTGCTTTAATGCCACCACCTACAAATAGTGGACCTCAAAAGCAAACACAACTACTTGCACAGCCTCAGCCAAATCCAAATAGTCAATCACAGCAGCCCATGTATAGTGTTGATACCTAGTAGTACTCTACTTATGCCCTAGATGTCATAGATATACATTTGAGATCTGGAACGACCTTACCAGCACCAAAGCCACCTCTTATAATTGAAGTATCAGACTCTCCTGCAGCATCAGAACCTTTGGTTGATGAAGCTGTTGACCCAACTAATGTTACCATACCAATACCAGTTCAACCAATAGTAGAGTCTCCTTTTTTAGACCAACTAATACAAAAGGAACCTGAACAAAGAAAGGAACAACCCTTTGACATTGTTAATCAGTTGAAGAATATGCATGTCCAAATACCTTTGTTTCAAGCTATTAAGGACATTCCTGCTTATGGAAAAGCTATAAGGGAAGCTTGTCTAAAGAAACCTGGAAGGAAGAAGAAGGATCCTATCATAGTTCATGTTGTTGTACACTTAGCTGATATCATGTTAGGAAGAGTGATTTCACCAAAATATTCTAACCCAGGGAGTCCAGTAGTAAGTGTCAGCATAAATAGTCAATTTGTTAAAAATGCCTTAATAGATTTGGGAGCTGCTATAAATATGATGACTAAAGAAACTATGAAGAAGTTACAAATAGAAGGATTAAGGCCCACACCAAATATTTTGCAGCTTTTAGATAGTTCCACTATCATTCCTGATGGAATGATAGAAAATATTGTTGTGACCTTAGATTCCCTAGAATATCCTGCAGACTTCATGATTTTGTCCCTTAAAGTAAGCCTATCTGGCTATCTTGTCATTCTAGGTATACCATGGTTGGCCACAGCTGATGCAAACATAAATTGCAGATTAGGGAATATGACCATATCAAATGGCCAAGCAACCAAGCAATTTGATCTATATCCTCCTGCACAACCATTACCAGATTTGAGTACGTCTTTTTGGCCAGATTTAGGAGAAGAAGAAGAAGAGATAAATTCCATAGTACAACTTATGATGTTACAAAGGCAATCTTTTCTAAAGTTGCAAGAAGAAGATTCAGTAATCCAAAGCATCCTTACCAACACTTGTGTGGTAGGAAAAGATGTGTCTGAAAGCTTTGTATTAGAATTGATTACATATGAGGAGTGTGATACAAGTTGTACTTTACTTAGGAAAACTAAAAATCTTTGTTCACTACTTCCCTATGAATTAGAAGGAAGCCTAATCTCTGAAATTACTATGGTAGAATCCACTATTCCTGTTGAACTGAGTAAAGGCCATAAACTACATGTTAACCCCAAATTGACATCTTTACAGATGGAACAATTAAAAGAATTGCTTTAGAAGCATGAGAAGACTTTTTCTTGGGATTATGGTGATATGAAAGGATTAAGCCCTACACTGTGTACCCATAGGATATATATTAATGAAGGTTGTCTACCACTTTGTCAACCTCAGAGGAGGATAAATCCAAGCCTTAGAGAAATAGTCAAAATAGAATTGCAAAAACTGCTTGATGTTTTCTTTATCTATCCTATATTTGATAGTAAATGGGTATCACCACTGGTTATAGTACCTAAGAAAGGAGGAAAATGGAGAATTTGTGTAGATTATAGGAAGTTGAATAAGGCTACTAAAAAAGATCATTTTTCTTTACCCTTCATAGATCAAGTTTTGGATACACTAGCTGGAAAGAAGTACTTCTCCTTTTTAGATGGATACAGTGGCTATAATCAAATTAGTATTGCTCTTGAAGACCAAGATAAAACTACATTTACCCATCCATGGGGTACTTTTTGCATACTCTATTTTACCATTGGGTCTTTGTAACGCTCCTGCAACATTTCAACGAGCTGTAATTAGTATTTTTGCTGATATATCACATGATTGTATGGAAATCTATATGGATGACTTTACAAAATTTGGAGTTACTTTTGAAGAAGCAATGATAAATCTTGAAATTTTTTTGGTAAGATGTCAAGAACATAGTTTGGCACTAAATAGTGAAAAGTGCTTCATGCTCATGCAAGAAGGTGTGGTACTTGGTCATTTCATATCTACTGCAGGTATACAAGTAGACCCAGCCAAAATTGAGGTAATTCAAACATTACCCATACCCACTAAATTAAAAGATATCAGATCTTTTCTGGGACATGCTAGATATTACAGGCATTTTATAAAAGACTTCAGTAAAATAGCTAGTCCCTTGTACAAGTTGCTCACCAAAGAAGCTGAATTCGATTGGACACTTGAGTGTGATAAAGCTTTCATGTAGCTTAAGCAACTTTTGACCACAGCCCCAATTTTACAAGGCCCTGATTGGAACCTACCTTTTCACATATATACAGATGCTTTCAATTATGCCATAGGTGCAGTTTTAGCACAGAAACACTCAAATCTTGAAAATGCCATTTCTTATATCAGTAAGAATCTTCATGGCCCAAAATTGAATTACACAGTGACTGAAAAAGAATTGTTAGTAGTAGTCTATGCTCTAAATAAATTTTGGCATTACATCACAGGTTATCCTATCTATGTTCATACTAACCATGCAGCAATCAAATATCTCATGAATAAACCTACTATAACTGGTAGGTTAGCAAGATGGTTACTATTGCTACAAGAATTTGACATAACCATAGTGGATAAGCCTGGAAAAAAAATTTTCGTAGCTGATTATTTGTCAAGAATCAATCGTCATGATACTGATACTAATCTGGTAGATGATGCATTTCTAGATGAACATTTATTTCATATTGCTGTTAAAGTTCCATGGTATGCAAATATTGTTAACTACATTGCAGCTAATAAGACACCAACGCATTTTTCTTATACGGAGAGAAAGCTGCTCATATAGAAAAGCTTCCATTTCTCATGGATAGACAATTTTTTGTTCTATACTAGACCTGATCAAGTTATGCACAGATGTGTAAGAGAAGATGAGACATATGATATTTTGCATGCATGTCATAATGAGCCCTATGGAGGATATTTTTTAGCCAAAAGAACAACTTTCAAAATCTTAGCCACTGGTTACTATTGGCCTACCCTTCATAAAGATGCAATCAATTATACCAGGAAGTGTGACCAATGCCAAAGAATGGGTTGCCCAACCAAAACAAATGAAATGCCTCTGAATCCTCAAGTGGTGTTAACACCATTTGACAAATGGGGAATGGACTTCATCGGTCCTATTGATCCTCCATCCAATGGGAAGTCTTATATTCTAGTTTGTATTGACTACCTAACCAAATGGGTTGAGGTTAAGGCTATGAAGCATGCCCATGATGAAAAAGTTGCCGAATTCCTATATGAAGAGATTTTTACACACTATGGAGTTCCTAAAGAATTGGTTACTGAGCAAGACACACAGTTTACTTCCAACCTAATTTTAGAGTTGATGAAACAATATAACATCAGGCATCGCAGATCTAGTCCTTATCATCCACAAGCCAATGGACAAGCAAAAGTTACCAACCGTGAGCTGGAAAATATTCTAACTAAAACAGTCCATTTGCATCGTCGGGATTGGACTAGCCAGTTACAAGAAGTTGTTTGGGCTTATAGAACAACTTGGAAAACCACTACCGGATTCACACCATTTGAGCTTTTGTATAGGAAAGTGGCAATGCTTCCAATTGAATTTGAATACAAGATTTTAAGAATAGCTTTGACCTTAGATATTGATCTTCCTGCAACACAAAGAGAACACCTCCTGCATCTTAATTCTTTGGATGAAATGCACAAGACCGCTTTAGAACACACTGAACTGGTGCAAAAATAGAGAAAACACTGGCATGATTCTCATATCCTCAACAAACAGTTCAAAGCTGGTGACTAGCCATTATTGTATGATTCTTGCTTTAAGGATATGCCAGGGAAGCTGCAGACGTTATGGTTAGGACCATATCAAATCATCCATGTCTTTAACAATGGAACAGTTCAACTAACCACAATTGATGATGTGCCTTTCAAAATGCTGATCAACGGTCATCAACTTAAGCTTTACAAATAGCCTCAAACAAAAGTCAAATTCATGCAACAGTTCAAAACCCCGAATCCAACAACAACTCAAGTATCTCTTCCTGCAGCAAAAGGTGAAAACCTTCTGCTTGCTCCTCTTCAACATTAATTCTAATTTACATGTCCATAATAATAACTTTATGTTCGCATAAAGTCCATTTTCTTTTCATGATATTTCTTTCCATTCATATCTTAATCTTCCATCCACTCACCCCACTCCATCTCTTAATCTTCCATCCACTCACTTTCTACATAATTAAGTTTTTGTGTTTTCAATCAAATCTGCACATGATGATGGATGTTTCCATTTACATTATTTTTGCACCTTTTTTTTGGAGCATGTGACAATCCACTTGGCAGGTATAAATGTTTTCAAACTATTATTCATTTATAAGTTTGCAAATTTTGTTAATTATATATAATACTGCATAGTCTCTATAATTACGACGTATTTCAGTCCCTCACCCATACTAGTCTGACAAGTGAGGACACTTGTCATAAAATTAGCAGGGGGCAGGGCAGTGTTGTACTATCCAATGACATGCCTGATTAACTGTGATGATTTTCTAAAATCTTGGCATTACCCCTTATTAATGAGAACTTTTTTCCATAAGTATTCCATGTCAAGTGTTGTACTCCCACTTTTTGAATGAATTTTTTTCCTTGTTCATGCCAAATTTTTCATGCTAAGCCATGATGTGACCCATTTTTAAAATTTTGACATTTGAACCATGTTTTTAGGCGATTTCCATGCAAATTCTTGATTTACTTTTACCTAAAGTTTAATTATGGCACATAAATTGGTTATGGCAATTAATGTTCCCAAAAAGAAGTGGTGAAGCGTCTGAGAAACAACGCAGAGTCTTGAAGTTTGCATTCAGAAAGGGAGAGAGAAACAGAGTAGCAGAAGAAGTATCAAGAAATGGGAGGAGGTTTACAAAAAAGAGAGCCGATTAAGCATATTTTGTTTCTCTTTGACGTAGAAGCAGTAAGAAGATTCAATGCATGCAGGTGGTTAGGTTATTGTTTGAATTTAATAGCATATGACAATGAAGTAGTTGTAGAATTCACCAGGACATTTGATGAAGGTGAAGATTTTGTGTGGGGTTTGACAGTAATTGCAACAGAAGAATGAATTGTAGAAGTAACAAGGTTACCTTCTGTTGGAGAGCATTAACCGAGCTTGCATGACGCTAGGTTAGCAAGGGCCTAGTTCACTACCCCACATGACCCTCAATTGGATGTTACAAAGTAGGGGTGCAAGAGATTGTCTTTGCCGCCTCCATACCCTAAGCTAGCAATGTATGTCATCATGTATTTTACTTGTGAAGGCAGATTTTCTCACTTACATGCACACCATTTTAAGTTGCTTAGTTGTATAAGGCACAATATTGCTGTGAATCTTCCAAATTTTTTGTATAATATGCTTTGTATTAGTGCGGAAGAGACTCAAAAAGGGAAAGATAATTCTGTCACTCACCATGCCTTGATTAATTTGTTAATAGAAAGGTCTCTTAGGGATGTATCCCCTTTGACATGGGATGAATTTGTGAAATTTAAAACCCTACAACCCCAAGTTGACCTTAGTGAACGGCAAGGTGATGAAAACATAGTTCTCAGTAGTGAGCTTGCAGAACAAAATATTGAGGGAGCTGAAATAGAAAATGCACAAGGGATTGAACCAGACTTTGCTGTCAATCTTCCAACTATGGCCTCTAGGTTTATCTTGTGATTGGCCTCACACCTTCTTTCTTGAATGGTTGATACCCTGATGGCATAAACTGGAAGTAGAGTTCTAAGAACTTTACTTATGACTGTCTCTTCACTGATACTTCCTCCGGAAGCTTTGATAGCACTGACACATGCTTTAATTCTTTCAACATATTTGGCAATGTTTTCATCTTCTTTCATTTTCATCTGATCGAACTGTCCTCTCAAACTTTTAGCTTTGGCTCTTCTGACATTGTCATCTCCACCATAGATCTCTTTTAGTCTTTCCCACATTTCATAGGCAGTAGTGCAATCCTTGACATCATCAAACTCTTCATAACTCAAGGCAGATGCAATATCAATCATCATAATGTTATGAGTTTTCTTTATAGCAATGTCATTGACTGATAATGTACCTGATGGTTCTACATATTTCTCATCAAGATATTTCAGACCAGTGTCACCAATGGAAGCTAGATGAAGTCTCATTAATCCCTGCCATGCTGAGAAGTTGTTTCGGTTAAGCCTTGGGATTTCCCTCTTGTAAGACATCTTGATCTTTGGCTTAGATCTTTGAAATCTCCTCCTGCAAGCACCAAAAGCTCTGATACCAATTGTTGGAAAATGAAGA
This sequence comes from Cupressus sempervirens, assembly GCA_028749045.1. Lineage (NCBI taxonomy): Eukaryota > Viridiplantae > Streptophyta > Pinopsida > Cupressales > Cupressaceae > Cupressus > Cupressus sempervirens. The sequence goes on along the minus strand of CM053789.1, from coordinate 644,435,735 downwards.
TGGGATAACTGAGAGGGGAGGGGTGAATCAGTTACCCCAAAATATATTCAACAGTCCCAAAGATGCCTTAAACTTAGTTGCTGCTGCTACTGGGTACATAAATTACTACTTAAAACTTGATAGATATTTAGTTAATTTATTAAGAATTTACTGAAATAAGCGACCATGCAAAAGAAAGTAATCATGAACACAGTAGACACCAGATTTACATGGAAACCCAATATGGGAAAAAACCACCAGCAACTAGTCACCAATTTTCACTCTTCTGAAGTGAGCCCTATTAGGAGCCAACCCTGTTAAAGGTTACAAAACACACTGTTAGGTGTGACCCTGTTAGAGGATTTAATCACCCTGTTAGGAGTGGCCTTGTAAGAGGTCTTTAGAACAATTCAACTAAATTGCCACCCTGTTAAAGGATTTATCGAATGGCTGTTAAGCCAACTCTGTTAGGAGATTTTGGAATCACTGTTACAATGGTTAGAAAGAAACAATGAATGATTTGAAAATATATGCAACTTATCTTGCTGAATACAGATCTCAGTTTAGCTCCACAAGATCCCTTCTGATTAAATATATCTTTGCAGCTCCAAGATTTCCTTCTGCTCAACTCTACTCAGACACACACATGTCTCTTCCTTGCATTTCCTTGTACTATTCGTATATACTCTTTTTTTTCTTTTCACACATTTCCGCATCTTGAGCCTCTCTTTATATACTATACATGATACCAGGTCAGCCCAACCAACTTGACAAAACATATTCCAAAAGTCGGCTTGAACTAATAATCAAAACAAAATTCTTCACTAGCCGACTCTGCTCAAAAAAAAAAAAAAACTGCTTCCTGTGTTAACCAGTAGAACTCGATAAAAACTACACTTACCGGGGAATTTGGTAAACCTGCCACTTCCTTTGGAAACTGACTGGACTCGGTAAAAGTTGTCTTCGATTACCAAGTGAGCTCGGTGAAAACTAAGCTTTCCTTAGCTTACCGTGCGAACTCAGTTAATACTAACCGTTCGCTACAAAATCCTTTGATACTCGAGTGATCTCGGTAAGAACTAAACTTTCCTTAGCTTACTGAGTGAACTCGGTTATCATTAACTCACCGTGTGACATACAAGAACGCTCGGTATACACTGCAAAAGGCTTTACTGACCGACTGAGCTCGGTAGACTCTGTAAACTGTTTTCCTGACCGATAGAACTCGGTAGACTCTGTCTGATAACTGATATGGCATTTCTGTAACATCAAAGACAATACACAATTACTTAATTGTATCCAATATGTTCTTATGCTTGAATTTAGTTTGATGGATGTTTATTTGCAAATATGTCTTATATCATAACTAACCCGATGATAAGGATTATTTAAGGATGAGCAGAAGAATCCAGAAGTTGGTTGCCGACAGCATTCAAGGAGAAATGAGCATCAAGGAACAACCACAAAAAGGAAGTTATAACCACTCCAGGAAACACGGTAGTGAATAAGGAGGAGCTTTTACGAGCCATTTCCTTCTCTGCATTTACATTGTAACAAGTGGATGCTGAGACTTCATTGCTCCCTCCTCAATTCTATTATCCTTCCTTTTCACTTTTAGTTGTTCTCCTATATTCTCTCCTGTAGACTTAACTTAGGATAGTTACTTTTCTGTTATGTAATAAAGAGTAGATTCCCTATATATGTTGGGATCAACTCTTGTGTGTGAATTTTTTGGTTTTTAATAAGTTTTATCGAGTAAGAGAGAACACTGATTCACAGTTTATTGCAGTTGTGTTTTACAATTCTGAATCATGTAATGACTGATTAATGAAATGAATTAGTTCTCTTTAGCTTCTATCCTGTGTTGGTAGATTAGAGAAGCCAACCAAGGGGGCTCACTTGGAAGGTGGATTAGATTAGGATAGAATATATTCATTTTACTAGCATTAGCAGTATTTTAAGTAAGACGTAGCTAGTTAATTCCTTCCTGTGCCATCACACTTCATGAACGTTCCTACAGCATCTGCGAGAATAGTCTAGTGGATGAGTCAAGATGGAATCTCTGTTATCTTGTCATTTTGTTTTCAACATTCATAGATTCGGTATTTTTCTTTCCATAGTAGTAGTGTAGTTTCCTTCTTTTGCATTTCAAGTATACGTCCTTGGGTTGACAATCTAAATGCACCTCATGGTAGGGGAAAAGTAGTCCTTAGCTTGAATAGATTATTACTAAGCTAGGCCTAGTGCATGACTATGGAACACCTATTGTGAGGCGGTTCAAAATCATAGAAGAGAATTCAATTGAATTGTAACATTATGTAAAATGTCTTTGAATTTTGATGTATTGGAAAGAACATTGAGTTTTCTTATTGGTTCTTTCCCAATGGAGCCTTGAACTAGGATGAATAATAGAGAAAGAAAAAGATTATGAAAATCTCCTTGCATTTCTTTTATGTGATTTTAAGTTTTGCATATGCATGTGAGAAAGTAGGTTAATAGATTTTGTCTTCAAATTATGAATTCTCAAGTTTTCAATTATACAATGAAAAGTAATTTGATATGATGAAGTTTCCAATTCAAGGCTTATGTATCAAGAGGAAATAAAAATACTACATTGTGGTCACAAAGTTAGCTCTCTCCTTGTTAAATTTCCTAATTGACAAAATCAATTTGATTAAGAATTATGCATCACCTTGAATTCTGAATAAAAAAGGAACATACACCTTGCTATATGATGATTGATAAAACATAAATTTTAAGGAAGAAGAAAAGAATAACCTTATGCACTTCCTTGTATTAGTATGCTTTTTAACGGGAATTAATGTTTTCATTAGGTTAGAAATCACTCTTTGTATAAATATATGTGTATATATATATATAAGAAAAACATGTCAACACTTAGACAAAATTGGCTTCAAAAAAAAAGAGTGCACCTCCAGGAGTTAAAAACCTCTCTGGAAAATGTATGGGGAAAATTTTAATTCCCCCCAAGTCACAGAGAATATTCTTTAAACTATTCTTTTGTATTGCAATCAAGAATCAATGCTAATTCTTTTTTTTTTAAAGGATTTTAAATTAAATGCATTGAAAATTAAAATATTTAAATGGACATCTTGTTGACATATCTCAACCATAAAATTTTTGCATTAAAACTCCTAGTGGCTAAGAAGGCAAGGTACTTTCCTAGGACTTTATGTCCATTCTTTTATTAAATCAAAAAATATAGTTAAAAGTTCACCCACTAAAATTAATACCCATTCTCTTACTTTTTTTTACCTTCTCATTTATGGGCTAGGCATGGGCAATCCCAAATCCCCCTGCAGCAAGTACAGATGTCAATTCAGGGAGGACAAGAGAGTTTTGTTTTAATTATCAAATAAATTTCATATACTTTGCCCCCCACATGATCATATTCCCCATGTGCTTGGTTAAGGCATGAACATCACTCATGCAAGGGGCAAAAGGGACAAGTCTATGCTGACAGACCTTGGTCAGCACACAGGGACCATGGGGCAGCGTGGAGGGTAGGTGGAAAGAGCTAAGTGGTGGCTAGGGTATAGTTTAGGCTAGTTTTAGTGTGTGTGGGGTTTAGTAATATACTTATTTTTGTGGTGCAATTTTATGGTAATGATTTGTATGTAGTTTAGGTTAGTTTAGTAAAGGTTTATTAGGATTTAGATTTATGTTTACTTTTAAATAAGAGCAGCATTAACTTAATAGTTAGTAGCTTTTTCTTTGACATTAGAAAGTAGTGTAATGTTTTCATATGCTTGATTAGTTTAGTGTGTGTGTGTGTGTGTGTATATATATATATAAGGTTGTTTAGTTAAGCTTTAATTCTAAGGTTTAAAATGAAGTTAGTAATTTAATTGTTAGATTATTATTAGTTCTAATTTTAAAGTTTGAATTGAAATTAGTATATTTAATTAGAATAATTTTAGTATTTTTTTTCTAGTTAGTCTTTATAATTGTGAGCATTGGTGTTATCTTAATATTGGCATTGCAATGATTGAACTTAAATTTTATAATAGTTTAAAATGAAGTTAGAGATTTACTTAACAATTTAATTGAAATAAGTCTAGTCTTCAATATCAATTATAAATGATAGGTTAATAAATTAGATTGATACAAGTATGTTAGAGAAGATTTTAAAGTTAGTTTTAAAATTAAGAAGTAAAGTTTTAAAAATGTAGTTAGCATGCGTGGAATAGTTAGATTTATATTGATCTTCTAAAGTATCAAATTCTCTTAATGTTAAATGATTAAAATTGTAATGACGTTCAAGTTATAAAGTTAATGAAAGGATCTAGTTAACTAGATAATTTTTAGGGTTAGTGGTATATTACTTGTAATTAAATTGTATCTAAAACAAGATTATGTAATTAGGAGATAGATGTCATTCTATTAGCATGATAGTTTAAAACGTATCAAATTAGAGTTGTGATAATATAGTGTTCCCTTAGGAGGTAATAAATTAATGAATCATTAAAAAAATTGATGGATTAGGACTTTAGTTAAATGGATTAGTCGTTTAATTTAATTAATTGATTTACTAGAAACTTTCAATTCACCCAAATAATCCTTTTTACGAAATGTTCAAACCAAGTTGTAATCTTTTTATCATCAATGGTGAACTTGTATCTAATCTCGGGGTACCTATGGTTATCTAAATGTTAAACTTCTCAAAGAATTAATTCCATTTTAGTTAATCATCTGAACTTTTATCGACCTTATTATCTTAATTAATTCTTATCAAAAAAAAATTGTGTTGCTTGCCCTTATATTTTGGGCATGACAAGCCAGCTCAATATTGCTCCTCCTCCCCCAGTACCACCATTTAATACCATTCCCATTTTGTAAATCCCAAACACTCCTTATAAACTAGAGCTCTACATAGCTGATGAGCTAAATGAGGAGAAAGCAAAAATTCGATCACTACATGTTAAAGTGGGCAATCAAAATGAAGATAGAATTAGAGATACAATTTTTTATCTAGTGGACAGGGTAGGTTGGCCTATTTTATATTTTGAATTATCAAGGTTACTAGAGATATAGAATGAATTGATTAATAATGAAGCAACCTTGAGACCAATTCTAAATAAATGGATCATTAGGGATGATGCCATCACAACTCTTTTTGTCATGTCATTGACTTTTCTAGTGAACAGGTTGAAAAAACCTTTGATCAAGCCAATGATCTCTCATATTTTGGTCACAAGAGGGACTTTGTCCAAAAAAGATAAATAATTTCTTTTTGAAGTATCTTGGTAAAAAAATTGATCTCCTTCTGCATGCACTTAGAGGCATAGGTAACATAAAAGACAAAGAAGAGTGGGCCAATGAATTAAAATAATTAATGAGTATCAGAGTAAATAAAGTAGTCACTAAAGAAAATTACATTTGGTTTTCTAAGACTACTAAGGAATTTGTACAGGCATAATTAATTTTTGATTCTTTCGAGAAATATTTTGTTCAAATGAGGAGAATGGGAAAAGATATCATAAAGAAATAACTAGAGATATTAAATTTCAATTGGCCTGATGATGCACTTTTTGACAAGTGGATAACTGACTATTCCCCAACAACATAGATATTATAAATTATGGAAATTGAAAAGGAAAATATGGACAAATCAATTGCAATAGAAAAGGTGCAATTAGTTGATGCATTAGTTCAAACAAAACAGATCGAAGAAAAACAACAAACTTCAATCATGGATACAAATACTCAAACTTTAATCTTAGGAAAATATTCTTTATTCTTAGACAACTATCATTTTTCCTCTATGCTCGAAGCTTGTTACAACTCACATTATATAAGTGAGTTTCCAAGGCTAGAGGGTGGTCCAAAATCTATGTAATTTTTAGTGTTTATGCTATTTATAGTTGATCCATTTTTTGTGTCAATTATGTGTTGTTTCAAATTTGCATACTGAATATAATGAAAAGTGAATGATAAAACTTATCATATTTTGAGTTATATTTGAGTATTACACAGTGATGTATTATTTTCAAAGAATACTAATACAAAGAGAAAAGGTATGAGTATCTATACATCTCTAATTTTTATCTCCATTTTCATATGTTTGTTATTTTATGATTGAATGAGCAAAGTTAATGCAGTTTAATCCAGTTGGGATAGTTTGTATGTGAATTTATTTTTATTTTAATTCAAAGAATTAAGTAAATGCTTACATAAATTGATAGGGTTTCTAAGCATATGAGAGGGATATTATAAGAATGGAATGTAGGGTTAATAGTGATAAGTTAATTGCAAATCAATTAAATAAGTCAATTATTTACTGGCACGACTCTATATAAAAATGGATAAGGCACTAGTCATGAGTTATGCTACAAACTTATGTATTCGTATGGTTTCACAATACATATTAAAATCAATTTTCTATTTCTGTAATGAAGAAATAAATTGTCAGCCATTACTTATTTGTAATAGCTTTCCTTCTGAATTATAGCTAGGTACTATAATCAAGGAGTTAATTGCAAGTCCAAGAAGAATATTGACCATTTTCTTCTATAGGGGGTAGATCTAAAAAGAAGAGTGTGAGTGAATGGGTTTTGAAGAATAATATCAAATAATTAGTCATTTCCATCCCTAAGGTGCACCCGTCTTGCCCCTGTAGAGCCTAAAGTGTAGAGAGTCTTTGTGCTCTAATGAAGTTGGTCTAGATTTGAGATGAATTTAGTTGAATATGGGAATTAGCTAATCCTTAGGCTTAGTTTTGTCTCTTGTATCTTGGTATTGGGTATTTTCCAACCTCATAGTTTTGAGACACCAACACTATCCTTCTCATAATAATATAAGTATACAAATATCTACAAAAATTTATTGTCCAAATGTAGTCTCTTTGTCATATTACCATAGCTCAATGCACCAAACACTTCTTTGATCAATAGATATTCACTATTAGGTTCACTAGATCTCACATACAAGTTTTCATACTTGCATTACATAAAAACCACACTCTACCACAAGGAAAATATCTTTCCTTTATACCAATTCCTTAAAAATGGATTGAGTTTTCCTTGAGGCTTTCCCAATTTACAATAATAATATTGGACCAACTTAAGATATTACACTTACATGCTATATTACATATTTACACTTTTCATAGTTACAAACAACTATCAACTCATAATCTTAATAAATCTTTACTTGATGTTCGTCTAGATGAGAAAATTTGATCACTACATCTTCATCCTATCTTCTACCTTTGTCTTATTCTGCATGATTATATTCCATCTTTGTCAGGAGATACAATCCAAACAATAGTAACTACTATAGAGGAACTATGTCTGAATGATGCCTTAACTAAATCTTCAATAAATATGTATTGTCTTCATATTTCTGTACTCAATCTTAACTATAGCATCACAACACTTTGTATAACATTATTCTAGGCTTGCATAATGTCAACTTTATTCCTCAAACCTTGCTAAACCAAACTCTATCTAACATACAGTCAGTCTTTAAAAAAAAGCTAATATGTTGACATCAATGATAAAATGTCATGAATGCAACACACAACCTTTGTATCATGTCTTTAGCAATGCTAGGATACTCCCCCAAAGGAATACCATCAGCATTCATGCTTAATAATCTCCCTCTATGGCATTTATGGAATCATAGATGAAAAACATCTAAGTTACATGAATTCCAACTATCTCTGCTACATCTACTCCCCAAGTCATGTTATTCATGAATATCCACTGTGTTGTGACCAATATGTAGAAGGAAGGTGTTAATTTCCTCCATACATCAACATCTTTTCAAATCCTCTTCATTAATCATTTTCAAATCATCTTCATCAATCAATTTTTATCTCTCCCATTGATATCAATTTCTACATATTATTCATGTGTTGTTCTCCCCCAATACATAAGAATTATTTTCTATATATTCAAAAGGATGGTTTTCATGTGTATCTCTCCCCCATTGACATCAATGAAAAAGGTACCATTATGTCAGTTCACTACATAAGATATACAATAATATCAAGTGTCCATAAACACTATTAAATACCAATTACCAAGATCCCATCATGACTTAGCTCAAACACAGATACTCCCCCATAAAGGAGTATCAAGCATCCAATCTAGATAATAGAAATAGTGCTTTGTTACCACTGGACTAGTGTAATCTTTGCATCAATTACTCAAAAGTAGGTTGGGGCACAACCCCAAGCATACCTCTCAAGTCTTCAAATGTATCTTTTGGATAATATTTTGTAAATATGTCCACTATCTTCTCCTTTGTACTATCATGCTCCAATCTGAACTCCTTCTCTCCAACTTTCTCTCTCAAAAAGTGATAATAGATATATGATTTGTCTTATAATGTAAAATAGGATTCTTTGACATACTCACTATACTTGTGTTATCACAATGTATGATAATAGGTTTTGTTAACTCAGTTCCAATGTCCTTCAATATCTGATTCATCCATATAATCTAATTATAATTGTTTTCTTCTATTACATTGCTTTTTCCATGCTCTGTAAAATACAATCCTATTTTTTACTTAGCCAAGACACCAGTCTTCCTCTCAAGAAGAATGCTCCACTACTTGTACTCTTTCTTTCATCCACACTTCCTTTCAAATCCACATCATTTTATGCACATAAAGTAAAATCATTTGATCTGTCATACCATAATCTAAAATTAGGTGGACCCTTCAAATATCTAAAAATTCTTTTCATTTCTACATAATGTGACTCTTTAGGACCAACTTTAAATCTTGTGACATTACCAACTACATTAGCTATATCACATATAGTGTGTGTTAGATGTTACAATCCACCAATCATAGAACTATACTTTTTATGCTCAATAGTAGAGGTTTCATCTTTTCTAGATAATTTGTGACTAGTAACCATAGGTGTTCCACCTAGTTTACAACTTTCCAAACCAAATATTTCAAATACTTATCTTGTTATATGAAGATACCATCTTTGTTCTGAATAATTTACAATCCCAAAAAATACTTCATCTCACAAATCATACTTATCTCAAATTATTCTGTCATTTCTACTACAAATTCTTCACTTACTTCATCATCACCTCCAAAGATTATGTCATCCAAAAATACCTCAACAATTAGTAAGCCATTGTCGATCTCCTTTCAAATATAAATTACTATCAATATTAACTTTTGAAAATCCCAAACTTATCAAATAGATATCCAATCTTTTGTACCAAGCTCTAGGTGCTTGTGTCAATCCATACAATGTTTTCTTCAACTTACAAACCATATCTCCTTAATATTTCAAAGAAAAACTTTTAGGATGCTCAATGTATACCTCGCATTCTAATTCTCTATTTAGAAAAAGATGATTTGACATCTATCTAATAGACATTGAAGTTCTTATAAGCCACATATTCCAAAAATATTCTACATACCTCTATTCTAGAAATAGGTGCAAATATTCCATTAAAATAAATAGCTTCTTTCTATGAATAACCTTTACATACTAGTATTTCTTTGTATCTTACAACCTCACCATATTCATTTATCTTATTTCTAAATACCCATTTAGTTCCAATAACATTCTTATCCTTAGGTCTACATACCAATTCCATATATTGTTATTTTCAATATGTGTAATTCCCTACCTAGAGATCCTTTAAACAAGGATAAATAATAGCCAATACACTTTTTTTAAAGTAACAAGCATGGATTCAAACAACATCAGCATTCAATCAATCAATAGATAGAAACGGAAGACTTAACCAAGCAATCTAGACAACCAATGATCTCCAAGTGTCACTACTTACCAATGCATTCAAAACTAACTATGAAAGTTTATGAAAATAATAAATCCTTAATTTCTTATCTATCAAGACCTAGGAAGGTGTGCAATCCAATAGGGTGTCCATAAAACCCAAAAATTCTCCCTATCTTTCACACAAGAAAGTACAAAAGAGTCAAACTCATACGAGAAAATATTTGCTCATGCGAAGAAAATCATTATCATGCGAGGAAACTATCCTTCACGCGAGGAAACACTCCTTTGTGTGAGGGAACATTCCTTCACACAAGTGGACACATGGTTGCACAAGAGATTACCTATCCATGCAAGATAGTACTTTCTTATGCGAGAAAACACTAGGTTTCATATGAGATTGTGTAGTCTCGTGTGTGCAACTAGCAAGGCCCACTCGAGAGAATTTTTTCCTTGCATGAGGAAACACATCTCTGGTGCAAAATAGGATGATACCAACCATAAAATGATTAAATGGAAGTATGGTAACAGTAATTCCTCCACACCAGGGAGTACCAAAAATACATATATCGAGGCTTAGACACTCAAAAACATGAAAATGAAAATGACATATAATAAGGAAGAATTAAAACTCTAACCATCTACTCCATAGAATATAGTGTAATCATGCAAAAAAGTAACATCACAGTGAAAATACATGTGCATAAATCAACTATCTCAATAAACTAAAATAACATAAACCACATGAAACATACTCTAGCAGATATGGAGAACCATGTGAGCATCTAGCTCCAGAACTAAACATGGAGGAAGGTCAACTTTGTATGTGGTCTGTTGGTGTTTTAAAATGGACTAAAACTACTAAGCAGCAAGATGCTTAATACCAAGATGATAGTACTCATACAATCTAAAGACTAGCCAATTCTTGTTAACAATTGCATGTGCAAAGCACTTGGACCCAACTTCAACAAAACCAAAGGTGGTTTTCTACTCTTTTGGCTCTACAAAACTAGGGTGGGTATACCTAAGGATGATTCAAGACTGGGAAAATTGTATGAGGATTATTTCTAGTTTCATTTTGATTCTCATCTCAAATCCTCGAATACATACACAATTCTTGATAACTTGATAAACACATCCCATATAATAGATATGGCCAAAAATTCTTCTATAGATCTATAGATGTTCTCAACAATAGTGGCTAACTGAAGCTAAAACATTCCATGGAGACAAGTATAGGCCAACTTTTAAGATCTACAAGAAACAAAGGTAAAATTGATTTAATTCTGCATTTTTGACAACCATTTGTGATATATTCCTCTTTCAGATGGATCAAATTTGATCAGTGCGTAATCCAATGGGGTTTAGAGTCTATAGCAAATCCTTAGATCTGAATTTTTTCCTTACAAAAAAATTTATCAGCAATTCTTATCAGAATTTTATCATTCCAAACTCTTTTCACTACTATAGCAACCTTATCACATTCACCAAAACTTTTACTTAATCCATTGAATTAACAGTAGTCATAAATAGATATACAACCTGACTAGATTGCATTCAATTGCACAGGCCTTTACCTATACAACATCAAGATAACCAAGTAATCAAAAGGAGACAAAGTTCAAAAATAACTGATATGGGGACAGTTCAAAATTTGTATTCATTTTCCTTGAAAATTGTATACAATTTACAATAGACTCAGAATGACCTTCAGAAAGAAACACATATCATTCTCTATTCATGTATTCTCAGAGAAATGACAGAGAAAATACATCACAAACTTGCTTTCACAATATTGGACCAAAGATAGACTAAGCATATCACTTAGAAAAATAGAATTCTAACCTTTCTTTAGCCTTGGAATCTCACTTAAATAGTGTGAGATGCAACAAGCTTTAGGCTAAGAGAAAGTGACAAGTGTCTTTTACAAGAAAAAATTTACATACACTTATCACAAGATGACAAAAATGTGAGTAACAACAAAAGTTTTTCATCAAACATTCCTTTTGTGGGCCCCTTCGTCACATGCTCTAATGTAGCTAAGTTGGTTGCTATTCTGATTTTCCCTCGTATACAACAGCCAAATTAACCAACGATGAAGTTTTCTCTAATGATGGCACATCAACCTCCACTTGTGGGCTTTCACCATCTTTATCCTATATGGTGGGAGTAACTTCTACCTTTTCTCTCTCTTCATTTGTATCGGCATCCTGTGGTCTTGGGTCTGCAACTGAAGGTAATAGATTATCCTTCTCTTCTTCTTCCAGTTGGGTCTAAGTAGTGATAGGGTCAATGATTTCGATCTCCTCACCTTGCATTTCATCACTATCATTTTCATCTTCATCAAACTATTCGTCGGGAGCCATATTTGCCATCCTCTTGTCAAATAATGTGTCATCTGGCCAATTGAATTGTAAAATATCCCTCTGTCTTCTCAGCACATATTCAACATCCTTATTAATGGTAATGAATTATTGTTTTAAAGAATCAAAGAATATTTGGGCCTTCACCATTTCTTCTGTTGTGCCGGCCTACCATGCATGCCCTGATTCATTAATGACTTGATTCATTCTTAAACAGAATAAATCATTAGGTTCCTTTGCCCATTCATTTTTGCTTTTCAAATTATTCTTTTTATCTAGGGCATGAGAAAACAAATTGAATTTTTGGCTGTTGTAATTTTTCAAGTAGCCTACTACTACCTTTTGTAAATGAATCCTTTTATTATCAAAGTCAGCAAGATCAAAAACAATATCAAAATTTTTTTCAATTTGATCAAAAGAATCATCTATAACAGAGAAACACAAAAATTTTATTTCTTTCTCCTTTCTTACCCATTTATTCATGATGGGCATTAGAGCCTAATTATTAGCTTTCAAATCCTCGCAGATACTGATCACCCTGGCCAATTGATCATAAATTAGCGACCATTCAACTTTGTCACCCAAATATGTGAGAGCTTTTGTTAGTTTATCTTTATATTTGAATTCCAATTCTACATGTAGGGCCCACAGTTTGCCTTTTTCGTCTTCAAAATCCTCAGCAGTGTAGTATTGTGGCTTTTGGGGTGTATCTAGTATTTCTATGAGGGGGGTGGATTTGAAAGGTTCAACTGGGGGGCAAGGGTATGTTATTATTGGCCTAGTGGTCCTTCCCAATAGCTTGTTCTCAAGCTCAATTCTCTTTTTTACTTCTTTATTGTAGGCATCCACCACTATTTCATACTTTCCCTGTAGCTCAGTCATTTCCTTTTCTTCCTTTTTTGTAGTGGCCAAGGAAAATTTACAATAATCCACATTCATGTGGGCTGCCTATACATGTGAATTATCAACAACTCTCCTCACAATGATACTCCATGTTAGTCCTGAATCATCAGGCTGTGATGGAGTAGTCCTGGATCCTCTTCTTAATGACCACTTAACAAGAGTAGCTTGGTCATTACTGAATGTTGTTCCCAAGAATTCCTTTCTATTTGGGTCTTGTAATCCCAAATTATTTGACACAGAATTAAAAATTAAGGCATCAGCAATGTCCCAATTGGGCAATAATAAAATATTTTCAGCTTTTACCATTTGTCTCCCCTCTTCAAGGGTTATATTCTAGAACTCTTGTATCATTTTTTCCTTTATTTGATTCTGGATGGAGGCTTCATCCATTTTTGGATGCTCTACTTTCATATTCCTACATCTTTCCTCAAAAATGTGCATGTTTGTCCTCCATGCAAACTGATGGAAAGCCCTAGATTTTACAAAACTGTTATCAAACAAAAATTGTTGATTGGCTTATTCCAAAACAAGGTCTAATTCCCTTCCCCTAAAATCTACTATAGTTAATTCAAAACTCAGCACAGGAGGCTCCTAGGGGTTCCCTTCATCAATTTCTGCCTGGGCAACAAAAACTCCTCCTTGTGATCCAATTTGTTCAATTTTCTCACTGGTGAGCTACTCTTCCTCAATTCTCATAGGAGTTTGGGAAGGTGAGTAACCTTCATCATGTGATTCCTCTTCCCTTATTATTTTTCTTCTCTTAGGAGAGGGTTTAGGGGGCCTTTCTTCATAAGCAGCACTAGTAGATTCAATTATCTACTTTCTTTTATTTACAATGGGCCTCTGATCTTGAATGATAGTATATCATGTCCTCTTTTGCACAACCAGTGGGCCTGCCCCTATGCTGGGAGTGAAACCCAATTTCCTCATTACTTCCCTGGATTTTTTTGGAAAAGAATCAATGAAATGTTGTTTCTTCTCATTCATTACCTCCATTATTTCAGGGAATGTATTCATAAGTTTATTTATCATATCTACACTAGTTACAGCATTATCAAGAGGGTTGTAATCTTTGTCAAAATAATTAATAAAATCCAAAACTTTTGAAAAAACTATCCACTTTTCTTTCTTTGTTTCTTGCTCTTTTAGAGAGTATTCATTCCTTATTACATCTTTAGGGAAATAAAATTCATGCTTAACTACACGAAGCTTGATCCTGTGACTAAGAGCTAAATTAAAGAAACCTTCAGCATCACAAAAATGAGGGTGAGATACTGCCATTTTATATTGATCAAAAAAATTTTAGAGAAAGACCCACCCTTCTTTAGTTATTACAAATTGGTGAGCTATAGTGCAAGTAGGAAAAATTGATCATGTTCCCCTTTTGTGCAAAAAGGTCTCCTCCACTCCTCCCAACTGCCACAAGAATTTAGCTACTCCTACCTTTAAAGACACCTGATAAGGTAGTACATGGGGTGTCCCTTTAAATCCATAAACTCTAATGATAGTTGAGACTGGATATGGGATGATATCTCCCCAATTATGTGAAACTTTTAGATTGTGGGGTTCATCCATAGGTCTGACAAGAAGCACTAGTGCCTTAGGAATTCAGGGTTTGTCACTCAATATGAGGAATATTAACTTGGAAGCAAAGTGTCTGTCAAATCTAACAAAACTAGCATTTTCTACCTCCTAAGTCATATCTGCACTCCATAATTGAACTGGCAGTGCTTACCCCTCCTGTTCTCTATTTAGAACCATTTCCTTAACAAAGTGTGTACATCCTTTAAACAAAAACATGTGCATCAATAGGGAATATTAGCCCCAAACCTTCTCCACTTTTCCCTTTGCAATCCCCACCAATCCAATGTGAATTCCATGAATTAGGTATGAAAAAAAATAAAAAATTATCTCTACACCAAAAGAGGAGATTTGAGTGATCATTTACATGAAGCTCACAAGGATAAAATCTTCTTCATCCTCTCCAAAACCTCTACACAGGGTTCTGTATATATCTACTACCCTAGCATTGAAACATGATTTCTTGAAAGGTTCTTTAGAGGATGATGTTATCGCTAGTAGGTTTCCAATTCTACCTATGTGGGCCTTCAGTGCACCTTGTCTAACTACATCCTTTTTTGACATATACTCTTTTTTCTAATTTTGTCAAATCAATGGGCACATGATACCTAGTAAGAGGTCCCAAGCAAAAAACTTCCCTAATCTCTTATGGGCTGATGGTGATTAGAATTTCACCATCTACTCTTCTCACTACCCTTGTGGCTTGATCATAATTCTTTGTCATGGCCTTAAGGAGTTCATAATCCATGAATACACTGGGAACAACTAGCTTTCCCAGGTTGAAATTCCATATATTGGCGTGTGGGGCATACAATTTTCTTTCTACAAACCATTTCTTGAAAAAATTCAAACCAATTTGTGAGGTTTGAGCATCCTGGACCCAATTACCCTTATCATACAATCCATCAGCTATCCTTAGCCTAGGGTTTAATGAGGTTAACCTTTTAACTTGCATTGTCTGTTGGATAGTGTTGTCCTTGATGTCACACAAAATTTCATATCAGTCTTTAATCTTAGTTAACTGAGTTCAGACAATGATAACCGAGCTCACTCGGTCATCAAAGAAAATAAAACAGATAGTGATAACCAAGTCATCGAAGAAAATAAAACAGACAGTAATAACCGAGCTCACTCGGTCATCGAAGGAAAGATGGAAAAGTCAGTTTTCACCGAGCTCACTTGATCATCAAAGGAAAGATGGAGAAGTCAGTTTTCACTGAGCTCACTCGGTCATTGAAGGAAAGATGGAGAAGTCAGTTTTCACCAAGCTCACTCGGTCATCGAAGGAAAGATGGAGAAGTCAGTTTTTGCCGAGTTCACTCGGCGACTGAAGGATTTCACGGAATTCTCTGTATTAACTGGGCTCAGTCGGTTAACACAGGAATTATTTTTGAACAGAGTTTAGCATGCTGGGTTGGCCAGTAAAGAGATTTTTTAAATCTTGCAATTCAGTCGACTGTTGGAATAATTGTTTTCCAAGTTATTTGAGCCGACTTGATAATCTGAAATATATATATATATATATATAGAGTTATTCAAGTTGTAAAAGTGTGTGAGAAAAAAAGGTGTAAAAACAAGTGAAGAACAAGAGAAGCAAGGATGCGAAAGAAAATACTTGGATAAGAGGAGACTGAGTGAATCTTGATGAAGGATTAAAGGAGTTGTAAAGTTGTATTTGATCAGTAAAGATCCAATCAAGCCAAACAGAGATCTATAATCAGCAAAAGATAAGTTGCATATTATTTAGGTCACTTCATTGTTGCTTTATAACCTTTGCAGCAGTGAATCCAAATCTCTTAACAGAGTTGGTTTAACAGCCATTTTGTAAATCCTCTAACAAGGTGACAATTCAGTTGAATTGTTCTAAAGACCTCTAGCAAGGCCACTTCTAATAGAGTGTTTAAATCCTCTAACAGGGTCACACCTAACAGTGTGTTTTTGTAACCTTTAACAGGGTTGGCTCCTAACAGGGCTCACTTCAGAAGAGTGAAAAATATTAACTAGTTACATTGGTGATTTTTCCCATATTGGGTTTCCACGTTAAATCTGATGTCTCTAGTGTTTGAGTTTGCTGAATTGTTTTGATATCAGTTCTTAATTATTGTTATTATTTGCTGCAATATCAAGTTTCAGTAATCTATAAAATAGATCAAACTTTTAGACATCTAAGGGGCTATGAAATGTTTTTGTAGTAACTGATTCACCCCCTCCCCCTCTCAGTTAATTCATTCTCATTTCCAACAATTGGTATCAGAGCTTTTGGTACTTGCAGGAGAAGATTTCAAGGATCTAAGCAAAAGATCAGGATGTCTTACAAAAGACAAATTCCAAAACTTAATAGAGATAACTTCTCAGCATGGCAAGGATTGATGAAACTTCATCTGGCTACTGTTGGTGATACTGGACTGAAATACCTTGAAGAAAAATATGAAGAACCTTCTGGCACACTGTCAGTCAATGATATTGCTGAAAAGAAAACTTGTAACAACATGATGATAGACATAGCATCTGCTCTCAGCTATGAAGAATTTGATGACATTAAGGACTGCAAAACTACCTTTGACATGTGGAACAAGCTAAAAGAAATCTATGGAGGTGATGACAATGTGAGAAGAGAAAAAGTAGAAAGTCTAAGAGGACAATTTGATCAAATGAGGATGAGAGAGGATGAAAACATTGCAAAGTATGTTGAAAGAGTTACAGCATGTGTAAGTGCAATCAGGGTAGCTGGTGGTGACATCAAAGGAGAAACAGTTGTAAGCAAAGTTCTCAGAACCTTGCTTCCCGTTTATGCAATCAGAGTGTCTGCAATTCAGGAAAGAAGATGTGAAGCAAATCATCAGATAAATCTTGAGGCCATAGTTGGGAGATTAACTACATTTGAACTAGATAACTTTGACAACTATGTTCCAGCTTCCAAGAACATGGAATCAGCATTTGAGGCCAAACTTTCACTCAAGGAGAAAAGCAAAAAGAAACTTTAGTCAGAAAGTGAAGATGAATCAGATCTAAGCTCAGACAGTGATCTTGAAGTAATTGAAGCTCTTCTAGCAAGAAAATACTCCAGAGGTAGAGGAAAATATAAAGGTAAAGTTCCTCTAATATGTTTTTCATGTGAAGAAATTGGTCATATTGCAGCTAGGTGCCCAAACAAGAAGAACAATGATGAAAAGAAGGATCATAAATGGAATGGCAAGAAAGATTTCAAATCATTCAAGAAAAAAGGTAAGAAATCATGTTTCATGGCTGAAAATTCTAAAGATTCTGATAATAGTGAGGATGAAATTGTTTATATTGTTGTTAAACATGATTCTGAAAATGATGAGGAAGATAAAATTTCTCTTATCTCTCATATAAGTAAGAATGATACATGGATTATAGACATTGGTTGTTCACATCATATGACTGGTGATAAAACTAAGTTTGATCAGTTTGAAGATTATGATGGTGGCAGTGTAAGGTTTGGTAATAATGAACCTCATTTCATAAAAGGAAGAGGAAGAATCTGTCTAACCAAAGAACTTGTTTGTAATAATGCCTATTGGGTTGAAGGTCTCAAACATAATTTGCTAAGTGTGGCACAGTTACTCAATACTGGATTCAAGGTGGAATTCATGCATGGAAAGACAAGACTGTTGAATGAGCAAGGAAAGCTGATAGGATTTGGCACCCAAACTAAAGGTAACTTATTCTATCTAGAACTTGGTGAATGCTCATGTTTAATTGCTCAAATTGAAGAGAGTTGGTTATGGCATAAAAGGTTGTGTCATGTCAATTTTGATAATTTGATAAAAATAAGCAAATTCAAGAAAGTAAGAGGCATTCCTAACATTAAGAAACCTGAGGTTGGTCTATGCAAGAACTGTCAGATTGGTAAAATGGGAAGGACTAGTTTTAAAGGTAAAAACTATCAATCTGAAGATATATTAGAAATTGTGCATACTAATTTATGTGGACCTATTGGAATAGAAAGCTATACTAGAGAGAAATTTTTCATTCTCTTTGTTGATGATTACTCAAGAATGATGACTGTCATGTATCTAAGAAATAAATCAGAAGCATTTGAGAAATTCAAATGGTATTTGGCAAGAGTAGAAAAAGAAATAGGGAAAAGACTGAAATGTTTAAGGTTAGACAGAGGTGGTGAATTCATTTCACATGAATTCAATAACTTCTGCATTGAAAGAGGTATTAAAAGACAGGTTTCAGCACCAGGAACTCCAGAACAAAATAGAATAGCTGAAAGAAGAAACAGATCCATTATGGATTGTGCAAGAACCTTGATGATAGAAAAGAACATTGCTACCAAATACTGGAAGGAAGCCATCAGCACTGCAGTTCATACATTAAACTGAGTACAGCTGAAAAAGGACCCATTCAAGATTCCCTATGAATTATGGTATGGCCACAAACCCAATGTAAGTTATCTGAAAGTATTTGGAAGCAAATTTTATATTTTGAAAGAATCTAGAAAAGGAAAATTTGATGTAAAAGGTGATGAAGGAATATTTTTGGGATATTCTTGCAAAAGAAAAGCATATAGATGTTTAAATCTATCCACTCAAAAGGTCATAGAAAGTGCACATGTGAAAATTAATGAGTTTGCAGACAAATCAGAAGAAGAAAGCAAAAATGTACCTGAAGACTACAAGAGATTTGTTTACATTGAACTAGATACTATACCAAGTATACCATTCACTCAAGAATCCTCAACTCCTGAGTCTTCAGTAATCAAGTTGCAAATAGTTCAAACTGAGCCTCAACAACTTTCAGACACTACCGAGCAAGTGTCTACCAAGTTTGAATCAATCGAGCCAATATCTACCAAGCCAAAACAGCAAGAATCTGAAGTACAGAAGGATAACAATGAAATTCATTCAAGAGGCAAGGAACCTGTATTAGCAAAATATGTTAGAAGACATCATGCACCAGATCAGATCATTGGAGACAAATCTGAAGGAACCCTGACAAGAAGTAAGTTGAAAAATACTTGTTTACTTGCTGATTTTGAACCTAGAAGTATTAAAGATGCACTGGAAAATGATAGTTAGATTGAGGCCATGAATGAGGAAATAGAACAGATAGAGAAAAAAAAGACATGGACTCTTGTACCCAGGCCTAAAGAAAAAAATATAATTGGAACCAAGTGAGTATTCAGAAACAAGTTGACTGAAGATGGTAAGGTATCCAGAAATAAAGCTAGATTGGTATGCAAAGGATACTCACAAGAAGAAGGTATAGTTTATGGAGAAACTTTTGCTCCTGTTGCAAGATTGGAAGGAGTCAGAACCTTACTTGCATATGCTACTCACAAAGGATTCAAAGTTTATCAGATGGATGTCAAGTTAGCATTCCTCAATGGAATACTGGATGAAGAAGTTTACATTGAACAACCTGAAGGTTTTGTTGATCCAGATAAAAGGAACATGGTATGCAAATTACACAAGGCACTGTATGGTCTGAAACAAGCTCCTAGAGCATGGTATGAAAGATTGAATAATTATCTTATTCAGATTGGTTTTCAAAGAGCTAATGATAATAGTAGCTTGTATATAAAGGAAGGTCCAGATAATAACATTGCCTTGGCAGAAATATTTGTAGATGATACTGTTTTCACAGGGCATGATGATCTTTGCAAAGAATTTTCAAAAAAAATGAACAAGGAGTTTGAAATGTCTATGTTTGGTGAGATAAAATTCTTTTTTGGTCTTCAAATCCAACAAAACAAGAATGGCATCTTCATCACTTAGTCAAAATACATCAAGGAGATATTGAAAAAGTTTGGTATGGAGGACTGTAAACCTGTTGGAACTCCTATGTGTACTGGATTGAAACTTACAAAAGATGATGAATCCAAAGAGGTATATCAAACATTGTATAGATCTATGATTGGAAAATTATAGTATGTAGTTCATACCAGGCCAGATATTGCTCTCGCAGTTGGTATTGTTACAAGATTTTCAGCAAAACCAAGAGAAACTCACCTAATGGCAATCAAGAGAATAATGAGATATTTGAAAGGAACTGAAGATTATGGGATATGGTACAAATTTGGAGGTAATTTGGATTTGAAAGTTTTTACTGATGCTAATTGGGCAGGGAACCTTGATGACAGAAAAAGCACAAGTGGAGGAGCATTCTTTCTTGGAAAGAGATTGGTTTCTTGGACAAGCAAAAAGCAAAATTGTGCATCCCAATCTACAGCAGAGGTAGAGTATGTTGCTGCAGTAGTAAATTGTTCTAATATTGTTTGGTTTAAGCAACTATTGCAAGGAATGAAGATGGAAATCAAAGAACCAGTTGTTATGTTCTATGATAATACAAGTGCAATCAATATATCCAAGAATCCAGTGATGCATTCCAAGACCAAGCATATTGCAATCAAATATCATTTTGTTAGAGAATTGGTGCAAGACAAGGAGATCAGATTGGAATATGTCCACACAAAGGAACAAATTGCTGATATATTCACAAAGCCCTTGTCTAAGGATGCATTTTTATATCTTAGAGGTAAGTTAGGGGTCATTCCCCTATCTGAAGTTCACTAAAGGAAGCTTTAGTGATGCATCAATGCATACCAGATTGAAGATCTATCTGTTGATGCAGTTTAATCATAAATCATTACATATGAGTCAGTACTATAGGTACATTGCAATTCACTTTACTTCTATTGTCTTTGGCATGTGTTGTCAAAGAGGGAGAGATTTACTATCATATCCTTCTGAAATTTATGAGACTTAAAAAAAATTTGCTATGAAGCTCCTTAAAAGAAGGAGACTAGTGAAAGAGGGAGAAGTTTGTTATCTTGTTTTCAAAATTTCATTCTGTTATGACATGTTGTGTTGCCATCAATGCCAAAGAGGGAGATTGTTGGATAGTGTTGTCCTTGATGTCACACAAAATGTCATATCAATCTTTAATCTTAGTTAACCAAGTTCAGACAATGATAACCGAGCTCACTCGGTCATCGAAGAAAATAAAACAGACAGTGATAACCAAGTCATCGAAGAAAATAAAACAGACAATAATAATCGAGCTCACTCGATCATCGAAGGAAAGATGGAAAAGTCAACTTTCACCGAGCTCACTCGGTCATCGAAGGAAAGATGGAGAAGTCAGTTTTCTCTGAGCTCACTCGATCATCGAAGGAAAGATGGAGAAGTCAATTTTCACTGAGCTCACTCGGTCATCAAAGGAAAGATGGAGAAGTCAGTTTTCACCGAGTTCACTCGGTGACTGAAGGATTTCATGAAATTTTCTATATTAATCAGGCTCAGTCGGTTAACACAGGAATTATTTTTGAATAGAGTTTACCGTGCTGGGTCGGCCAGTAAAGGGATTTGTTAAATCTTGAAATTCAACCGACTATTGGAATAATTGTTTTCTAAGTTATTTGAGCCAACTTGATAATCTAAAATATATATAGATAGAGTTATTCAAGTTTTAAAAGTGTGTGAGAAAAAAAGGTGTAAAAACAAGTGAAGAACAAGAGAAGCAAGGATGCAAAAGAAAATACTTGGATAAGAGGAGACTAAGAGAATCCTAATGAAGGATTAAATGAGCTTTAAAGTTGTATTTGATCATTAAGGATCCAATCAAGCCGAATAGAGATCTGTAATCAGCAAAAGATAAGTTGCATATTATTCAGGTCACTACATTGTTGCTTTATAACCTTTGCAGCAGTGAATCCAAATCTCTTAACAGAGTTGGTTTAACAGCCATTTTGTAAATCCTCTAACAAGGTGACAATTCAGTTGAATTGTTCTAAAGACCTCTAGCAAGGCCACTTCTAACATAGTGTTTAAATCCTCTAACAGGGTCACACCTAACAGTGTGTTTTTGTAACCTTTAACAGGATTGGCTCCTAACAAGGCTCACTTCAGAAGAGTGAAAAACAGTAACTAGTTACATTGGTGGTTTTTCCCATATTGGGTTTCCACATTAAATCTGGTGTCTCTAGTGTTTGAGTTTGCTGAATTATTTTGATATCAGTTCTTAATGATTGTTATTATTTGTTGTAATATCAAGTTTTAGTAATCTATAAAATAGATCAAACTTTTAGACATCTAAGGGACTGTGAAATGTTTTTGTAGTAACTGATTCACCCCCTCCCCCTCTCAGTTACTTCATTCTCATTTCCAACACTATCTCTACAGTAAACTCTGGCAACAACTCAAGCAAGTCATCATGCACATTTCTATCCAAATAATTTATTTGACCTGAAAATCCCTTCTTCGGAGGCATCTTGGATTATATTTTACAGAACTGAAAAACCTACATATATTATAGTAGTACTACTTACTTGAATTTTGTCTTTATTTTCCTCTATATTTCTGCAAACTTTCTGCGAACAGACTACTTCAAGAATTCTACCAAACTACATCACGATTTCCTTCAGTAATTGCTTCTGCTCAGGAATAGTTCAGAATCTTTTCTCACGTAAGGTGAAACTGATGAAATCTTCTGTGTCATACTCTATTTTTCCTCACATGCGATGCTTTCATGTCTAATTAATACACAGAGTGGCACCATATTTTTCATTTAAAGTTGTGCCGTCAATCTTCAAAAATCCTACGATCATGGGATATGGAGAAAAACAACTAGGTGTTGCACTTGACAAGTTGGTCAATTGATCCAATGAAAATTTCCCACGTACACAACTCTTTCCTTGATGGTGCTTCTATCTAGACCCACTGGCAATTGAGGACACATGTTAGTAGGTTGCTACTTTGCTATGCATAAAGAACGAGCACCTTTCCATAGCGAAGTAGCGATAACCATCGATCTAATCTTAATCTAGAAGCTGCACAAAGTTTTTTTAAAAGTGGTGGGCCCTATACTCACTATGTCACATAACTTAAACAACATGCAACTTTCCAATGTGAGATAGCAAGGACTGTTGATTAAAACTTGATTTGATGCTTAGGATCTCTCGCACACTTGATTAATGGGGCATGGGTCCAGAGCATTGATGAAGTATGAAATTTTGCACAGTTAGCACCCCATAAGATTTTACTTTAATCCTAGTCATCATCCCATGTTATTAGAGGTCCTACCGGCTATTGATTTTATGGTGCCTTGCTACCTCGCTAATGGTGAGATGTTGAAATTTTTTGATAGCGAGGTAGCGAGCTCTGGCAACTTTAATGAATCTCAACACCATAAAATACAAGGACCCATCAGATCATTATGGCTCCTATCAAATGCTTCTGACAACAGCAATTATTATTGGTCATGCCACCTGGATTAATCATGGTACCAATAAAATTCAAGGTCATTGGCTCTTCAATTTTACGGCACCTTGTTATTTCGCTAACGACGAGATGCTCAAGATTTTTGATAGTGAGGTAGCGAAGGGTTGAAAAGATACTCATTCTGGTGCTGACCTCTAACTTTTATAATTAGGTCCTTCCTCCAGCTCTAACAGCATTTTCCAGGTGTCCATGACTGAATGATCAGTTAAAAGATAATTTTTTGATTGTCATGTCTTCATTTTGCAGTCTGGTCTCAAAATTTACTAACATTTTTTACCTCACTATACATAAAGAATGCCCACATTTTCATAGTGAGGAAATGACAACGGTGGATTTACTTAGATCGGACGATCGAGAAAATTGAGAGAGAAAGTAGCTTGGGGCATGGAAAACATAAAAGGAAAAGAATATTTGCCCAATTTAAAATTTAAACACTTCACGCCAAATAGTTTACGAATGGAAAGAAAAGTAGGGTTTTCATAAAATTTAATAAAAGGGGAGAAAACAGATGACTTACCTAAAAACCCTATTCACCACTAAATGAAAAATCTGACTTTTCTACAACTGGACAAAGGATTTCTATCATTCAAAAAGTCAGACCAACTATGGCTCTGTCTGGGGACATTGAATTCTCTGGATTCAAATGAGGGCTCAAAATTTTGGGAGAAGTAGACCAAACATCAACTCTTAATAGGATGTCAATACAACTGAAGAGAGAGAAAAGGTAGAAGTTACTCCCACCATATAGGATAAAGATGGTGAAAGCCCACAGGTGGAGGTTACTGTGCCATCATCAAAGAAAACTTCATCATTGGTTAACTTGGTTATTGTATACGAGGGAGGATCAGAATAGCAACCAACTCAGCTACATTAGAGCATGTAACAAAGGGGCCCACAAAAGGAATATTTGATGAAAAACTTTTGTTGTTACTCACATTTTTGTCATCTTGTGATAAGTGTATGTAAATGTTTTCTTGTAAAAGACACATGTCACTTTCTCTTAGCCTGAAGCTTGTTGCATCTCACACTATTTAAGTGAGATTCCAAGGCTAAAGAAAGGTCTGAATTCTATTTTTCTAAGTGATATGCTTAGTCTATCTTTGGTCCAATATTGTGAAAGCAAGTTTGTGATGTATTTTCTTTGTCATTTCTCTAAGAATACATGAATAGAGAATGATATGTGCTTCTTTCTAAAGGTCATTCTGAGTCTATTGTAAATTGTATACAATTTTCAAAGAAAATGAATACAAATTTTGAATTGTCCCCATATCAATTCTTTCTGAAATTTATCTCCTTTTGATTACTTGGTTATCTTGATGTTGTATAGGTAAAGGCCTGTGCAATTGAATGCAATCTAGTTAGGTTGTATATCTATTTATCACTACTGTTAATTCAATGGATTAAGTAAAAGTTTTGGTGAATGTGATAAGGTTGCTATAGTAGTGAAAAGGGTTTGGAATGATAAAATTCTGATAAGAATTGCTGATAAAATTTGTTGTAAGGCAATAAATCAAATCTAAGGATTTTCTGTAGACTCTAAACCCCAATGGATTAGGCACTAGTCAAATTTGATCCAGTTGAAAGAGGAATATATCACAAATGGTTGTCAAAAATGCAAAATTAAATCAATTTTACCTTTGTTTCCTGTAGATCTTAAAAGTTGGTCTGTACTTGTCTGCATGGAATGTTTTAGCTTTAGTTAGCCACTATTGTTGAGAACATCTGCAGATCTATAGAAGAATTTTTGGCCATATCTGTTATATGGGATATGTTTATCAAGTTATCAAGAATTGTGTATGTATTCGAGGATTTGAGATGAGAATCAGAAAGAAACTAGAAATAATCCTCATATAGTTTTCCCAGTCTTGAATCATCCCTAGGTATACCCACCTTGGTTTTGCAAAGCCAGAAGAGTAGAAAACCACCTTTGGTTTTGTTGAAGTTGGGTCCAAGTGCTTTGCACATGCAATTGTTAACAAGAATTAGCTAGTCTTTAGATTGTATGAGTACTATCATCTTGGTATTAAGCATCTTGTTGCTTAGTAGTTTTAGTCCATTTTAAAACACCAACATGGTCCCTAGTAGTGGTAAAGGTAGCTATGCCTCCCAACCATGTAGAACTCAGAGCCCCACTCCCATTGTACTAATGGAGATAGTGATCCAACCTCAAACACAAATAATATAGTCATCCATGGCTAACACTCATGCCAAATAGGATAGAGGACTGAAACTAATGTCATGACACAATGCAATACAATATTCTATGGGTCTACTATGTAGAGACTATAGTAGAGAGTAAATATTTGATGAAGGGTGCTCCCCTTAATACCATAAACCATAACAGAAACAAAGAAACAACAACAAATGTGAGAACAAAATATGGAGTTCTTATTTGCATCACAAATGTGAAATTGCAAAATTCACAAGTACAATATGCTAACCCACATGGGTGCCCTCATTACAATAATTTGCAAGACAAGCGAAAAACTACCACCCAAAGTTGTTCTAGACAATATTTGGGCCTTTCTTAAATAGGCAATTGTATGCTACCTAGGAAAGTTCTAGACAATGAAACTTAATACCTAGGGCTGACAAACCCTAATTATACATATAAAGTTGGCCAAATACATCTTTGACAATTATTTTAGATATTTTGGGTAGCCCAACTTCGGAAGGCCATAACTCTTGAACCATTGCTCTAATTGGCTGTTATAACCACTTTTTGAAAATGCCAGCTCTTGCTCTACATGTTGAAAACCATGCAAGTGCCCTTCTATTGATTTTTTAGACCTCACTCGGGAAAGCTAAGGCCTCCAACAGTGATCCTAAAGATTTTTCTACAAATTTTTCCATAAAAAATGCATAATAACATCTTTGATCCTTAAACTAGAGCAATGAGATTTTTATGGTAGGTTTATAACTCTAAAATTAACCTTCATGTAGAAAATGAGAACATTCCAAGCTCGTATGAAAAACTTACTAAAAATAGCAAGCTCCCATAAATAGTAACCACCTTGTCTACTAGTCCTTAATAAAATAGAAAAGATAGAAAATAAAATATTTTTGGGTGATTCAAGATTACTCTTACATCTAAGATGCCCTTGCATCAATCTCTTGGGACTCCCAAGCTAAAAATCGTGCAAAAACTCTCCCTCAAGACTCCCTTAGGAGGCCATCACACTGTGTCCTCAAATCAAAATTTATAGGTATTTCACCTTTTATTATCTCAAATTTATTACCCACTTACTTATTTAGTTATCACTTGTTTAGAAACTTCTTCACATCAACCTTGTTAGGAACATGACCCAGGGTTACAAGAGAAGCCCCTCCACATGTCTACCCTACATACCCATGCTCATCACATGACGAGTTCTTGTAGGAAATATACTTTCCCAACCCAACCCTAATGAACATAACTCAATTGGAAGTGATTGGGAGTTTGGGTCTCCCAAGAACCTGACAAGTGCACACTCACTTGCTAGTGTGTGGGCATACCAACTACATGATGATCATAAACAACAAGGTTTGGATGAGAAACAAATAAGAATACCAAGTATCAAATCACTCAACTAAGTACATATTTGGGAGTATGGATTCGACATGAATCCCAATGCAAAAGAACATTTGTGGTTAGATTGGATTCCTCATAGGTAATCTAAGTCCATGACCAACATTAATGCCAAGAAACACCCAAGACACTAGGTGACATACAAATAGAGGCAAAGTAAATAATGCCCAAAAACCAACATTGATGAAAATCAACAAAACTAAAATCCTTTTTACAAGCAGGTATAAAACCCTAGATATTGAATCAAACTAGGGTTCAAAGTCCATATGAAAAAATGATCAGCATAACTATCCAAAACCCCAAAACCCAAATGCCAAAAATTTGCAATACTCATACCCACCCAACCAAGTAGAGCCAGCATATAAAAAATGAAGGGGAACACTAGTTCTCTACCTCCTAACATAACAATACCATAAACTGATTTAGAAATAGAGTCAAAACAAGAAAAGGGGAGATCCCTACCTCACGACCAAAGGGGAAAAATCAAGAACACTCGTGATAAAATAATCACTTTGCAAAGCTGCCAGAAATTACAAAATACTAATGTCTCCTCGAGCCAGATCCAACAAGATCAACCTCACAAAAATCCCACACCCATATCTCCCACAATGAGTGAAACAACAATTCCTCCTAAAGAGGATTTGGATTTTTTTCTCTCAAATTTCTAATTCAAAAGTGAGAAGTGAGGAATACTTCCCTTTTTGGAATATATATTCACTTTAAAAGTGAAATATTTAAATAGGAAATAACAAGCTCACTAAAATAAATACCTCTATAGGCCAAAAAAAATCAAATAATTCTAATTAAATGGAATTCAACTATGACAAAATTGTTGGTAATTAAAATAATAAAATTAAAACCCAAAATACTCTTAGATGTTAAATCACAAGTTCCCTAAAAATCTCCCTAATCAAATGTGGATATCTAAATGCACAGACATGGGTCTCATCACAATTGCAAATGAATTTGGATTTATTAAATCACTGAAGGGTTTATTTAAAAATTAAACAAGCTACATCATCCATACAAAGATGACATTTGCTAGGTAAAAATAGTCGAATCACTAACTCCATGTACCATTTTTGGGGATATAAATCATGCACACTAAACAACATGATCAAGTGCACTTGTATATAATAATATAGCCAAAGCAATAAATGCATTAAATCACGTAATTAACCATTCATTTAATTACATCAAAATAATCTATTTACATCACTCACTACATCATAAAACATCTCAAAGAAAGAATGAATAAAATATACGTAGCATAGAATCATAGCATCCAAAATCTAATAGGTCCATTATATAATCATAAATAGGGTATATGTCCAAATATAAAATGACTAGCTATCATAATAAAGCATCATGTCACATCAATAAGCACCATCATGTAGATATGATCAAACTAAACAACATAGTATCT
Organism: Cupressus sempervirens; assembly: GCA_028749045.1. Classification (NCBI taxonomy): domain Eukaryota; kingdom Viridiplantae; phylum Streptophyta; class Pinopsida; order Cupressales; family Cupressaceae; genus Cupressus; species Cupressus sempervirens. The sequence continues at coordinate 644,406,922 of CM053789.1, read as the reverse complement.
AACATCTATGATACTGGAAATTAAAATATAGTATTTGACCATCAGGTCATGTCAAATGTCACCCAACATGAGCATCAAAATTTCTCTCAAATCCAAAATATAACAAGGTACAAAATTCAAACACAGGAGACACTACATCCTCCCCCACTAGGCATAGGCTTACTCCTTGAAACCTACAAAAATATAAGGGTAAAAATATCCCAACCATGTAGCATCTTCCCAAGTAGGAGAAGTCTCATTGTTTGACTCCCATTAGACCCATACCTTCTCTAGATTCCAACCTCTAAGGGTCAGCCTCTGATGCTAAAGGATATGAATAGGATCCAAAGAAAGTTTCATGTCCTCCACCTACAAAGCATCCTAATCAAGCAGATGGGTCACATCAAGAATATACTACCTCAAAATAAAAACATGCAAAACATCATGGATATGTGATAGGCTAAGTGGAAATGCTAGTCAATAAGATATAGGACCAGTCCTCCCAAGGATCTCAAATGGTCCAACAAAATGTAGTGCCACCTTAGACCCTTTCCCATAATGGATGGGGCTCTTCCTTAGATGCACTCTCAAATACACCCTATCACCAACTAAAAAGCAATGATCCAAACTATGGGCATCTACATATTTCTTTTAACTATCCTAAGTAGTAACCAAATGCTCTCTAATACAAACAACCTATTGTTCCATATCCTAAAGAATCTCTAGACCTAAAATTACTTAGTCCTCTAAGTGATCCCAACTCAAAGGGGCATGACATACTATACAGGGCTTGAAAAGGTGACATTGCAAGAGAAATATGATACCCATTATTATAGGAAAATTCAACAAGGTATAGATAGTCCTCCTACTTCACCTACCTATCCATCACATACATGTGAAGCATGTCTTCCAGAACCTATTTCACTCTCTTTGTCTAACCATCGATCTCTATGTGGTATGCCAAACTAAAATTGATTTGTGTTCCTAAAGCATGCTAGAGAGATGTCTATAGTGATGAAGTAAACATTGGATCTCTATCTAATATAATCTAATGAAGGATCCCACGCAATCAAACAATGTCCTCCAAGAAAACATGTGCTATACAAGAAGTTATGTAGGATGATCTCATAGGAGAAAAATGTGCTACCTTGGACAAATTTTCCAATATCACCGTGATATAATCATGTCATCATGATGACATAGGAAACCCTATGATAAAATCAATGGATATAGTATCCCACTTCCACTCTAGAATGGTATGAGGGTGCAAAAGGCAAATCAGATGCTGATGCTCTTTGGCACTCAAGACATTGAGCAATAAAATTAACAATATTACACCTCATCCCTACCTAAAAGTACAAATGTCTAAGGTCAACATGCATCTTCTTGATGATGGGATGTGCAAAATATGGTCCATGATGTGCTTCTGAAAAAATCAAGGTACAAAGATCACCAAACATTGGCACATAAATGTACCCCAAGTATCACAATAGTCCATTGGACTCTAGGGATAACCTAAAAATATCCCCTCAAGGATACATACAAACTCAATCTCCAACCTCACTTCCTAATACCATGTGTCACTAGGGAAGACCTCCAAGTTACAACCTCATATATCCACTCCCAATGAGAAAATTGATATCTCATGTTGTCTCCTACTCAAGGAATCCATAACATCATTCTCTTTCCCTTTAATGTAGTGAAAATGAAAATCATGTTCATGTAGAAAATCCATCCACTGATGTTATCATGCATTTAGGTTTGGCTAAGTAAAGATATGCTACAAACTATGATGATTATTATGCATCTCAAACCTAAGTCCCAAAAGGAAATGTCTCCATCGCACAAGCTGATGCACAACCACTGCAAGTTCCAAATCATGAGTGGGGTAGTTAAGCTCATGGTCCTTGAGCTTTTTAGACTCATTTGCAATCACATGACCATCTTGCATCAACACTGCACCTACACCCTCCAATGACACATTTGCATAAATTATAAAGTCATCAATAGGATTAAATACAACAAGGACTAGCACACTAGTCAATCACTCTTTCAGAGCCTCAAATGTTGGCTCACATTGATCTGACCAAACATACTTTTTCCCTTTCTATTGAAGAGAAGTGATAGGATGATCCAATTGTGAGAAGTCCTTCATGAATTGGAAGTAGTAGCCTACCAATCCCAAGAAACTACAAACCCCTAAAATATTAGTCTTAAATGGACCTTCTCATAAGCATTGCAACACTTAGCATAAATGGACCTTGTGCTCTTTAGCAGTCTTAGAATAGATCAATATGTCATCTAACAAAAAAAGGACACATCAACTGAGGTACATGAGAAATACTCCATTCATAAAACTCATAAACACCAATGGCACATTAGTTAACCCAAAGGGTACAATCATAAACTCATAATGCCCATAGCATGTACAAAAATTTGTCTGATGAATATCAACCTCATGAATCTGAAGCTGATGCTATCTTGACTTAAGATCAATTTTTGAGAATACTCTTGCTCCCTTCATCTGATAAAACAAGTCATCAATCCTTGGCAAGGGTATTGGTTCATCACTGTCACCTTATTCAGTTGTTGGTAATCAATGCATAAATGCAATGATGCATCTTTCTTCTTCATAGAGATGATTGGTGCACCCCATGGAGATACACTGGGAAAAATATGGCCCTTGGCCAATAATTCCTCCAACTAAAATATGATCTCACTCAACTCCTAAGTAGTCATATCATAAGTAGCTCATGAAATAGGCTCCACTCCTAGAATGAGATCAATATGAAATTCAATGTCATGAACCAGTGGCATACTTGGTATCTCATCAAGGAATATATCCACATACTCACGAAGGAGTGGTTTATCATCTAGTGTCACCTCATGGCTCTCAACCTCCTCAAGGTCACTAATAGAGACCACAAAAATTTTGCATATATGTCCCATACTCCACTTCAACTACTTAGCTAAGATCATCCAAAGTGAAACTGGCCTCTAGACCCCTACAAGCTCTTACTGATCACTTGTGTCATCCACACACTTTACCAACTTATGTCAAAAATCTATATTTTCATAATGGGTGGCTAACCAATCCATACCCAATACAATTTCATAAGACCTTAAGGGTAGAATACAAAGATCAACTCAAGTGGTGAAGGTGCCCAAGTCCAACATGCAACCACTGACTATGGAATCCACAATCACCTTGGAACCTGTAGCTAACTCAACTTGTCACCTATCAACCTGTAGTACAACCACTATCCCACATAGCTAAATAAAGAATTTGAAGTACCTAAATCAATTAATACTAAAGAAAAAGTAACATGCAACATACCTATAGCCTCAACTATGGTACCCTAGTGTTCATCTTGATGATTTTCAACTACCACAATAACTCTTTGGGATCTATTTGCATCACCCACGGTAGGTTCAAACATAGACACACTTTTTTTAGGTCCTAAAGATGTCTTCAAAGAACACTCCATTGATCTATGTCTGAGATGACCATGTGTAAAACATTCTCCTCTAAAAATGGAACCAGATCCACATCCACCTTGTGGGGCACTAGAATATGGTGCACTCCCTTTGCTAGAGTTCTATTAATTATCTTTAGATGGATGACTTTTTTGGGACTCTTGACCTCAACTTGGATCATGCCCCTTTCCTCCTTTGGTACCTAAACTTTTTCCACCCTTAGGCTGATATGGATTACATTGTCAACCGTAGCGATTATGACCACCTTAAGAAGGTGCTAACTAGGTTTGGTCTTACCTTGTAGACTGTGTCTAAGGGAATGGTACACTTTGTCCTTTGGATTGTGTATTGTGTCTATAAGAGCCTAATCTAACACTAAATCCCTTAACCACATTACTTTTGACAATTCTTTCCTTCTCTGTAGCAAATTCAAGTGTCCTAGGTTGGTGGAGATAGACATCACCAATGATAGATTCTTTAAGGCTCCTAACAAAATATTGTGTGAGGATAATGGTAGCTCAAGTATTATCTAAACCCAAAGAACCACCTCTCATATTGATCCACTAAAATGTTCCCCTATTTGAGTTTGTGGAACTCATCAACATGAGCCCCTCAATACTATGGAAATAAACTCCTCCATACTAATGTAGGGTGCCTTAAAATAGATTACTGGAAATCTAATTAGTCTATAGGAATGGGGCCCCCTATCTATATATGTTGGAAAGTTAGTTAGGTGAGCTCTACTAGTTAGGAACTATCATGAGGAAGCCTATACCAATGAGAAAGGAATATAAATTTCTCCCTAAATCTCTCCTCAAAGATGTCCCAGGTGAGATCCATTATACTAGTCTAGAGCTTCTTGCTCTCCATATCGCACCATACAGATCCATGGTCTCTTAGTTATGTAATAGCACAATAGACCTTCATATTTCTTTCATAATAATTTAATGAGAAGTAATGCCCCATATATAGTAACAATGTCTTGGGCTTGAGTCATCCTCCTTGGCCATCAAATAGTGGTGGTTTAGACCTCTAAAGGTCTCTCATCATGTCCATTTGGATGGAATCTCCATCATTTTGAACATGAACTCTCCTATTATAATTTCCACCACTAGATGGTGTGTGAGAATGCTCATGTTCATGCTCATGCTCTTCTTCATCTCCATGCTTTGAAGTTTCCATGGTGAGATCCTTCTTTGTGGTAATGGTCCTATCATTTTTCCTCAATTTAAGATCCTATAACAAAGACATCAATGCCTCAATAACAACCCAATTTTTACTACCCTATACTACCCCACCATCTTGGCATCCCTCCTCATGGTGTTCTTCTTCATCATTCTTTTGATTATTCCTCTAACCACCAAATTAATGTGTAGGAGGCATCTCTAAGTGGGAAACAAGATAAGATTCAAAGTCATATACAACAACTATAAGCATCATAGCATAAACCAAAATAACATACTATTATACATAACCAAAACAATACATAGTGGGAGCATAAGATAGAGATAACAATCTCATAACATGGGCTTGAATACCAGATGTAATGCCCCACTTGAAGATCCTTGGAACAAGGATAAATAAAAGCTAATACATATTTTTTTTAAGTAACAAACATGGATTCAAAAAACATCAACATGCAACTAATCAAAATATTTCAATGGAAGACTTAACCAAGAAATCCAAAAAACCAACAATCTCTGAGTGTCACTACTTACCAACACATTCAAACACAACTATGATAGTTTAAGCAAACAAGAAATCCTTAATTTCCAATCTATCAAGACCTAGGAAGGTGCATAATCTAATAGGGTTTCCAAAATACCCAAACATGCTTCTTGGTGACACAAAAAAATGCTCCTTGTCTTACACATGATGAAGTACAAAAGAGCTAGACTGGCATGAGAAAACACTTTCTCACATGAGCAAGTTCCATGATTAGCAGCAAGATCATGATATCTCCTAGCCTCGATTGAATTAGAACTTGTGCTTCTAATTAAGGGTGTTACTTTAGGTCCTCTACAACTCCTTAAAGGTGTAAAGGCTGATTCACCAAGGATAAGTGCACATCCATCTTGAAAGTCACGCATAGAAACCTATCGTGCAAAACTACCATAAATTGATACTCTAGGATAATTGCCATATCTCCCCACTTATAATGAATTATGGATTTCATCTTTAATCATAGATAGTCCTCTAGAACCTTTTCAATCTCTAAAATGTGAATCCTCTCATTCATTTTTCAAAATTAGTTACATGGTCTGCAATAGGCACCCAGAAACTAGAAAAACACAGTTTCAGCAGTAAGGTAAAAACTGAAAACATGAAGAACAGCAGTGCAACCTAGGATGTTGTTGCATTAGAAAACTAGGGTTGGAAGAAATTATTCTCCTAAATCATTGAGATGTCAAACCTAAGCTGAATCCAACTTAGATTGAGAGATCCATGAAGCATCTTCCATAGGTTTTTTCTTCCACTTCACCAAATATTCATAATAATTTTTTCCCCTTGTGCTCTTGCCAACTCTCTGATCCAATATATGTTCAACTTCTTCAATCTACTTCTTAGGATAATCCTCTGATACAATAACTTCATCATTAGACTCGTGATACTTGTATAAATCAGCAACATTGAATATAGGAGATATATCCATGTAATCAAGTAACTCAATTTCATAAGCATTTCCACTGTCAAACTTCTTCAAGATTTGACAAGGTCCAAACTTCTTGATCATCATCTTACTGTATGTTCCAATGGGAAATCTTCCTTTCTTTAGATGAACCATCACCTAATCACCAACTTGAAAATCATGATGTCTTTAGGATTGATCTGCATTCTCCTTATACTTATGATTACTTTGTTCTATCCTCAACTTCACTTCCTTATGTAATTATTTCATAAAATCAACATATTCTTCTCTTGTGGCACTTCTCTTCTCTTCACCAGTAGCATTCCTCAAATCTGATACTCTTCTATGCTTCATTCTAGTAATAATCTCAAAAGATGTCTTCCTTATACTCCTATTCATAGAATTAACATATGAAAATTTAGCTTGTGCCAATACCATCTCCCAATTACTTGGCTTATTCCCAACGAAACATCTCAACAAATTACCAAGCTTCTAGTCACAACCTTTCTCTACCCATTTGTATGTAGATGGAATGTAGAACTAAACTTCAACTTAGTATCCATCTTCTTCCACAAATTCTTCCAAAAATAACCAACAAACTTACTGTCTTTGTCAGAAATAATACTTCTTGGTAATCCATGTAATCTCACAATCTCTTTACAGAAAAGTTCAACAACATGCTCAGCATCTAATGTCTTCTTAAATGGTATGAAATGAGTTATCTTAGAAAATCTATCTACTACAACAAATATGAAATCATACCCCTTCACTATCTTAGGTAATCCAAGAACAAAATCCATACTAATGTCACTCCAAAGTTTCTCAAGAATAGTAATAGGTGTATACAAACTAGTATTTTGAGTCACTTCTTTTGCAACTTGACAAACTCCACAACTCTTTACAAATTTTTGAACATCCTTATACATTTGTGGCCAATAATACTTCTCTTTTAGAAAACTCAATGTCTTATCAATTCCAAAATGTCCAGCCAATCCACCACTATGTTTTTCCTTAATCAAATTTAGCCTCATAGAACTTCTAGGAATATACAACTAAATACCTTTGAACAACATGCCTTGTTGAATGAAATACTCATCATACTTACTTATGTGATCTATCAGATTTGGTGCTCTACACTCTCTCCATACCTTAAAAAAATTAGGATCAGCATCATACAACTCTTTCATTTCACCAAAACCAAGAGCTTCAACAAAGAACATCTTCTACTCAATGCATCAACAACTCTATTAGTAATTCCACTCTTGTGCTAAATAGCAAATGTGAAACTCTGTAACTATTCAACCCACTTCATATGTCTCTAATTCAATTTATGTCAAGTATTGTAAAGCTTTATGAATAGTATACAACACAAAATCCTTAGGACCCAAATAATGTCTCCACTTCTTCAATGCTTGGAAAATAGCATAAAGTTCTTCATCATACATAGAATACTTTGTTTTAGCATCATTCAACTTTTCACTAAAAAAAGCAATAGGTTTACCTTCTTGACTTAATACAACTCCTATTGCATTACCACATCACATTCAACTTGAAATACTTTGTTGAAATCAGGTAAAGCCAATACGTGTAATTCAGAAACCTTTTGTTTCAAAGCCTCAAAACTTTTATTAGTTCCATGTGTCCACTTGAATTCTTTTTTGTCTCCCCTCATTGTTTCAGTCATAGCATTACAAATAGAACTAAAATTCTTATAAACTTTCTGTAGAAACTAGCCAAACCATGAGATGATCATACCTCACCCATATTCTCAGATGTAAACCACTCCAAAAAAAAATTAACCTTCTTAGGATCCATCCTCAACCCATCAACTAAAATCACAAATCCCAAATACACAATCTCCTCTTGTATAAAAGAACACTTTTTTAGATTAATTAGCAACTTTTCCTCTTTCAAGCTCTACAATACTTGTCTAATATGCTCAAGATGTTCTTCCTTGGTCTTACTAAATATTAGAATGTCATCCAAATAAACAATCATAAACTTACCCAAGAATCTTTTTAGAACTTCATTCATCAACCTCATGAAAGTACTAGGTGCATTAGTAAAACCAAAAGGCATAACGAACCATTCATACAAACCATCTTTTTCCTTAAAAGAAGTCTTCCATTCATCAACTTCTCTAATTTTGATCTGATGATAGCCACTCTTCAAACCAATCTTGGTAAAATACTTTGCTTCACTTAAACAATCCATTATATCATCCATTCGGCATAGGAAACCTATATTTCACTGTGATTTTTTTAATAGCTCTGGAATCATTACACATTCTCCATTCTCCATTCTTTTTAGGTGCTAATATAGTAGGTACAACACATGGACTCAAACTTTCTCTGATCAAAGCTTTCTGTAGCAACTAATGCACTTGTTTTCTAAGTTCTTCATTCTCTGTTGGTGTCAACCTATATGGTGCTTTGTTTGGAAAACTAGCTCCACAAATTAGATCCATACAATGACTTATACTTCTTACTAGAGGTAAACTATCATGTATATCCTCTGCAACAATCTCTTTATACTTATTCAGCAATTTTGCAATTTCTTCTGGTACTCGGCTACCACTATATGCTATCACTCTGTCATTACCAACTTTTATTGCTCGATCATTACTACCAACACTCTTTCCTCTAGGAACTATAGCAAAACAAACTTGATTCTTCTTTACTTCCTTTTCAAATTGCTTTTCATTAACCATGCAAACTTTTATTACAATACAACTAACCTCATCTGTACTTTCAATCAAAGTAAGCACTATTTGTTTCTTCCCATTTACCCAAAGAGTTTATTGATTCAATATTCCATCATGTATAATATATCTATCATATTACCAAGGTCTACCCAACAAAATATGACAACAATCCATAGGCATAATATCACACAACACTTCATCAAAGTAATGTCCAATCTTGAACTTCACATTGCATTACTCACTTACCAATATCTTATGCTCATCTTTGATCCATGAAACATGACAAGGTTTGGGATTTTTCACCCTCTACAACTACAACTTTGTAACCAGCTCTTCTAATGCAAAATTTTTAGAACTTCCATTGTCAATGGTCACCTTGCAGCATTTTCTGGCCATCTTACATTTGGTCTTGAAAAGACTTCTTCTAAGGACAGGTTCCTCATCACTTCCCTTATTACATAAGGTTCTTCTCACCATAAGATTTTCTCTAGCCTCAGGTCCACTTGGTGAACTCTCAATGTCTCCTTGAATCACAAAATTGCTATTATTCTACCCACTTTTAGAACATCTATATTCAAAAGATCTATGTCCCTCTTTACCACATATGAAACAATTACCATGCTAACCACCTCTAGGATAAGAATTACCTCTTGCTTGGTAAGATCTAGTACCTCCTTAGTATGAATTACCACCTTTCCACTTAGTCTTGTCTTTGTCATCAATCTTCCATTTAGATTTTTCTTTATCATGCACATAATTTTTAGATCTGACACCTTCTCCATAAGATCTACCTCTACCTCTCTAGAATCTACCACCTCTACCTCTTTGTCTTTGTTCGTGCTTCTTTGTCAAGATCTCCTCGGCTTTCAAGGCATATTGATATGCTTCTTCCACACTTTCCAACTTCACAAAACTTATTTCATCTTCGATTCTATATCTCAATCCACTTATGTACCTTGCAATTTTCTCAACATCATCATCCACATGTCCAAATCAGATGTCCAACCTATAGAATTCCTCAGTATACTCTTTCACAGTCATGTCCTTTTGTCTCAAATTTTGCATCTTTCTCAACAAGCTAACTTGATAATTAGTAGGAAGGAATTTTTTCTTTACCTTGTTCACCATCTTCGGCCAAGTTCTGATCTTCTCCTTCCCTCTCCTTTGTCTATCAGTTTGCAAATGCTCCCACCATAGTGAAGCATGACCTTTCATCCTAGTAACTGAAATCCTCACCTTCTTATTATCAGGAGATTTTTCATACTCAAAGAACTTCTCCATATCTGAAATCCAATCTAACACAGCATTGGTATCCAATTTTCCATCATAAGGAAAAAATTCTATAGTAGGCTTTGAATGTGCCCTAGATAATACTCTCAACAATCTTTCCTCATCTTGATCTTCTTCTAGTTTTGGATTATGGTTTGGTGCTACTGCTTCATCATCACTTACATCATCAAGATGCACTCCTATCCTCTAGGTTGTCTCCACAACATCTAATCTGATACAATTTCTCACAATTGATCCAATATAGCATTATTGGCATTTCCTCTACCATGAACTATTTTTACAAATTCGGTTCTTGCAAGATAGTAACCCTCTACAAGTTATAGGTCAAATCCATAGATTTGTAACTTTACAACCAAATCCAAAATAATGGTCTACATGATCTAATCACCATAATGATGAATCTCAAGCTCTAATACCACTTGATGCAGGGAGGTTGGGAGTAACTAAGGCCAATTGGCACACTGAGCTACCCAAACCACCATGTGAGAGTTAAAACAACAGAAGAAAACACAAAAGAGAATAGCACCATAGAGAGAGAAAATAATATTCTTTATTTATTCATGAAATGTTCATCATACATGCCCAACTATAAGGCCTTCTGGGTTACAACCAAATACAAAATACATTCAAGATATGAGATCCAGTTGCAAATTTCCACTTTCTAGTTCTATTCCACCTAAGACTCTTCTACCCAAAATTATTCATTAAGACTCTAACTAAGATCCCTACTTCTACTAATCTAAGCCACAAGTTGGCCTAGAATTCCAAAAACTAAAATTAAATACTTGAAGAGCCACAAGTCAGCCTGCAATAGTAATTAAATGTCCAAAAATTGATATCTAAGAAAAATTGTGATATCTCCGAGCCTCAATTGAATTAGAACATGTGCTTCAAAATGAGGGTATTAATTTAGCCCTATACAACCCCTTAAAGGCATAAAGGCTGATTCACCTAGGATAATTGTGCATCCATCTCAAAAGTCATGCATAGAAACCTATCACACAAAACTACAAGAAATTTATACTCTAGGAGAATTGCCATATCTCCCAACTTATAATGAACTAGGGCTTGCGCCTTTAACCATAGATATTAATCTAAGCCCTCTTCAATCCCTAAAATGCATATCCTCTCATTCATTGCACAAATTTAGTTACATAGTTTGCAATAGGCACCCAGAAAACCAAAAAAACATAGGTTCAACAACAAGCTAAAAACTAAAAACATGCAAGATAGCAGTGCAACCTAGGATGCTCCTACATCAAAACATGTTCATCACACAATGAGTGATCATAGGAAATTTAGTTTCCCACCCCAACTGCAATGAGCATAACTCAACTAAAAGCAACTAGGATTTTGGGTCTCCGAATAACTTGACAAGTGAATGCTCACATTCTCATGTGTGGGCACACTAACTACATGATGATCATAAACAACAAGGGTTGGATGAGAAACAAATAAAAATACAAAGTATCAAATCACTCAACTAAGCATATAGTTGGGAGTATAGATTCAACATGAATCCCAATGCAAAAGAATATTTATGGATAGATTGGACTTCTAATGGATAATATGAGTTCATGGCCAACATCAGTGCCAAGAAACACCTAAGAAAACTAGGCAGTATGTGAATTAAGGCAAAATCAAAAATGCCCGAAAACAACCATTAACAAAAATCAACAAAATTAAAACCCTTTTCACAAGAGGATATAAAAACCCTAGATATCTAATAAAATTTTGGTTTAGAGTCTGTATGCAAAAATGGCTAACATAATGGTCCAAAACCCCAAAATCCTGATTCCAAAAAGTCATAAATGCCCATACCCACCCAACCAAGTAGAGCCAACATACAAAAATAGAGGGGAACACTAGTTCTCTACCTCCTAACATAATATTACTAGAAGTTGACTCATAAATAGGGTCAAAATAAGGAAATGGGAGAGCCCTACCTAGAAGCTAAAAGGGAAAAATTAGGAATGCTCGTGATAAAAAAGTCACTCTGCAGACGCTACCAGAAATCATGGCAAACCAAGGTCTCCCTAAGCCAAATCCAATGAGATCAACCTCGCAAAGATCCCATGCCTATAGCTCCTATGATGAGTGAAATAATAATTCTTCTTAAAGAGGATTTCAGATTTTTTCTTATGAATTTCTAATTTGAAAGTGAGAAGTGAGGAATAATTCCCTTTTTGGGATATATATATTCACTTTAAAAGTAAAATATTTAAATAAGGAAATAATATGCTCACTAAAATAAATCCCTCTATAGCCCAGAAAAAATTGAGCAATTCCAATTAAATGGAATTCAACTATAGCGAAGCTACTAGTAATTATAAAAATAAAATCAAAACCCAAAATACCCTTAGGATTTAAATCATAAATTTCCCTAATAATATTCAAGACCAAATTTAGATATCTAAATGCATTAACATACTATAGGTCTCATCACAACTACAAATGAATCCGGATTTATTAAATCATTGGAGGGTTTAATTTAAAATTAAACAAGATACGTCATCCATACAGGAACAACATTTTCTAGGTAATAAAAAGTTGATTTACTAACTCCATGTGCCACTACGAAGGATATAAATCCTCCACACTAAACAATATGATCAACTTTAATTGCATTTAATAATATAGTCAAAGCGATAAATGTATTAAATCGTGTAATTAACCATTCATTTAATGACATCAAAATAATCTATTTACATCACTCACTACATCATAAAACATCTTAAAGCAAGAGTGAAGAAAATATACATAGCATTGAATCATAGTATCTAGAATCCAATAGGTCCATCATATAATCATAAATAGAGTATATGTTTGAATACAAAATGACCAGATATCATCATAAAGCATCATGCCAAATCAATAAGCATCATCATGCAGATAAGATCAAATTGAACAACATAGTATCTAACATCTATGATACTAGAAATCAAAATATAGTATCTGACCATCAGGTCATCTTGAATGTTAGCCATATGAGTATCAAAATATCTCTCAAATCCAAAATATAACAAGGTATTGATGGCTCCCACTCATGTTCATGTTCCCACCCAAGGTTGATTTCAAACTAGGTTGTTTGCTCCTACCGCAGGTTCCTCTGTCCCTATGGATGTTGTGAAGCTGGGTGTGGAGGGTGTGATGAGGGGTGTTGTGTTTCCCTCTCCTTTGTTTATCACTTTTTCTGGTGCGGTCACTTCCCCTACGATGAAGGATACTTGTGTTGGGTTTGCCTTAGGGAATTTTGATGTGTCTGGGGCTAGGGGGGTCTGGGTCTTCTGGTCTTGCCTCTTACACAGATGTCATTTCTTTTGAGGTGGACCTTCATAGGTTTGTCCCTTCTACTAGTTGTTCTTCAGGATCTTCAAAGCAACGTGAGGCTACTCCTATGAGTGTTCCTAAACCCCTTTAGGTTTTGTTAGATTCTGATACAGTTGATGAGATTCTTGAAACTGTAGAGGTTTTCTCCTCCCATGCTGCTATTTTTTGATTTAGGCATTTTTGGCCCTCCCTTCCTGCCCTTCATGATTGGATTGCCAAGTTTTGGAGGCTAATTTTATCTATAGATATTCATATTTACTCTATTGCTAAGGGCCTTTTTATTGTCAAATTTGAAAATGCTAAAGATAGGAGGACTATCTTATGTGATTATAGCTTCTCTTGGAAGGAATGTTTCCCTCTGATGGCCAAACCTTGGCATAAGTATTTTGACCCACTTACAAAATATTTCAATAAGATCCCTATTTGGGTTAGGCTTCCAAATCTTCCCATGCATCTCTGGTTGGATTTCTTTTTGGAATCTATTGGGGGGCTCTTGGGCATTTTTAGATTGTGGATTTGGTGACCTCTAATGTTCTTCATTTGATGTTTGTGTACATTTTTGTTGAGATGGATGTCTCTAAGGGTCTCTCAGAGAAGATTAGCCTAGGTTCCCCATGGTTTATCTAGACTTAGTTTTTGTATTATGAAGTTCTCCCTTTCTAATGTAGGAAATGTCATATGACTAGCCATCTGTGGTTCATTGTTCTTTTGATAAGGCAAGATCAAAGTAAACTTCCTGTCAGTGGGTGTTTCTAATAAGAATTACATTGTTACTAAATCTTCTTTTATTCGAGAGCAAGTTTCTAAGGGGTCTCTTGCTTCTTATGGTTTAGGGGATACTACTCCTAATGTTTTGGATTAGCTAGTTTTGGAGGAGGCTCTTGCTTCCATGACTGTTGGTCCTATTATCCTGAATGCTGACCCTTTTCGGTCTACTATCTCTGGACTTGTTGTACAAAATGTTTTAGATTTGGGTTCACCCAAATTGGCCTCTCCTAGGAAGAGAGTTTTGTTGGATGATACTTCTTCTCCAATCTACCAAGTGGATTCCTTTGTTTCTTCAGGGGATTGGTAGAAAGATACGGCTAAGCTAGAGGATGGATGGACAATGGTAAAAGGAAAGAAATCTAAGTACTCCATCCCTCCTCTAGATAAGAATTTTTGGTCATACAAGGGAGATTCTAAATCTAAATCTAAGTCTTAATCTCCCTTGTTGATGATTTATGTCCATTGTGGTGGGAATTTGTTGGTTGTTCCCTATCATTGTTTGGTGACTCACACTAGTGTATTTGGGCCTTATATTATCATATTTTAATATTTGATGTACAAGGTTTTGAGTCCTTTCAAAACTTATTTTTACCTAATCATAACAAGTTATAGAATGCAAACATGAGAGGAAGTACAATCCTTTCTATATCTTCTTTCATTGATTTGATCCAAAAGTCATCTTTAATAGTTTCATCTATATTCTTAGATTCAATTTGAGAAATCAAACATAGTTCTTCTTGCATCTTGTTTCTAGTCATAAATCCTTTGTCTTTTCTTCCAATAATCTGATCAACAAGGTGATTCTTATCAAATTTCTATTAGGTTTCATCACTTCAACTCTAATTTGAATTCTAGATTTAGATCTTGGTTCTTCTCTTTGTTCTTCTCTCTGAATTTCATTCTACAAATTAGTGTCAGTCTCATAAAATAGTTCTTGATAAACATTTTCTCTATTAATATTTGGATTAGTGTCTTCATCAGAATTACAATCAAGTGTTCTTTCCTAAATTCTAAACTTCTCGTCAACTCTTACATTTGTGCTCTCAACAATTCTCTTAGTTCTTTGATTAAAACATCTATATGCCTTACTTTTAAATGAATATCCAAAAATCATACCTTCATTGCTCCTTGAATCAAAATTTCCAATGTCATCATCTCACTTAATGTAACACTTACTTCCAAAGATTCTCAAATACTTAACTGAGGGTGTATGTTCAAATCAAAGTTCATAAGGTTTCTTACCAGTGTCTTATCTAATTTGTACTCTATTCATGGCATACACTATTGTATTTACTACTTCTCTCCAAAAGATCTTTACCACATTATTCTCAAGCATCATAGCTCTTATTGCTTCTATTACTATTGTGCTCCTCTTATCTAATATCCTATTTTGTTCAAGTGTCTTAGGGGATGAAAGCTTTATTTTAATGTCATTTTCTTCACAAAAAATGTTAAATTTGTTGGAAGTAAACTCTCCACCACTATGAGATATGAAATATTTAATCTTTAAGCCAAATTCATTTCCAAATCTATTCTTAGATATCTTAAACTTCTCAAAAGCTTCATATTTCTCTCTAAGATGTACTACCCACATCATTCTAGTGAAATCATCAACAAGAGTCATAAAATACCTTTCACCATAGAATTCTTTTGTCTATGTAGGACCACTCAAATTTTTGTGCACAATCTCCAACTTCACAAATATAGTAAATTTCTTTCTTGGAAATGAATTTTTCTTCTATTTTTCCATCACGCATTTCTTACATGCCATGTTACTAAGTTTCACAATTTAGGAAAGTCTCCAATTGTGAATGTACTAATAACCTTTACAATATCATCAAAACTGATATGACAAAATATCTTATGCCACAACCAACTATCATCCACCTTAACTATGTGATGTAGTACAAGGCAAGAGAGTCCCCAAAGGAGATGTCCTAGCCTCCAACAATACTACCACATAGTAGAAACACAATAGCAAGAAACAATAATGCAAGATCTGATACCAAATTACAACAATTTATTCATAAAATATAATTGATTATATGCAATTTTCCAGGCTGTAAGGCCTTCTCGATTACGGCCAAATTAAAAGCAAGTAATAGTTCTGCAAGATTCCTCAAGATCTAATCCAAACCCTAGCTAGTCTAGATCCATACTCTGGTAGAAACCTCCAAGGAAGATCTCAACTTGTGCTCACAAGCACACCAAGCACTCTCCTTATTTTCCAAGTCATCGCTACTAGCTCTGCTCCAACGTCATCCAATATCCAAGTGTAAATTGCCTTACATTTAGCACTCTATCCACACATTCAGGAACAAACTAGGCTCTGATACAACTTGACGTAGTGCAAGGTAGGAGAATCCCCAAAGGAGATGACCTAGCCCCCAGCAATACAACCACACAATAGAAAGAAAAAACAATGTAAGATCTGATACCAAATTGCAATAATATATTCATAAAATATAACTGATTACATGTAATGTGTCAGGTTGTAAGGCCTTCTTGATTATAGCCAAATACAAAGCAAGTAATAGTTCTGCAAGATCCCTCAAGATCCAATCCAAACCCTAGCTAGTCCAAATCCACACTCTGGTAGAAACCTCCAAGGAAGATCTCAACTTGTACCAGCAAGCCCACCAAGCAATCTCCTTGTTTTCCAAGTCTTAGCTACTAGCTTTGCTCCAACTTCATCCAAGATCCAAGTATAAACTTCCTCACATTTGGTGCTCTGTCCACACATTCACAACTCCATCATAATCCTATTGTAAACTCTCACATTCAATACTCTATTCACAGACTTAGGAAAACTTGCTCTTTAGCTACCTCCTCTTCTCCAAGATGGATGAATAATGACTAAAGACTTCCCCACAACCCCTAATTATACCAATCTAAGCCACAAGTCAGCCCAAAATACAAATTAAATACCATAAGTTGACCAACAACAACAATTAAATGCCCAAAATTGATATCTAAGTAAAATCATGATATCTCCTAGCTTTAATTGAATTAGAGCTCATGCTTGAAACCATAGTTATTACTCTAGGACCTCTTCAATCCCTAAAATTTTTATCCTCTAACTCATTGTAGAAAATTAGTTATACACTTGTAATAGGCACCAAATTCCTAAGCAAGGTTGAGCTCTATAGACCATGACGAGCAACCAAAGACCCTGTCGAATAACCAAAGACCATGTTGAGTCCCAAGACCATGCCAAGCAACCATAGACCATGCCAAGCAACCAAAGACCATGCCAAGTTCCCAAACCATGTCAAGCAACCATAGACCATGTCAACCAACCAAAGACCATGCTAAGTTCCCAAACCATGCCAAGCAACCATAGACCATGTCGAGCTCCTAGTGTATTCCAAACACTAGTATCTACCATGCTCCACAACACTTAACCAAAATCCCTCCAAACATGTAGGATTGCAAGCAAACCCAAGATACTCCTGTGTCACTATGAATCATGTCATCTCAACAGGATTTAAATGAAATACATTACATCTTATCCTTGTACTAGTACCAATCAATGTGCCATCTTTTTCTTTGATAATGTAGGTCTTCTATGTAAATTGAAATTGATAACCCTTTTCCACTAGCCATCCAACACTTAGAAGATTATATTTCAAACTGTTAATAAAATAAACATCATCAATATAAATCTTTCGATCAAGTGTAATAGATCTTTTTCCTTCTATATGACAAACTATATTATTTCCAACTCTAAGTATTCCTCTATCATAGCTATTGAATTCAAGAAACTTATTCATATCTCCAATAATGTGATGGAAACAACCACTGTCAATAATCCAACCAGATTTATTCTTTTCAATTTGATATTCTAATTCCTTTTCTTCTCTAACTTCTTCTTTTTTTAGGGTTTTCTTCCTTAATATCAAAAAATCCTATTTAATTTTCTCCACCACTCAAGATTTATTCATTTAATTCATCCTCATCATTTGCAAAAATACATTCATTAGGATTTCTTGATATGAAGTAATTTCTAGTATTTCTTACTCTCTTGGGAGGCTTAGAAGAATAATGACCATATTCATTACAAGTCCAACATTTAAAGATGTTGTTACTTTTAGGTTATATTTTCATAAGTAAGAGAATTCCTTCCTCAATCTTCTTTTTTTCTTTCACTCTTGTTTGGTTTTTGGTAGCATAATCTCCACTAGTTCTTGAACTCCTTGATAATACAGGCATGTCTCTTTGTACACAGCACAAGGATTCTAAATTATTAAATTCGATGTTCTATTCTACACATAATTTAGAAAATTCAAAAAGGTGCTCCATCTTCATTCTTTGCCTAGCTCCATCAAACTCTGGACTCTCTTTCTTGAACTACACCTTAGATCTCCTTAGCTCTTTAAGCTTTTCCATTAAGGACCTAATGCTCTGATACCATTTGTTAGAAAGTAAAGTCCACCAAGAAAACTAATAGGGGGGTGAATCAATTCTAAAACTAAAACACCTCGATATCATTATTAATTCCAAAACATGTAAACAATAGATGCAACAACCATAAAAAGATCATCATACATAATAACATCAGATATGTTAACTAGGGAAACCCTTGATCAAAGGGAAAACTCTAATGGGGGTGGTACCCACAAAATGGTGTCCTAATATATAAGTTCCTTATAAGAGGATGGACCCTATTAGGAGTCAATGAAATACATTCAATACATAATAGTCCATGTTAGGAGACTTTGAATCCTTGTTAGGAGATGTCAACCCTATTAGAAGTTATAAAAACCTTGTTAGGAGTTGTGGGAGGTAGAAAGACCCACTCTCCAAAATCTTTAGGGAAAGACCATCAAACTCACTATTAAACTAACCTTAGTACTATTCTTCTTAGCATAATATAAATATGCAAACATCCACAACAACTTCTTTGTAGAATACAACCTTTTCATCAGCTCAATATGCCTTACTATCCTAAACACTTCTCTAATCAAAATATATTTGCTATGAGGTTCATTGGATCTCGCATTACACAAAAACCAAACTCTACTGCGAGGAAAATATATTTCCTTTATACCAAGTACTAAAAAAAATTATTGAGTTGCTCTTGAGGCTTTCCCAATTTACAATAATAATATAGGACCAACTTAAGATATTACATTTACATGTTATGCTACATCTTACACTTTTCATAGTAACAAATAGTTGTTGGCTCACAGTCTTCACAAATCTTTACTCGGTGATCATCTAGATGTGTGCATTTGACCACTACATCTTCACCATATCTTCTACCTCTGTACAAGTTTACATCATTGGATCCCATCTATGTTAGGAGATACAATACAAATAACAGTAACTACTACACAGGAACTTTGTCTAAAAATTGCCATTCCTAAATCTTTAATAACTTTATATTTTTTTCATATTTCCATATGCAATCTTAACTATAGAATCAAAACACTCTATAAAACATTATTCCAAGTCTACATAATCTCAACTTCATTCCTTGAACCTCACCAAACCAAACTCTTTCTAGTGTACTTTTAGTCTTTACAAAATAGCCAATATGTTGACATCAATACTAAACTCTATCATAAATACAACACACAACCTATATATCGTGTCTCCAGTAATGATAAAATACTCCCCCATAGGAATACCATCAACATTCATGGTTAACAATTCTCTCATCTTTTATTTAGATTATTCAATCTACTCTTTCATTTTTTGAATGAAGTCGTGTGCATCCTTAAGTTTGATCTTTAGTTTATTTCCATCTTCAGTAACTACATTAAGTTCCTTAAGAGTTTCCTCAAGATTATTTTTTAATTGATCCATACCCATAGATATCTAACAATATTGTTAGGCCTCCTTTGAGTAACTATTCTCTAATACCAATTGTTAGAAATAGGAAATACTAAGAAGGGGGGAGGGGGGTGAATTAGTGTTCCAAATTTTTTCCCAACTATAGATATCATTAACAACCTTTATACATGCATATATGATAAAACTAAAAAATAAACATAACCATAACACAATGTAGCCCATAACACCATTATTTTTTAACTGGGGAAACATTAGCCAAGGGAAAACTCTAGTGAGGATGATACCCACAAAATGATAAGCCAATCAAAAGTATCTTGTGAAAGATATTGACCCTATTAGAAGTCTATAAAATTTATATAGTGTATCTATCCTTGTTAGAGAACTAGGCCTTGTTACAAGCCTAGACCCTGTTAGGAGCTAGTATTACAATACAAAAATAGAAAGTCAAGCCCACTGCCCAAACATGCATATACAATAGTACAATATGTATACAAAAGGTATAGATACTATAAACACTAAAAATGGTTCACTCCTACTCTTTCATCATCTTTTCATCCTAACTTGTCTTATTTTCTCATTTCACTAAATTTTCTCTTTTGGCCAACTTAATCATCATTCATACTTGTTTCACAATGTTCTCTGAATATCTTTCACATGTTCTTCATCATCTTCAACCCTTTTTAATCAGATGCATATCATCTCATAATCAATTCAAAACCATTTCAATGTCATCATCATTCCTATTAAGCATTGTTACATCCTTTAGTGTCTTATTGACACTCATCAATTCATATCATGTATCATTGGCACGTTATCATTTTATCAATTTGATCCTTGGTATTTTTACGTCCCTCAGTGCCTTGTTGTCATTTATCATTAATTTGATCCTTGAGATTTTTTATTCCTTTAGGATCTATTCATTTCCTTATCTTATCAATTTAATAGCATTGACATAGTCTATTGATGTTATTTCTATAAACCATAACAATCAATTTTGATCAATCCTATGGCATTTGCAATATTCATTAAATGTCATACTTTTTCAATCCTTGTCATGTGTCCTTGACAAGTAATCATTTTGTGTCAATCAATATGGCATCATTCATTTCATTAGTTTGATTATGTCTTTGATCCATCCAATTCCATCATATTTTATCTCCATTGTTGTATCACGGTCATTCAATAGGGTTATCTTGAATTTATTTCATCATTTTGGCCAATCATTTTATTAATTTTTCCTATAGGAGTGAATAACCCATTGTTTACTCCAATGTATTGATCATTTAAATTCATATCCTCTTATTAATCCTTCTTCTTTACTAATTATCTATATATAGTAATTAGGAGGACCAAATAACAACAATTTTTCTAATGTTATCTATTTCCTTTCTTAAATGGGTTAATGCACAAAAAATATCATGTAAATTAAATTAGAAAGACAAAGAACAATAAATTTGTGTTTTCTATCACAATTCCTTTCTAATTGGATGAAGAACCATGTTCTTATGTTCTTAAAATGAACTTTTTCTTTTTAAGTGTTTGGTGCATCTTATCATTTTTAATCTCAAAAGGCTATATGAATGTATCCTCTCTCATCGCCCTTGTGGAACTTGGGTGAAGATAAATCTGTATAGCTCTTTTAACATAACATTTTTGTGTTACTTCATATCATGTGGCAATTGTGGGATGAAGATCCTATCATAAGATTACTAATAAATTTGATGTAGAATATTGTTTGAAGACCTTGTGTGTTTTCTTGAAAACCAATGTGTCTTTCATTTCTTAGATTAGCAAACATCATTTAGTGTTTAAAATGAATTTTTTCTATTCTTCTTGGTGTGTCTACATTGTCTAAATCCAAAAGGGTTATATGGACATATCCTCTCCCCTCACCTTTGTGGATCTTGGGTGTAAGAGAAATCTATGTAATTCTTTAAGAGAACCCTTCCTTGGACCAAGGTATCTAATTTGGGTACACCATGGGATGACTTCAAACTGGTAATAGGCTTAAGCCTGATCTTCACTCTAACCACTATGTAAAGGTTTGATTGTGGGTAATGTCTAATAGGTAGTATGGTTGGGTGATAGCTCTCCTCTAGTACCCTTAGAGGTGTGTCAAACCCTAGTTATGAGGGTTGGGAGACATCCTAGTGGAGTTTATCATCCATCTAATAAATAGAGTCTCTCATACTAAAAACCTTGTTTTATTGGCCAAAAACCTTCTATCCACTGGCTCAAGGGGTCACCCATGCCCATAAATACATCTTACACTCTCATGATCCTTAGTAGAGAAACAACCCCTTGGAAAGAAAATCTTTCTATGCTCTAGAAGTGAGTGCACTATAAGGGGGAGCCTATGCTACCAAGTTTCTAGGTTGTTTTCTATTGATAAGCACAACTAAACTTTTGTTCAAGTGAGAATTTGGTGGATATAATATTTTCATCTTAGGTTGTGGTGTGTTTGTCCACTTTAACAAAAACCATTCTTCTTGTATTATCTTCCATGAGTATTTTCACTAATCAAGACAATTGCCAAAATATATAGACTCTCACAAACACATTCAATCTTTGAACACATTGCCAATATACACTTGTCAAACTTGTCCAAAAATATTACACAAACAGGGAAACACAAACTTGTTTCCTAAGGATCTCATGGCATGTCTCTTAGCTTTCATTTTTCATATCAATCTTTCATTTTTCATTATAATTTCCTTATCATAGTCCTTTCATAATTTCCATTTTGCACTTGCATCTTTTTTTCCTATTACATAGTCCTCATCTTGATCCCAACGTTATCCTTATTTTGTACTTAGGATACCTTTCATTTTGCATATCCTAGTCTTCATTTTTATCCTTGCATAGCCATCATTATCCTCATTTTGATCCTCATAGTCCTTATTTTTATCCTATCATAACCTTAATTTTCAATCTAGATCCTTGTATATTCCTCATTTTGATTCTATCATAACACTCAGTTTCAACCTATGACCTTTAAGTTTTGTTGAAAATTCAAAGAAGTATGTGTCTTAGCATATATCCTTATTTGGATGAATAAAGGATCTTGACCTTTATCTTTTTATCATTTGTCCTTTTATCATTTTCTTTGAGTTAAATTTTATCTATGTCCTGATGGATTTAACTTAGTCCTTTTTATCAAATTTGATCTTTTGATTTTGTCCCTTTTCTTGGTCAAGATCCAATATTCATCCTTGTAAGTTTAGACTCTTAGCCTTGTATTTTCCAAATATTTTGCTCAAAATTCAAACCTCATTTTCAATGTCCTTAGTTTTCATAATCTTCATTTTGCATAACACTAGGTTGTATAACCTTGTTTGCATAATCCTAGTTTGCATAAAACCATAGTTGCATAAAAATTGGTTTGCATATCCCTTAGTTTTTCATATAATTCCTTTATCCCAAAAATCCAAAAAATATAGTTGCATTTTGCATAGTCATATCATATCCAAAAAAAAAATTCATATCAAATCCAAAATCATTTTCAAAACATCAAAAGCCTCCAAAGTCCAAGGAACATTTCCAAATATCAACTTTCACAAAGTCCACAAATATTTTTAAACCCAACATTATTTTACATAATTTAACCTTTGCATAACCCCACATTACACTTCAAACCTTAAATGTCCTAAATATCATTAACCCTTTATTACATAGTGCCATACATAAACCTTTAGTTTCATTGTCATAATCCAAAGTCCAAAAAAAATAAAAATACCTTGATGTGCATATCTTTATTTTCATTTGCATAATCCAAAGTTCAAAATCCCAAAAAAAATTGTCTACATACCTTTTATATGCATTTTTCATACTTATATAAGAATCTAAAAATACTTGCATTTGCATACCTTATTCAAATCAAAACTTTCATTTTCACTCCATACCTTTGGAACCTTTCGATTGTCATACCTTAGTTTCATATACATCCTTTAAATATAAAATCCAAAAATAAATCTTTCACACCTTAGTTGCATTTTCATTTCAAAGTCCAAAAATCCAAAAAATAAAGTGCATTTTGTATACATCGCTTATATTTAGGTAAATTTTCATCTAGACATCATGTCAATCCTTTCAAGGCCAAAAACTTCCCCATGGCAATAAATTCCATATCAAACCATGTATATTTCAAGTGAATATAATCCATAAAAATTCTTTAACTTTAGACAAAACATACATTTGAAACAACAAGGCTTTGTAACAAACATCATGAATGCTTCATAAATACCCTTTGATCCAACACAATGTTTTGACCCAAACATGACATAAACCTTGCAGGTTAATACCTCTTTTGATTCACTACAAATGACACCTACAACAAATTATGATCAATCACTTGAATCTCACATACTCCTTATCGAAACGCTGCAAAAAAATATAGACAATGAGTCCAAAAAGATTCAAAAGAAAATGAAATCCATTATAAAAAGAATTTATTACATGGCTAATATTTATAATTTCCCAATATAAAAAAATTCTTAAGCTCGTGTAAAATCTATCATGGACAAATTAAAAATGACAAAACTTTTTGCACAACTCACGAAGGAAAAGAAAAACTTCAACCAAATATTTCTTAGCCAAGACCTTTAAATATGATCAATCCAAATTTATTTAAAAATTTGCCTCATATTATTCAAATGAAATGTACAACATGGTTTCTTCACCAAACACGTCACTAACAAGTGGAATGATCCAATGGGGGCCACCCATGACTTTGAACAAATTTTTATTTTATTTGAATCAAGTGGCCCTCAAACAACACTACAACCTTTTGTGCAAACAATTCAACCAATACCAAGTCCACAAACAATTTTTCTTTCAAAAATATTTTATCAAAAATACTTTATGTCCACAAATCCAATAATTTTTTATGGAACAAAAACCAACTCAAACATGCCAAATTTTTCATATCAAGAAAACATGATCAATGAAATTATTTTTGAGGAAAATCTTCAACTTATAGATAAATTTGTACAATGTGTACATATCAATTCTATAACACTAACAAGATTAACCAAGCAACAAAAATTCAAATCATATACTTTGAATCAAATCTTTCAAAAGTTATTAAAACAAGATGAGGATGATATTTCACCCAAGTCTAGAAATGACTTATCCCAAAATATTCACATGGATGAAACACCTATTTCTCCTCAAGAAATGAACCTCAAAGAAACATCCATGTCTTCCATGAGTCCTTCATCTTCCAAAGACTCACAAGAGCATTTTCCCTCATTATCTTCAAGTTTTCATTTCTAATGATGAAAATTATTTAAGGCTATCTATAGAACAACTTAAAACTAGTCCCATCCTTGACATAAGTCCATTTCATGATTTCCAAATTCACTATCTAATACCATTATGTCTACCATCTTTGAGAAATCTCATTCAAGAGAGTCATATTCAAAGTTCATCACCTTCATGTCCAAACACTAATCCCTTTTTTAAAATTTCATAAACCATGTCAAGAGGGTGATTTAAAGAACATATAAATGAGTCCTAAAATTAATCAAGATCAAGATCCAAACAATGTCCAAGCTAATCTAATCTTTGACCAAGACCTCATTTCCCTTGAGCCACATAATGACTCAATTATCCAAGATGTTCTGTTTCCCATTGACCTTTCACTTCCTAAGAAAGATCAAGATCACCCTTCCATTTTCCCTAATGATCCAAATCTAAGTAAAGATCAAAATACCCTACACTCCCAGACCTTCCAAAAGATCCCATCATTCATTCATGTTCACCATATTATCACATTATCCCTGTATATCCCCCTCCAAATCCTATTATCCCTTTAGATCTCCCACAAGATCCCATCCCGCCAAATGATCCTAGTATCACTCCTATGTAATTACAAGACCCTACTATTCCACCTAATTCCCCTAATGGTCTAAACACATTTGTGCAAGATATTCATGAAACCCTTCCACTTCAAATGGGTTACCCTATCTCTATCAAGTCTAGTCCAATTAATGTTCCTATTAATTATTCCATATCATATACACCTAAAAATGGGCTCCCATCTAGTAGCAACTATCACACTAGTAAAAAACATTATTTAGTCAAAGGGTCTAACAGTGAAGAACCAAGTATGTCAACATCCTTACATGTCAAAGAAAATTCTAAAGGTCATGACCTCAGTCCTAAATATCACTCTCAAGGAATCAATATCCCTTCCAAATCCATATCCAAATGTATAGCTCCTTCTTTACCCCTTCCATCTGTTTTAGGCATATGTTCCTCCATCCACTAGTGCACAATCCACTCACACTTTTCCATATGCAAGTAAGAAAAGGCACAAATCTTGGAGAACCTTCCATCCATCTAAAAGTATTTCACATAATTCCTGTCCATCCATGAATTTCATTCCATCTCCAAATAATTTGGATAAGATCTATAAGTCCATCAATCCACATGTATTTAAAGATCAACATGTAAATATAAAGAAACATATGATCCAAAAAGAAATATCAAAAGGTTCACAAAGGCCCATTAAGCAAAAGAAAAGTCAAATGAAATATGGGTTCCTAAATCTCTTTTGCAATCAATACAATCTAAGGACGCACACAAGAATGAAAAATCAAAATACACGTGGATTCCCAAGAAACTTCTTGAAGCATAGAGTTCTAAAGAAAGATTGAAGTTGGCATCCAAAATTTCTATCTCTCCATCAAAAGATCTTCCACCTTCCAAATCCATTTTGGGTCCTCATGTCCCAAAATCCACATCCTTTTCTTTGTCAAATCTGAAATCTCTCTTTCCTACATCTTTCCATCACCCTTCAAGGTGTGTACCAATTTGGTTCTTGCATCCATTTCCCTTCACTAAAATTCAATCCTTGTTCCACTCCCTCCACCCTCCTACATATTTTTCCTTTCATCAAACCTATCCATTCTCAAGCATGAATCCATTGTATCCCCATTTTTTATTACCCTACCAACATCTATAAGCCTATTATCATAGTCATGGTCCACTATGGTATTCCTTTTAATACAACCATTCACATAATAAAGGTTCTTGATTCCTCTATTCACTTCATGTCATGTGTCCATTACCTTGTAGAAAACATAAAAAAAAATTTAAAAATCTAAAAAAGGGGAAAAAAGGGAAAAAAAAATAGTTGCCTTGATGAAAACCTAGTAAATAGGTGTCTTGGCACAAAGAAATAACAAAGAGAAATCATTCTATCCAATAGTAAAAACCTGGCAAACAAGTGCTTGGGCAATTACCATGATGAAAACTTGGCAAATAGGTGTCATGTGTAGTCTACGAACATCTTACTTTTCATACTTGAGGGAAGGTTTTCCTAATGGTATCCTACCATTATTTCCCATCAAACCCATTCATTTTATCATGTCCCTTATATCCCTTATCCTATCACCATTCACATGTCCCTTTCCCCAAATTTGATCTTAATAAGGATACAGATCTCTATAGAAGCACATCCTGTGTAGATTTTTCCATCACACCAAAAGCATGTACTGATGGTGGAGAGGGATTTCATCAGGGATACAGTCGCTACACCAACACCCCCCACAAGATGGAGTCGGATACAACCATTTATCATGTAAGATTTGCACCCACTACATACCATGTTGATAATCCAAGCCTACATGGACAAAGGGTCAAAGGGCTTGAGGGACTCGAACCGGTGACTTGCGCTCTGATACCATAGTGATTTTTCCATCACATCAAAAGCACATACTGATGGTGGAGAGGGATCTCATCGGGGATATAGTCGCTATGCCAACATCCTAGCCTATCTACTTAACACTACCCTAATCCCCTTGGTCCATATTTTCCTATCCCATTGTAACCTCTAGTCCATACTCCTTTTTTCATTATTGATCTTTCTTATCCCATTCACATCCTATCATTTTCCTATCACAATCCTATCTTGGTCTTGATAAAAATAAGGACACTAAATGACAACATACTTTCAGAAAACCCACTTGGCATGTCCATCCCCATGCATTGTCTGCCATCTAGTTCCCAAAGTGCCAATAGCCTATCATTTTCATATTGAGTCTTTGAGTCATAAAACATGTTCTCCCATTTATGTGTATGGTCTTTGGTGACCCAAAATAAGCTTGAAAATATTCTAAGTTACCTTTATCCATCATCCATCCACAATACCCTTTCCTTGCTAGACACTATGAGTAATTATTTCTCTGTACATACCTTAAAGAGCTAAAAAAATATGAAGAAAAAATGAAATATGATCCTAAATTTTTTCAGAAAAATTTAAAATGATCTTTAAAAAAATCCACAGAAAGCAAACACAAGCTTGAAAAAATAAATAAAAAGTATATCAAGTCCTAAAAACCCCCTACAATCAAATATGAACCTAAATAAATCTAAAAATTACAAAATATACGGAAAATGTGCACCATAAAAAATCAAATATCTTCAAAAACCCAAAAAATTTGCAAAACTCACCAAGAAAATTGCAATAAACCTTGTACATAATCATTATAAATAATCACTCCTTCTGTTAAACACTTGGACATGAATATGTAGACTTAAACATTGTGCTTCAATAAAATCGTGCTTGACAAAACACACATTAAACTACTTGAACCAATTTTCAATATGATTTCACACTCTGATTACAACACTTTCAACTATGAATCTATCAACCATCTATCAAACAAAAGTATCGATACTGACAACACTTAATAAAGAAAGTAATAATGAATCAAAATGGTTGTTGGCTCATGTTGTAGTGTGTTTTATTTTTTCTTTATTTTCTTTTGATCATGTTCCTAGCTACTTGATGATATAAACTACTTTATGAGAGTGGTCGAGATATCATGTAGCTCCAATTGAGAAGATGCACCTATAATTGAAAGTAAAAGGATAATGATAGAAAATAATATAATGACGAGAGTAATTGAATCATGGTTAGCCAAAAAAAGTGCATAATGGCTCAATTTATAGAATTTTAAAGACAAATGTAAGAATTGGAAAGAAAGAATGTAAACTAGAAAGATGTCATAATCATGTATGAAACTTCAAAAATTGTGCCACAAAATGGAAAATTATTACAAATTATGACAACATGTAAGAATTGTAAATAGAAATGTGCAAGAAAAATGGAAGAACAAAGTGTAAGGTAGATGCATATAGAAAGATGTAAGAGGTGTAGGCTAAAAATTAGGAATGTGTAAGAGTTAGAATTTTGAAACTCATAATTCCCTTACAAAATAGAAATTAGAAATTAGAAAATTAATAATTATGAATCTAAAGCATGACAAGGAAAGAATTATTGGGAGGTTTAATGTATTCAAAGATCATCTAGCACCCAAGATTGACTTATTGCAAAACTAGTTGGATACATTGATTGATGCTAAAAGATCTTATGATAACTTTGTACATATGGATCTTAATGGAGAAAAAGTTACAACTTATGGTATTTGTGCAGTAATTCATGTAGGAGAACAAGTAAAACCTACAAGGGACACAAATTTTTAGACTTTGAAGAGATATTTTTAGGTTGTGTTAGGATTTTACCTTGATGTGCAATCTTGAGAATCAAATTTTTCATTTGTATATAGAATTTTGACCCACCTTTATCATTGATGTCAAAGGGGGAGTACTAATTAGTAATTTTTTTGTGAAGGGCAAAAGTTATACAAAGGGAGAGTAGGGGGAAAAAATAAGCATCTCCAATATGTGTGAATAAAAATATCTTGATAGGTATGAGAAAAGAAGAAATCCCCATAACATGCATATTTCCCTTCCCATCAACATTAAAGGCCACTGTAGACTAGTGGAAAAGGGGAATTTTTAAATCCATCACAAGATGAATATATTAGTCTTGAATTTTTGTGTGTAAATTCTAAGGAAAGAAATTGTCTACTATTGATATTGTAAAGAAAAACCCCATAAGCTTTGAGCCTTGGTTGTTGGCTATATAAGAAATGAGTTCCACCATTCACCAAGGGGTCTCCCCTTTAATTAGAGTTTTTAGTAAATCATGTTATTTGAAGATATTGTAAGAATTATATTTAGGTTGGTATGTATAAACTATTTGGCTTACTAGGAACTGAGGGGGAATTGGTTCAATGCAACCATGAATCTTGCAAATGTTTTCATAAGCATCTGAATTGATAAATACACAATTGATAATGTAAGACAATCACTTAGTAAATCAAGCATCCACAATATAAACATATAACACAAGTTTTGGTATCAAGACACCCTAGGAATAAGGGGAAAACTACAGTGGGAGTTGGTACCCACAAATCTCAGTATTGCAGTAATAAAGTTTTCCCTTATTAGGATAATATAGTCACTCTACTAAGATTAGACCCAATTAGAAGTTTCTAAAGCTAGATTTGGAGCTAGAAGAGTCTTCTTAGAGGATTTAGATCTCATTCCATGAGACCTCCCTGTTAGAGGTTTTCACAAAATCATATAGGATCCTAACCCTATTTTTTATTAATGGAAAAAATGTATTTGGAGGGGACCCCAAAACACATTACAAAAGGTTACATTATTAATTCAAAGAAAGACCCAAAAAGAGACTACATTGTAAACCAAAAACACTAGTAAACACACCCAACACAATTAGAAAATCAAATGCAAAAATCTAGAAACTAGAACCAACAAATAGAAGAGAAACTAGAGACATCAAAGAAGCTCTTTGATGCAAGACGTCATGTCCTCCTTCAGCCTTGACAGGTTATGCGCTAAAGACTTCACATCAAGAAGAGCTTGAGGAGCATCAAACACCAACTTCCTTGTCATAATGTGAGTTCATTTCCTTGGACTAGAGATCTTCCTAGTCATATCGCCAATTTCCACATCCAAGATTGGAGCTAAAAATTCATTCTTAAGAGTAACCTTGTGAAAGGATTTTAACTACAAGTCAATTAACCTAACCTTGAGTGGTGAACTAAATTAAATGATCTTATAGAAACACTTTGATGCCTAATAGATCTAATAATTCCACTTCTCTACTAACATAGACTCAACTCCTTCACTTTTAAACTTTGGCTTTGATAGCTTATGTTATCACAATCAATTTTCTCTTTGATTTCATCACTTCTATATTCACCTTTTAGATTAGTGATAAAACCCTAAAATGTATTACCAAATCCATCATCAAAATACAACTTTATTCTCATTTGTAGTCATGTAAAGGTAGAAAAATGTGAACACAACTATTCAAGATCAGCCCTCTAATACATAGATCAAAACAAAAAGATATTATAACTAACAGGTACCTCAATTTCACAAGACTAAATTGACATCTTAACTCCAAGTGGCGATATCATTAATATTACCTCCACAACACGCTTTGCATACGGCATCTCCTAAAGTCACCTTGGATATATCATGTGTAACCTAAATCATCATGTATGTATATCATCATGTCCAACTATGATATCAATAGTTGCCTTGAACAATTAACCAAATCTTTCATGCAATCAATACTAGCACCAATAAATCCTACCTTTCTTTTGGTAATAGAGTAGTTTCCAATAATGACAATGTGTGATCAATAATTTGTGACCAAAAAAATAAACATCTTCATCATATGCCAATATAAACATCATCAATTACTCAATATTTAGCTTGTGCTTAGGTGCAGGTTTAGGATAAGCCAAGGATCCATCGATAAGATTATCTAACACACTAAGATTATGCAATTATGCAATTTTATTTGAATTTATAATTATTGATTAGATTATAACCTAGATAAATATGAATACGATTCTATATAGGAGATTAAAAGATAAACATTAGTTATATTAACATCAAGGGTGTAACATCTTGTTTAAACTATTGGAAACTACAATTGAAACAATTGTTATATTGTCATTAATGTAAAATCTATTGGTGAGATAGTTTCCTATATGATCTACATGTCATATCTATATGATTGATGAAGAGGATTTGAGAAGTTGTTCATAAAAAAAGAATCTAGAGGTTTGTTAAAGAGTTAGATCTGGTTAGGTAACAATTACTTAATTTAATTGTTGGATGGTGATGAAAATGGTGCTTGTGAATGCTTATGTTATGCCCACATGGGCAACTGGTCCCAGTTCAACCTCTGCATCTACGTCGGCCTATATGAAGGCTTCTTCCAAGGGTGTGGTTGAAGGTAGGTTTGGCTTGGCATCTCCAATGAATGCTTCTTTTGTCCTAGATTCCATCCTTTGCGGTGATGCCCTTGATGGGATTCAAAACCCGTCCTCTCCTACCCTTTCCTTCGGGGTTGGTTTTGGCGGCCCCTCTATGGTTTCTCCTACTATGACAGCTATTGCTTTACCTCATGGTGTTGTGGTTCATTCTTCCATTTCCTACATTGATGTAGCTGCTTATGAGGCTGGCATTGGAGGTCTGGCTATGCATTCGAGGCTCCGTGATGTTGTGTCTGTCGTTGTAAGTAACCCAATTATGATTGATTTAGAGTCTGATATTGTTGATGAGATCTCCACTTATATGGAGGACTTCTCTTTTGCCGATGTTATTTTTTGTTTTAAGGGTTTTTGGCCCTCTACGTCAGATCTACACACCTAGATCACTCATGTTTGGGAGCCCCTCATTTCAAAAATAGTCCAGATTTACCCTATGGCAAGGGGTTTTTTCATTATGAAATTTTCTACTACTAAAGATATAAATGCCATCATGCATCGTGGTTTCTCATGGGGGGAGAAGTTTCCATTGATGGCTAAACCTTGGTATAAGGATTTTGACCCATCAACAGAATCCTTTAATAAAATCTCGTTGTGGGTTAGGTTGTCGAATCTCCCCCTTCACCTAGGGTTGGATTCAATCCTGGAAACGGTGGGGAGGCCCTCAGGGACTTCTTACTAGTTGATACTGCATCTTCCAATGTTTTTTAGATGATGTATGCTCGCACTCTAGAGGATATCAATGTCTCCAAGGGACTCCCTGAAAAGATTAAGTTAGCCTCCCCTCTTGGCTCTTGGATTCAACTTCTTGATTATGAGGGTATCCCCTTCTAATGCAGGAAATGCCACAAGACCAGCCACTTTGCTGCTCATTACTCCTCTGAAAAATCTAGACTAAAGCAGCCACCTTCTTGGTGGAAGGGGGTTTCGGATGATCACTACATGGTTCAAAAAGTCCCCTCTGTTGGGGATAGTGACTCTTCTCAAGACACTTTGGTGGTGGATTTGATTTTTGTCTCTGATGGTATGAATGTTTCCCTAGCAGTGGTGATCTCTTCTATTCTCCCTCCTTCGAATTCTGCCACTGGTGATTCAATTATAGCCCCTCTTATGGCTCTGTCTCTAGATGTTGTTGTTGTCCCTTATACAATGGTCCAGATTTCTTCCCAAGTCATGGGGGTTTTGGGGGTTGGTTGTGGTGTTGTTGAATTTGCGTGGAAGAAAGCTACTAGTATGGTGGAGGATATATGGATAGCAGTAAAAGGGGAAAAAAAAGTCAAGCCCTTCACTCAATCTTTTGATATGGCATTACGTTCTCAAAAGATAGGACCAAAAGGGAAATCTTGAGTCCCTGTCCCATTTTGCCTCTCCTGGATTTTTTGGCCTATTGTCCTCTGTAGTTTGACACGGTTAGGGACTTATTGTCTATCTCTTTTTTAACCATGGGGTTTTATGTGCCCATTCAAAACCTATTTTTGTGTCTGAGGAGTACTGTGTTATCTATGTCGCCACCCTAGTCACCTTGTTCTCATTGGCGACCTATTCCACCTATGGGCTATTGTATTGTTTGGTTTGGGCTTCATTGAATTTTTTTTAATTTGTAAAAGGGTTTTAGTCATCCTTGAAAACATGTTTTCTTTAATCAAAAACAAAAGCATCTAGAGGATAGGTTGAGTTATGAAGAGGAAAGTACAAATGGACATTTGATTAGTTAGACTTTGACAAGATAAAGTGATTGTTTAAATCATGTTGCAAGAGGAGAAGACAGTAATGTTCAAGTCTTGAAAGTGTGAGAAAAGATAGATCAAATGTGTAGGCTTGACCAAGTAACAAGTCAAAAGACTAAGGAATATTGATGAACATGCCAAGTAATGCTAGTGTCAATCAAACCATAGTAAGTACTGAGAAAATTCAATTTTGACCGAGCATCAATATCGACCAAGTCATAATGTTGATGCCGAGCAAGAATTTTTATAGCAACCTAGTAACCCAATGATGACCAAGTGTAAGAACTTAGTGTTGGTTGAGGAACAACATTTTAACTGTTTGAGATGAATCATAATTTCCAACTAACTAAGTTGATTTCTTTGGATATGGAAAGCATATTGAATATAAGGATCGATGAGTTGGATCATTTAATTCCTGGAAAGGATTAGGTAATTGACCTAAGAGATGAATTCAAGGAGAAGTTTCTAGAAAAGTAGAGATAAACATAATGGCAATTATATTCATTGAATTTGATGGATCGAATCATGAACCCTAAGATCTACGATGTTGATTAAGTGCCAAAAGATCATAACTACCTATTTAAGGTGGCAAACTTTTTGTCTAGGTAGAGAGACTATGCGCATGTGAAGAAGTTCTAGAGAGTTAGAGTTGTTGTTGACGTTGTTGATTGACGAATCTAAGAAAAAGGCTCAATTGAGTTGAGAAGAAATAAAGGGTGATTTCTTGAAGGGTCTCCAAGAAAATCAAAGATTGGGATGACAATGGAGGCTACATAGTGTATCAATATTAAGAGCTGAACAGAGATCTATAAATGCAAAGTGAGTTGTACTTAACATATCAAACTTCTTGTTACTTTCTAACCATTGTGAACAGTATTTGAAATCCTTTAATCAAGGTTGACCTAACAGTCATAAGGACTTAACCATTTATGTAAATCCTTTAATCACGTGACATTCTAATAAAATTTTGAAAGTCCTCTAACAAGGCCACTCCTAACAGGTGATTAAATCCTTTAACAAGGTCACATTTAACAATTTGTGTTTTAACCTTTAACAAGGTTGGCTCCTAACATGGCTCACTTTAGAAGAGAAAAAATTCAGTTTTTCATGTTAAATCTTAGTGTCAAACTTGTGTGGATGTTATTATAATGCTTTATTAATTAAAGTTTACATTCTACAAAGTCTATTATTTTAGAATAGTAGACAACTAGCTAATATTGAAAAAATAAAAGAAATGAGAGAAAGTACAAAGGAAGAAGAGATGACTGAGACTTCGAGAAGAAGGATTACAAGGACAAAGGTAAGAAATCTTGTTATATTGTTAAAGATAAAACTGATACTGAATCTAAAAGTAATGATGAAAGAAGATTATGATGAAGATGAGAAAAAATCTTTAATCTCTTATGTGAACAAAAGTGATAGATGGATAATTGATAGTGGTTTCTCTAATCACATGACTAGTGATAGAAGTAAATTTGAGGATATTGGACCATACAAGGGTGGTTGTGTTAAATTTGGTAATGATGTTCCATGTCTTGTGAAAGGTAAAGGGACAATTCAACTAACTAACAAGATCAAATGTGAAAATATTTACTGGGTTCAAGGACTTAACTATAATCCATTGAGTGTTTCACAACTAAACAAATCATGCTTCAAAGTTGTATTCCATCATAGGAAGGCCAAAATATTTGATGTTGATAGTAAACTGATTAGAAGTGGTGATCAAACAAGAGGTAACTTGTTTTATCTAAATTTATTTGATGAGACATGTTTGTTTGCACAATATGAAGATATTTGGTTATGGCACAAGAGGTTATGTCAGTAAATTTTGACAATTTGGTTAGCATTAGTAAAGTGAAAAGAGTGAGAGGTTTTCCAAAACATAAGAAATTAGACAATGCTATGTGTAAACAATGGCAATTGGGAAAAATGAAAAAGTCTAATTTCAAGAGCAAAACATATTCATATGATGACATTTTGGAATTGGTTCATATTGACTTATGTGGACCTATTGGAGTTCAAAGCTACTATGGAGACAAATATTTCATTTTATTTGTTGATGATTATTCTAGGATGTTGAATGTGATATTTCTTTAGAAAAAATATAACACTTTTCAACTATTTAAGTGGTATTTAGCTAGAGTTGAAAAGGACACAAGGAAGAGTATGAATTGTTTGACATCTGACAAAGGTGATGAATTCATTTCCAATGAGTTAAACATATTCTACAATGAAACAAGAATCAAAAGACAAATTTTTACACCTAGGACCACTCCTCAAAATGGAATATATGAAAGAAGGAATAGATCAAATATAGAGTGAGCTAGAACACTAATGATGAAGACAAATGTATCACAGAAATACTGGAGAGAACTTGCAAGTATGGTTGTTTATACTCTTAATAGAGTGCAAGTCAAGGAAGGTACAAAAGCTACACCTTTTGAATTGTGGTATGGATATGAACCTAATGTGAAATATTTCAAAGTTTTTAGAAGCAAATGTTACATACTTAAAGACAATAGGAGTGGAAAACTTGATTCTAAAAGTGATGAAGGTATATTCTGAGGATATTCTACTAAGAGCAAAGCTTATAAATGTTTGAACTCTAACATTAACAAAGTTGTGGAAAATGCAAATGTGAAAGTTGACAAATATATAGAGAAAAATGAAGTTGAATGTAAGATAGAACCTAAAAAGTATAGTTTAGTCATATGTGTGAATGATAGTGCTCTAGGGGCTCCACCTGAACAAGAAATTAAAGTTGTTGATCCTTAATAGACTGGGAATGTCGAGTTGTAACAACCAATTGTTGAGAAGCAGACTCTGGGTGTTGAGCAACAAATAAATGATGTCGAGTCACAGACAGAGGAATTCAAACAATAGGAAGGCAATGTCAAGCGTGCAAAACATGAACAAGTGAGAGACCATGAGCTTGAAATTATTTTTCAAGATGAACCTATTGAAGAACAAAGAAGAAAAGAGTACGTGTTAGAAAAATGTGAGGAGACATAATACACTTGAACAAATCATTGGAGATAAAGAGTTTGGTGTTGTGACAAGAAAAAGACTCAAAAGTGATACATGCTTACTTTGTGAGTTTGAGCCCAAATCTGTGAAAGATGCTTTGGAGAATGAAGATTAGATACAATCTATGAATGAAGAAATTGAAAATTTTGAAAAGAACAAAATATGGTCTCTAGTACCCAGACCTAAAGAAAAAAAAGTTATTAGAATCAAGTGGGTATTCATGAACAAACTGAATGAGAAAGGTGAAGTCACAAGGAATAAGGCTAGATTGGTATGCAAAGAATATGCACAAGAGGAAGGTGTTGACTATGGGGAAACATTTTCCCATGTAGTAAGATTAGAAGGAGTTAGAACGTTGCTTGCATATTCTTCTTATAAAGGATTCAAGGTATATCAAATGGATGTCAAATCTACATTTCTAAATGGGATACTGGAAGAAGTATACATAGATCAGCCTAAAGGATTTGTGGATCCTAGCAAGAAGAACATGGTGTGTAAGCTACAAAAAGCTTTATGTGGATTGAAACAAGACCCAAAAGCATGGTATGAAAGACTGCATAACTATTTGGTGAAGATTGGTTTTGCAAGGACAAATGACAATAACAATCTATATATGAAGACTGAAAAGAACAATGAGGTATTGTTATTTGAATTTGTTGTTGACGATCTCATAGTTGGAGGAAAGGAAGCATTATGCAAAACTTTTGCTGATGAAATGAAGAAGGAATTTGAAATGTCAATGTTTGCTGAGATCAAATTCTTTGTTGGTTTACAAGTATATCAAATGAAGCAAGGTATCTTCATTACTCGGTCCAAATATATCAAGGGAATACTAAAAACTTTCGGGATGGACAATTCTAAACTAGTATGTACACCTATGATTACTAAACACAAACTATCTAAGAATGATGATTCTACTGATGTGAACTAGACATAATATAAATCAATTATTGGTAAACTACAATATGTTGTTCATAGCAGACTAGATATTGCATTAGCTATCAGGATAGTTGCTATATTTTCAGCATTTTCTAAGGACAATCATATGATGGAAATGAAGAGAATAGTGAGATATCTTAAAGGAACAAAAGTCTATGGATTGTATTACAAGAAGAAAGATAAGTTTGAACTTAAGGTATTCATTGACTTTGATTGGACAGAAAACGTTGATGAAAGGAAGAGCACAAGTGGTGGTGCATTCTTTCTAGGAAAGAGACTAATTTCATGGAAAAGCAAGAAGGAAAACTACATTTCCCAATCAATAGCTAAGGCCGAGTATGTGGCAGCAACAGTAAATTGTTCCAATATCATTTGAATCAAACAATTGTTGAAAGGTGTGAAGGAAGAGATTACTAATCTAGTGGTTATCTATTGTGATAACACAAGTGCTATTAACATATCAAAGAATCTGGGTTTGCACACGAAGACAAAGCACATTGCTATCAAGTATCATTACTTGAGAGAGCTACTTCAAGACAAAGAAGTGAATTGGAATATGTGAACACAAAAGAGAAAATTGCAGTCACATTCACTAAAGCTTTACCTAAGGATGCTCATGAATATCTTAGAGGTAAACTAGGGGTAATTCCCCTACACAAAGCTACTTAAACTGCAGAGAAGCATTGCATGGAATGTATTCCTTAGACTATCTTACACATTGATGTAGACATATCTACTTTAGGAGTTGCCTATGGCAATAGTGAAGAAGAAGGACAATATAACAAATCAATCATATGAAGATGGCAAATGAAGAATTTAGACCTGATATGCACTTATCTACATAGATCCAATGAGTGCTAAGTGTTCCATTTATTCTCATGAGAGATGGATTCATGTTGAATCACTACTCATGAAATATGGGTCAATGAGTTTGACTCAAAATCACACAGTTAAATCCTGATAGCAATATCGCAATTTGACTTGTTGTGGAAATTATCTCCTACTTATCAATTATCTACATAATCAAGATGTATGAGAAAGAGATAATGTCTTTGGCATTATTTTCAAAGAGGGAGAGATTATCTAAGAAGAAAAGAGATAGTATGAATCTAGTGGGAGAGAATATCCCAGAGGGAGAAAGTAGATGTTGCTAGAGACATGCTAAGTAAGAGGGAGTTCATAAACTTTTAAGAGTGTTGCCAAATCAGAGATATGCATCAAAATGAAGCTAAGGATATTAATAAAGATTTTCTACATTGAGAGTGTTACTCGAAGACTATACAAATCTTGGATTGTATGGTAACCTGAAGTACTCCTACAAGTTTTTTTATAACAGTTTTGTCGTCAATGCCAAAGAAGGGGATTGTTGGAAACAACAATTGAAACAATTGTTCTGTTGTCATTGATGTCAAATATATTGGTGTGACAGTTTGCTATCTATTCTAAATGTCATATCTATTTGATTGATGAAGAGTATTTGAGAAGTTGTTCATAACAAAAGCATCTAGAGGATAGGTTGAGTTATGAAGAAGAAACTACAAGTGGACATTTGATTAGTTAGACTTTGGCAAGATAAAGTGATTGTTTAAATCATGTTGCAAGAGGAGAAAACAATAATGTTCAAGCCTTGAAAGTGTGAGCAAAGATAGATCAAATATGTAGGCTTGACCGAGTAATAGACTTAAAAGACTAAGAAATTTTAATGAACATGTCGAGTGATGCTAGTGTCAACCAAGCCACAGTAAGTGCCGAGCAAATTCAGTGTTGACCAAGCATCAATATCGATTTAGTGACAATGTTGATATCGAGTAAAGAAGTTTTATAGCGACCTACCAACCCAATGCTGACCAAGTGTCAAAACTTAGTGTTGACTGAGGAACAACATTTTAACTGTTTAGGAGGAATTGTAATTTCTAGTGGACTAAGTTGATCTCTTGGATTTTGGAAAGCATGTTAAAGATAAGGATTGATGAGTTGGATCATTTAATTCTAGGAGAGGATTAGGTAATCGACCTAGGGGATTAAGTCATGGAGAAATTTCTAGAAAAGAAGAGATAAACAAAATGGTGATCAAATTCATTGAATTTGATGGATCGAATTGTGAATCCTAAGATCTATGGTGTTGATTAAGTAGCAAAAGATTAGAATTGCCTATTTATGTATAGAGGCAAACCTTTTGTATGGGTAGAAAGGTTGTGCACATGTGAAGAAGTTCCAAAGAGTTGGAGTTGTTATTGATGTAATTGGCTAGCAAATCTAAGCGAAGGCGTAATTATGTTGAGAAGAAGTGAAGGGTGATTTTTTTAAGGGTTGCCAAGAAAATTTGAGATTAAGATGACAATGGAAGCCAGACAGTTTATCAATATTAGGAGCTAAACAGAGATCTATACATGCAAAGTGGGTTGTACTTAACAAATCAAACCTATTGTTACTTTCTAACCATTATGAACAGTATTTGAAATCCTTTAATCAAGGTTGACCTAACAGTCATAAGGACTTAATAGTCTATGTAAATCATTTAACAAGATGACATTTTAATGAAATGTTCTAAAGTCCTCTAACAAGGCCACTCCTAACAGGGTGATTGAATCCTTTAAAAAGGTCACATCTAAAAATGTGTATTGTAACCTTTAACAAAGTTGGCTCATAACATGGCTCACTTCAAAAGAGTGAAAATTGGTGACATGTTGCTGGTGGTTTTTTCCAAATTGGGTTTCCATGTTAAATCCTTGTGTCAAACTTGTGTGGATATTATTATGATGCTTTGCTTTAATTAACTTTTACATTTTGCAAGTCTTATTTTAGAACAGTGGACAACTAGCTAATGTTGCAAATAGTTTACAGAAGATATTGAGCAATGGAATGACAAGACTTGAAATTGTTTAAGTGTTTGTTTGTTCAATTGGTACATCTGAACCTTGGATATCAAATGTAACTAATCAAAGAACTAATCAACATGGGCTATATGTTCTTTCCTAAATAAATTATATTTCAAAATAGTTAAACAAAATCTCTCCCCACATGTTTAATATGTCAAATAACATTGTTTAAACTCTTGGTCATGACATATTATCTATCTGATCCATAAATATGGGCCAGCCTCTGATCCTGAAAATTACAGGACCATCATGGTTGGGCATATCTTTGCCAAACTCCATGTGACAGTGTTGAATGGTATCCTGTCCAGCGAGCTCGATCAGTGACATTGTCAGGCTAGAGATCAGGCTGGATTTTGTTCAGATTTTCAAACCACTAATCACATTTTGACTTTATGGGCCATCATTGAGGAGGCTTGCCACCTCTTGGCAAAAGTTTATTGTTGTTTTGTTGACTTCCGCAAAGCTTTCGACTCTATGCCTCGGGTGGCTCTTTCAACATCTTAAGGACATCGAGATCTCAAAGATTCTTCTTACAGCTATTATGAGGTTATACGAGCGCGTTGAGGGCAGATTCAGGACTCCACAAGGCTTCTCTGATCCTATCCAAAGCACTATCAAGGTGAAACAGGGTTCTCCTCTCTCCCCCACTCTCTTTGGCATCTACATTGATGAGCTTAAGGCTTTTCTCCGTGATTGCTCACTCCCTGGTGATGGTTGTTATCTATATCAGGTATTGATCTCTATTCTCCTATTTGTTGATGATGTGATTCTCCTAGCATCTTCCCTCGATGGTCTTCAGCGCTTCCTTGATGGCTTGGCCTCTTTTTGTGACTCACATGAGCTAGTTGTAAATTTGGGCAAGACTCGAGTTATGGTCTTCAATTGTTTGAGGACATCCCATCTCCATTTTTACTTCCAGGGTACCGAGATTGAGATTGCTTCTTCATATACTTACTTGGGGGTTAAGTATTATGGACCTCGATTCAGCCTGAGACCAGCCATGCAGCCCAAAGTCAACAAGGGGCTCGGCTCCCTTGCTATTCTTGAACGATAGTGTTTTCGACACCACTTCTAGGACACTATGACCAAGATGTCTTTTCTTGACTCCCTGGTCAAGCCCACTATCCTCTATGGCTCTATTGTTTGGGCCCCGTCCCTCTTGGAGTCTGACTAGGCCTCTATTGAGAGAGTCCAAACTCTTTTCCTTCAACGCATTATCAGATGTCATCAGTTCACACCACACAGCATCGTTCTGGCTAAGTTTGGCACTCACCCTTTCAAATTGGTGACTATATTTGATTTAGTTTGGATTCTTCACTGGCTTTGAAGCTTTGTTGATTCCTCTGATGATCGTCACAAATATTACTACTTAGCTTATTGTTCCTCAACAGAGGTTCCGGGTTCAAATTCTGGTCACAGGTCTTGTCGTTGATATATCCAAGGCTCTACTCTCTTGGGCTCGATTGGTATTAGTTTGGATCGTCTTCCCCCCTTCCAATTTTCTCTTGACGCTCCAGCCCATCTTCTTCCACCTTAGCGAGAGTTGAATGAGCATGTTAGACTTGACATCTATAGAGAGTATGTTATCATGACCTGGAGAAATCCCCCAGGTGGGCTTCGTCTGTGCATGGCCTTCTATGTTGAGCACTTTCTTGATATCCAAGACGGGATCATCTTACATCCTTGGTACCTCACTCATCGTTGGACTCACACTCTTCGTATCTCCTTGGGATCTTTTAGGGTAGGTTCTCACTAGCTACTTATTCAAACTAATCACCAGATTGGTAAGGAGGACAGGATCTATTGTCTTCGTCATCTTGGGGAGGTCGAGACTGAGTCTCACTTTATTTTTCATTGTCCCATTTACTATGAGATTCGAGGGAGATTCTACTATTTGTTCAAAGAGTGTCGGTCTCTTCCCTCATTCTTCAAATATATTGACCAACACTGTCTTGCACTCTACCTCCAAGAGACCATGTAGCTTCGCAAGCACACTATATAGCTCCAAGTTTGCTCAACCTCAACTCATACGCAACTCATCGCCTCTTTTTTCAGTCCTACAGTTCCTGCCCGAGGATCGAAGTGGCCTCTCTGCACTATCTTGGTTCACACGAGATCTATGAGACCCCACAGAGATTACACTCAGCAATGTCCCTCTAATAGACCTCAAAGACAACCTTCTAGAGTACCTGATTGCCCTAATATCCACCTTTCCATTCTGGACTACTCGCCTATAAGGAGTTCTTAACTGTTGTTATTCTTTTTTCTTGGTTCTTTTGTTGTTTTTTCACATTCTTTCTGCGGACGCCATTTGGTACTCCCTCTACTGGTGTTTTGCCCTTTGTACTATTTCCAATCCCTTAGATCCTCGTTAGTCTCTTGTTGGACATTAATAAATGTATCTTATCTTATTGAACGAAAAATAAGATTTTACTGAATAAACTTTCACAAAAAACAAAATGCAAGCAATCAATTTCAATTGCACTTTTTGTCAAAATTGCTAATGGTCTACAAGATGACATATACGAGCACATTAAAATAAAAATATGTAACATGTTTCATCCTTTTATGATCTTTGTAAAGCTCATCTCAGAATTGTCTTTCGTTCTTTCAATTTTTTTGGCGTGATATGAAACAAAAAT
The DNA here is from genome assembly GCA_028749045.1 of Cupressus sempervirens. NCBI lineage: Eukaryota > Viridiplantae > Streptophyta > Pinopsida > Cupressales > Cupressaceae > Cupressus > Cupressus sempervirens. The sequence continues at coordinate 644,363,568 of CM053789.1, read as the reverse complement.
AATTCCTTGCATGTAATGATATGGCTGGGGGCAATCTCCCAAATCAACAAGAAGATTGGCAACATTTTTGAAACATGCCTAAAATTGTAGTTTTACCAAGTTGTTTCCTTTTTCAAACAAATGGAATTTTATTCTAATATAATTTGTGAATGTTCTAGAAATTTCTACAAATTAGCTCAACATCAGAAAAATAGCCAAAAATAACATTTTCACTGTTGGGGCTGACAATTTCTTGGCTAAAAATTGTAAAATCTGGGAGCCACATATAAGCCTATCAACTTAAATTAGAAATTTAAGCTTTGATAGGTCATCAAAATTCTAATTGGCAAAATAAAGATGAAGTTCAAGTACTTCAAATATTTTACCCAACTCTCAAATAAAAATTAAAAAATTCAAATCAAATTAATAACCTCCTATATGTCAAGGTAGAACTCAGGCATCAAAATAATCGATAAAGAAAGTTCAATTTTTTTTGTGTTACAAGAGAGGAACTAGTAGTTGAGTGGGGCCCAATAGTTGAACACCCTCTTGTGAATATTTTATCTAATCTTCCCACATTTTTTTACCATATATTGCAATTGATTGATCTATTTCTAAACAATAATAAAATCAAATGCTGATTTAAAAAAATAGACCAATACTTGAACAAATAAAACTTACAAATTTATAAAAAAATAAATAAGTAAATTCATTAATAAGTGAAATAAATAATTTTTCACCTCAAACAAAAATATTGTCGCTATCTAATCTATGTGTCACTTAAAAAGTAATATGCTCACTTAAATAAATATTGATATCTTAATGTACAATTACTACTCTTATGCATACAACTATTGGGATAGATAGAGAAAAACATATTAATAATATGTCTTACCAAAAATATAAAAGGTGAATGCTAATAAATTCTTTATATTTTCTTATGAGATATGTGAAAATGTCAAAAAAAAATTAGTGTTAGATATAACTTGTATTTTATATAATTATGTGTTATTTTTAAACAACAAATAAATTTTGTGTTTAAGACTCTTTTTGTATTTAATATAAGAGTTATATATAACAAATATTTATGAATAGTAATAATGATTTGGTCCATTTAATTTACATATATGTTACATTTTATATAGTTATACAATATTCTATTAATAACAAATGATATTTTTAATATTAGAGATTTTTAGATTAAGTTTTGATAGAATGTTTAAAAAACCATTTTTTGGACACATTTCACTAGGTGTGTAATTTGAACAAGTTGCCCCTGATGAGTAACACCTTCAAAACTTAGTTGGAGGTATTTCAATGTCCACTTTACATTTCTAAAAAAAATTTAGAGTGTTACGTCCCATGCAACACTACAGATTGACGAAGTTATGCACTCACGACTATTGATCCTTAGAGGAACATTAACACCTTATTTCTTTTTCTAGAAGCTTGTCTTCCATATTAATGCCTTTAAAATGCATAAACTTGTTAAGAGGTCTATACCTTTAAAATGCATGAACTTTGTCTAGAGGGCTAGAGCCTTTTCATAATGTTTTGTATAAATTTCGTTAACCTGGTCATTTGATGACTTCTTGGTGAATTTATTTTAATATCTAGGGCCCGATATATTCGCCTAGTTCACAGAGAAAGAAAATCACAATCCTTGATCTTTGGAAGGCATCTCTTGATAGACGAGAATTCTTTATATTTTGGAATTCTTCAATCTTATATTTAATATTTAGCCTTCCACCAAGTTCTAGGACTATGCACCGAATGCGTAGGATTATTAGAGATCGATTGATAATCGTCATGTTATTTGCCATTGTCTTTAGTACATTTTTATACCTATTGTGAAGCTTGTGAGACAATCCTTAATTATGCTAGTAGATATGACACTAGCATTTACATTTTAAATACCTTGGTCTGTACATTTTATTTATTTATTTACGTATATATAACTGTATCCCTTTGCATCAATAGAAGCTAAATTTCATAGTTTACCCATTATATCATTTGTAAGGTTTTTATAGCTTAGCTTACCTAATAAATCACCCTTGTCTCACAAATTTTGATAAGACATAATTATTACCGATTTACAATTACACAGTTTAGTCTCGTATTCATAAAATAAAAAAGATTGTAAATTTTTTCTAAATGGTGACGAGAAATCTTACTCCATGTAGATAGATGTAGGCATTTTGTCTACCATATTTTATCCTAACCGTCTCCCTCATAAAAGCGAAATAAGACCATGAGATCGACAATAAAGCATTTAAGTGCTAAACTGATAATCTCAAAACTGGTATGACTACTGCCTCCAATTTTTTGCTTCAAGTAGGTTGAAAAATAAGTTACGAAAACACTGCACTCTCTCATGTGTACCATCCCTTGAATGAAACCATGAATGTAGTCTACCAAACTATCACCAACAAACAAGAAAATAATTTCTCAATTTCAATTAGATTTGCCTCAGCGCCTGTCTAACTGAGCATGTTCCTAGTTAAAACATTCCATTTGGAAATGGAGCTGCAGTTCCAATGTAGCAAAACCAAAAATGGTCTCTATTTGGCTTCTAAAACTCAAAATCGGATAAGTAGTAGCACTTAGAAGTTAGAGGTTGAATGTGGTAGCATTCAAAGGAAACTAAAAAGCTGAGCAATTAAAACTAAATAAATCTAAAATTGCATACCATTGAAGTAACAATAGCAATTATTAATGTTATCTTTAAAAAAAAAAAAATGGACAAGTGAAAACAAATATTACTATCAGAATTCAATTTTGAAACTTTTTGAGTCCAACTTATTGACCCATGCTTCATGAGTAACAAGTTCACAAGAACCCATCTCTCATGAGAATGAATGGAACACTTAGCCCTCATTGCATCTAGATGAAGTTCACATAGGTGAAGCACCCGGACTCACCCATCCAAGTACTACTTCAGCTCAAGCAGGCATAACCACAAAGTTTCCTCCAATGTTATGCCCACTTTGCTTGCAATCCCATTCGGGTCAACTAATTTGACTCAAAAACTGCACAGTTGAATCCTGACAGCAATATCACAAATTGACTTGTTTGGAAAAACCTCCTTATCAAATTGAAATTTGACAAATGCATCTAAAAATAAATTTATAATTAATTATTTTCCAAGTTATTAATTATTTTTATAAATAATTATTTTCCAAGTTATAGAAGTTAATGACTATGGAGATGACTCAACGCCTGCACGCATGTCAACTTACTAGGATATGTTGGATCTCAAAAGTTCCCAAAATTGGGAAATGACCCTGCATTTATCTGTTGGAAGCTGGGAGATAAGCATCAAAGACAGTACAAGAGGCAAATATAGACGACAAAATCCATTTGTCACTTTCAAGCATCAAAGACAGTAAAAAATGCACCATCATACTGCAAGTTGATTGAAGCTAAATTGCATCATTTAAAAGAATTTACAATCAATAGGAAATTTTTAACTAGATGCCTACAGAAGATTATCGGTATCGTTGATTTATTTTCTGAAGAAAAAGATCTTTAAGTGAATGAATTCTGTAGGCCAAGAGACTAAAACGAAGTGAACAAGGAAACCCAAATTATAAATTAAAATCAGAAAGAATCCTCAAGGTTACCCACATTAATAATTACATCAGGATGATGAGGCACTGCGGGCCCAAATAATAATTCCACACAGAACTTGGGGCCAAACATAGATTTTGCTTTCCGTCCTACTTTGTCTAGTTCTCCTTGGGAAAACTGTGAACCACACAAAGAATTGAGGTCTTAGTCCTTTTTCTCTCTGTATGATTTCGTATAGCTAGTATATAAGAATGAGAACAAGCTAATAAATAGGAATTCTGCCATACGAAGCCATGGGTTAGCTAGTTTTTTATAGAATAACTATACATAGTTAAGACTGGAACAGAAAAGATGAAAAATATACAATACCTGTAAGATGCTGTTAACAATAAAGGCAGTATTGAAGCAAGCATAGAAAAGCCTGTTACCAGTTTTGTCATAAAATATTATTCTTACATCACCTGTGATCTGACAAAAGAGTAGTCTGATGACCATTAGAATCAGTTTCACATGCATAATAAAAGTATAGAACAAGTGAAATGCATAATTTACCAAGAGAGGCTCGTTGAAGTTATAGTCTAAACATGTCTTCTTGTCTATGATAGAACTTTCTGTATCCATTTGCACCACAAAATGAGGCTGTTCCTCGTCCCCTTTTTTCTCATCGTTGTCATTGTGCAAGAATGAAAGGTAATAGCGTGGATTCATTGTGTTTTGACTTCCTTTATGCACTTTCCTGCAATAATCACGTGCCATCTCCACTGCAGGTTGGTAAAGTTGACCTGATTCCTGGGACAGACAAAGATCATATCAATCAGCTATGAAATTATCATTGGCCTTCCTTCCCACTTCACAGACATAATCCTAAGCATTATTACTGTAATGTAATGAACAACCACAATTTCAACATCCCCGGCAAATAGTTGTGGCTTTCGCTTTGTTGGCAGCTTATGAGGGTTTTTGTTTGTGATGCTGCTTCTGGCTAATTCATAACATCCATGACATCTTATTTTCAAATTTGATGTGAGAATATTCAAAGGCACTTTGTAAGGTGATTGTTAATACAATGTTCTTTCCTCTATGGAAAACAGTTCTACTATTACCCACCAGCAAAAAATGTTGAAGTTTGTAGCTGCAATAGAGATCTTCATCTCTGATTCTATGAGATAGAAATATGTTTGTTATGACCATTATGGTCATCTTCAGCTGAAAGAGTTATTTGTGATTATATTAAGTTAATATTATGTAAAAAGATGTGTCATATGTCATGCAAAGAGGCATGCGTATGGAAATATGCAGTGTTGAATATTTGGAAATATAAAGGGTCTTGTATTAGAAATTTGAAGAGACCTTGATTTGTGATATTAAGAGTCTCATTTCAATCTATTTATGTGATTGCTCAGTTTATTGTAAGCAATCAAGCAAAAGCCTTGTACTGAGAGCATTTTGATTATCAATAAAAGTGATATTTTGCTGGTGTGGCTGGGTTTTTCCCTTCAAGTGGAAGGGTTTTACCAAGATAGATGTATCGAGTCTTTGTGTATTATTTATGCTCTTTTATTGTTGTTTATCTAATTACAGGGCAAAATCTTAACATGGTACCAGAGCCTCTGATAACAGCAGTAAAGGAGAATGTGTAAGATTGTTTTTAAAGTCACCTCCATTGTTCTAGGCAAATAATGGCCTCTATACCTGGTGCATGGAAAATCTTCTGCACATCTTGGAGGAATTATGATCAGAATTTACTTTTGATGCTGGTTATACTTGGAAGTGCATGAAAGCTATACCATTGACAGGAGCTGGTCAACTTGGGCAGCAGTTCCGTTTCCTTTCCGAGTCTCTGTGTGTATTACTTGCCGATGGAAAAGAATGCGATGTTGGACTAGATTTAAGGATATCTCGTTAAAAAATTTCTTCTAAAGATCGATTGTGGAAGCTCTGGGTGTTTCTTCAGCTCCGTCTTACTGCTGGTGAAGCTCTTTGTTTCTTTGTATGTTAGTGAAGCTGTTCTTCATTGAGCTCCTAATTCTGTTAAAGATTTCTTCATATTTCTGTCGTCCTCTCACATGCATCTGTTCTGGCTTCATATTTCTCTCTTACGTCAAGTTCAGAATTGTAATCATAGTCGTTGTGTGATAACATGGTCTTTATATGCTGTGTTGGCAACCATTTATGTAGTTTCTGCAGCATCAGTTAGTGATGTGGTGGCACTGTCTCATTATATGGTGATGTCTTTACCTCCATTATGTTCCTCAGTGATTTTATGAGTCTCATCTTCTTTTAGTAATGCTTGTCAGATTTATAGAGTCAACTCTATCTCTTAGAGATTTTTATAAATATATTTATAGGGGACGTCATCCATTTCTTGGGGGCAGTTGATAGTCAGGTGTAGTGCCTGCCCCTAGTTTACATTTTTCGAGCTACATTATGATATGATTGCCAAACTCTTTTAGGCCAATTTATGTTTGATGGGTAGTATTATTATTTTAGAGATTATCAGATGATGTTTACACTCAGTTTATTATATGATGAGATTACTTGGTACTCTATATTTCATGCATGTATGATGATTATTCAATGGTTTCAGTTATCAATGATGATTAGTTAGATGGTTCATTATTCCATGTGTTTCTTATGGATACTTACCCCATACTGCATGTGTATGGTGTGCGTGTTGTTTTATTTATGTATGATGTTTCTGATATGGTTAAGGAAGGGAGTCGTAGTCACCTGCTAGTCGGGATCTACACGATGCACCACTTCCTGCCATTGCTTGTTTAGCTTAGAATATTGTGTTTGTACATGCGTAGATTTTATGCAGGTTGCAGGTACCGGGTATCGACTTCCCTGAATTGTCAGGATGAGCGTACCCTATCGCACTGTCTCAATGGTAAGAGAGGGGAGATAAACTCTTAAGTCCAAATCCTAAACCCTTTAGCCAATTGTCCTAATTGATAATTAGGACAAGTATCTGAGTTAAATACTCTCCGAATGCATCAAATGATGTAATTTGGTGATTATAACCCTTGTGTTTGATTTGGTATGTATTCTTCTATGTTGGGTTTTCGTATGTTGCTTTATGAGTCCTTGGTGTATTTTCTATTAATTAAGTCTAATTAAAAAGACTAATTAATGTTTTAATTTAATAAGGAATTATTATGATATCTTTATATTTAATTAATTAATTAATTAATTAAATAAAAGAATTAAAGTTGGAAATTAAAGTTTAAGATATATTTAGAACAGGATAATATTTATTTAATTTAATAATAATATATTTGGAGTTCATTTTTAAATAAATGCTAAATATTATTGTTATTTAAATTAATTAAATATGTTATCAATTAAGTTCTAAAATGAATTAAAAGTTGAAAGATATTAATTTATTAAGAATTCTAGATCGCATGATCTAAACATGAGTTAAATATAAGAATTAAATTAAAAGATTAAATTATAAAAATTAGTAATGTTATTTTAATTTCTTAAAAGTGCACATAAGATTTAAAGTAATAAATTAATTAAGAATCGAAGTCAAGTGAAATTTTTAAAAAAGTTATTTAATCATTCAACTTAATGTGCATGAAAGTTGAATGCAAAAGAATTAGAAAAGATAATAAAAGTTAATTTGGAGTTAACTGAGTTGTGCAAAGAGTCTTCTCGGGTAAACGCACAATTAGTGCCCCGAATTGAGGAGAATTTGCTTATCACAATGAGAGGGTTCATTTTTGAAGGGAGGATTAGAGACAACATTTGAGAGAGGAATTTGGATGCGAATTTTGGGGGAGGCGAATCTTCTCACAATTCTTGGGTGTTTGTGTGTTAGCATCAGGTTCAGGTAGGGTCTTGTGTTTTGATCATTGCTTGAATTATGCAATTTGATATTTCTGTCTACTTCGTGATTGTAAGAACTTGTCTTTTCAAATTTCATTGTATGAATGTGTCAATTCTTCATTCTGGACCTTTTTGCTATTCATTTTCATTTGTAAATCCAGGTTTGAAAACCATTTAGAAGACCTCATTCAACAGTTGAAATTAAATAAGAATTAAATAAAGATTTGAGTTTGAATTAAATGGAATTTGAGAAATTTAATAAGGTTAGGGTTTTGAAATTGGATGAAGAAAACTCTAAGTTGGAAAAATAAATATGATTGATTTATTTTATTTAAATTTTATGATTGATAAAATTTAATAAAATAAATTTACTTGAAATTGATTAATAATAATATATATGAATTTATTTAAAGAAAAGATTTACATTATAAATTTTAGGTATTTATAAAATCTGATTAGATGAATTAATTTAGTAAAATCAAATCAAATCAAATATTGAATTAAACATGTATGGGAGATTGGATGGTTTTAAATCAAATAACAAAATCTTAAAAAATATATATATATATATAAAAAATATATATATATTATAAAATATATAATTTAGTGGGGGGGAAGGAAGTACCCCGTACCCGCCCCCACTGTCGGCGCAGGCCGACAGTACCTGCGTCGCAGGTACTGCGACGGCAGGTACAGAGTACCTGCCGCCGCAGGCCTGCGGCCAAAGCCGACGGGCTATAAACGTGGGAGGATTTAAATTCGTTTTTTTATTTTTATTTTTTTTATAATTTTTTTTTTTTTTAAAATTATCAAAAACGAAATTTATTTAATTAAAAATTTTAAATAATAAAAATTATAATATATATTTAATTTTTATAATATATTAAACTTTATAAATATTTAATAAATAAATATTAATTGCATTGTTATACTTGTAAATTTTAATTTATTAATAATTTTGTTTAAATATTAATAAATTAACAATTATTAGTTGGATTAAAATAATTAATTAGATCTAATGAATATTGATTAATTTAATTATAATTAGTTTAATTAAGTTAATTAATAATGAATTTTATTTGACTAAATTACAATTTGGATATTGATTTAATGAAAATTATTATAGAACTGGGTTATTCGAAAAAGGGTAGTTGTGAAAACTTTGTTACTTGAATTCGACATTAAACTAAATCACAAACCTTACCTTAACTTAAAAAAAATATTCTTTCAGATCCAATCTCTTGACTTTGATGTTGTCTTTGTACTTTGAATGTTTTGGGGTTGGTTTAGCGTTGACCAGTTCAGGTTGTTACCAGAGGCTCGGGGTTTGTGAATGTGATGTCTTGATGATTTGGTCTCGATCTTTCTTAAACCTGACCATGGTAATGTGATGAAGTGCTCTATGACATGATTGTGGTTACTGTTTGTGATTGCTTTCCAGTTTCCTTGTGTGAAGCTGAGATGTATGTAATTGAGAATACCTAACTTAACCATTTTTGAGTCTCGATCAGTTATATTTGATAACCATTTCTGAGTCTCGATCAGTTATACTTGTATTACTTTCTGGTTGCTCATTAGAGAACCATTGGATTTTGTGACTTATCATTGATGCCTTCAGTTGCTGATAGAGAACTGTCGTGATTACTTGATTACTATTTGATGTTATCTGTTGCTCATGAAGAACTGATATATTTTGTGGATTATCCTTTTATGATATTTTCAGTTGCTCGCATAGGACTGAGATGGTTTTATTATGATTCTTTGATTTATGAGTTCATGAGCTAGGGTAGGTTATCTATGTGTAGAGTCGGGAAGTGGCTTGCAATGGGGGTCGGAGCCCTAAGAGGCTGCCTTGAGAAACCCATTGTAAGTCGTTTTTAATAAGTGAAAACATTTACACTAAATGAGAGAAAATGAACCTAACAAGATAATTGTATGTTCTCTCTCATGCCATGAGTGCTAGTACAGACTAGGATGGGGTAGAGAGGACGCTTGGTTACGACCTTGCATTCCATAGTATGCCTCGTCAGTACGAGAGGATACTAGTGGCCGCAGGATCAGTAGGGACCCGGGATTCCTAAGGGATTGCTCGGGTAACTTCTACATGACTTTTGCGATGACACTTTCCCGCTTGCATATTAGGTTTCCTACGTGTCTTGTGGTACCTCTGGGATATAGATGTCGATCTTTTTAGGAACCCTTGAGTTAGCATACTTATAGGATTTCCTGGACTTAGAGAGTAATTATGATTATAGGTTTTGTTATCCTATTTTGGGACTTGAGACTATCTCCTCAGCGCGGTGGGAGTGGACCATTTAGGTTTCACGCGGTTGGGTGGTAGTGCTTTTACTCTTACCATTGAGATCCGTTCCGTGGTCACCGTGGCTGGAGATTTCGTGATTGGCATTTACCTTCACTATGTTCTTGGATTAGTATGATGGATGGTTAGATTTTATGATAGATGTTTTATCATTATGGATGTATGGATGTATCATGTATGGTGAATAGTTTCATATATTTTTACTGTACTTTGTATCATGGATTTGAGGATGTTGTATCTTGATCTTTACATATGTATATTCTTTTAAGCCTTTCATACCCTGTGACATGTACAGTGGATGAATGAGCATTCCGAATTAATTTGCCAAGGAGCATTCGGAACAAATGTATATTATGGACATTGGAGTTTCTGATTATTCTTTTATATGTATGTGTTAGTTGTTAGACTTAGAATTAATTAAACTTAAACGTGACTCAACGTCTTGGGATCTTTAAGAAATGTAACTTGCAATGTATGTTTGTCGATGATTACATGTTATTGCTTCCGCTACTATTTGTGTGATGTGTATGTCATACTTTCTTACTTTTACAAAAAAAAAAAAATGTTTAGCAAACTTAGTGAAACTTTAGGTTAATTCTTTTGGATCCCTTGGCGGGGCGTTACATCTGGTATCAGAGCCCAAGTTTCTACATTGGGAGCTCTAGGTATATTGGAACGCCACTAGTGTTAACTAGTTGAATAAAAATGCAAACCTTAAACTAAAACTTGAAGCTAGTTGAACTGAAAACTGTATATAAACTATTAGTTACCTATTTTATTCATACTTCAACACTCAAAACTTCAAAACTGAAATTATACTTAAACTGAAATTATAGGTAAACTGAAAACTGAAAATATCTTGTTTGCAAAACATGTGTCTTTTATCTATGTATTTCAGTAGTATGTTTCATGGTTATTTTAGCATCTTGTGTCTTGGATATTATTATAGGATGGTATCTGGGACGAGATCTTCCGTTAGGGGCCGTAGCCTTGGCCGTGGCAGAGGTCGTGGACGAGGCAGAGATGTTAGTGTTCATGAGTCTATCCATGAGAGTCCCATTCAGGAAGAGAATAGGGAAGAGCATGTCAGTGAGCATCAGGAAGAGAACCACGATGAGGGACATGCCGACTCTGAGGAGGTTGATCTGAGGCAAATGATGCGAACCCTTATTGATCGCTTACCTCCTGTTCTTGAGCAGGATAGAGCACACCAGGTTGGACATGAGCATAGACGCAGATCTAGGAGTCCTCAGAAGGACCGACATAGATTCATAGTATCTTCTCAGATGAAGGATCTTCAGAGGTCCAAGATCAAACTCTTTAATGGGCAAGGTTCTGGGTATGTAGCTAAGCAATGGCTTATTGCCCTTGACAGGATTTTTGCTATGCAGGACTTTGACAGTAATGTCAAAGCGAGGTTTGCCATTACCAATCTAGAGTTATTTGGAGCCACCTGGTGGACTATTGAGGAGAAGAAGTTGGGCATTGACATGGGTAGTGTCACTTGGGAGATTTTCTTGGAGAGTTTTCATGAGCGATTCCTACCAGAGGAATGGAAGCAGCATAGAGCAGATGAGTTCCATAACCTGAGACAGTTCACTATGACCGTTGTAGAGTATGAGCGCAAGTTCTATGAGCTCATGCCTTTTTCGGGATTCAGTGACAACCCAGCACAGTTGGCACAACATTTCATTCGAGGCTTGAACAACCGTTTTATTGGAGGTGTTAAGGTATTTGAGCCTAAGACCCTCAAGGATGCGGTACATCGAGCTATCCTGGTAGAGCAGAGTGTCAACTTTGGGCAAGGAGGATTTGTGGGAGCGCCTACTATAGCAGGATCTAAGGGCAACCACAATTCCGGTGGGATCAGGAAGCCTCCCTTCCCTAGGAGGAATCAGTATTCTCAGCCGCATTCTCATCAGCATTCTCAGCAGCAGCCTCAGCAGCATAAGGGATTTTACCCTCAGGCACAGAGTGGTGGCGGTGGATCCAACCCTAGGATCAATCGCAATGCTCAACGTAATAGGCAGAATCAGCAATCTCGGCCTGCACAGAGCAACCAGTCTTTTGCTAGCAGGGGTAGCCACCAGCGGTCGAATGCACCACCTATAGGGAGAGGATCTGGCAGAGGCACGGGATGTTATTCGTGTGGACAGATTGGTCATATTGCAGCATACTGCCCACAGCGAGCATCTCAGTATTCAGGACCCAGGCCAGCAGCATCTGAGCCTACAGTCGGAAATACAGGTGGATCTCATAGAGTATTTGCAGCGGTGGATCACCGTCAGGCAGACCATCAGGGGACAGTAGTTGAGACTACAGGAGCTATCCGAGGTACACCTCTCTGTATTATTTGATTCAGGTGCTACAGATTCTTTCATTTCTCCATCTCTAGTTGATAAGTGTAAGCTGGAGTCGGTTAAGCAAGACCATGGTTGGCAAGTGGAACTAGCCTCAGGTGCTAACGTTTCCACAGATTCGGTAGTTCACAAGTGTGGACTTAGCATAGGAGGGTTTGAGACTTCAGTCGATTTTCGAGTTATTCCTCTTGGCTCCTACGATGTGGTCTTAGGTATGGATTGGCTTGGCTCTCATAGGGCTAGTATTGACTGCAGAAAGAAGACCATTATGTGTCAGGATGACCAAGGGAAGGATATTGAGATTGTGGGGATACCGAGACCTATATCCCTACGAATGATCTCTACTATGCAACTTAAGCGAAGCTTTCGTAAGGGGTGTCAGGTATTTGCCGTTTCGGTAAATGAGCTTGATGAGGAAGAATCTACGAGGAAGACCCTAGATCACCCTATTTTACAGGAGTATGTTGATGTCTTTCCGAGTGAGATTCCAGGCATGCCTCCGAAGAGAGACATTGATTTTAGCATTGAGCTCACTCCAGGAGCGGAACCTATCTCTAGAGCTCCTTACCGTATGACCACTCAGGAGCTAAGTGAGTTGCGTTTGCAGTTAGAGGAACTTTTGGCCAAGGGTAGTATTCGACCTAGTGTATCACCATGGGGAGCTCCAGTGCTCTTTGTGAAGAAGAAGGATGGTTCTTTGCGCCTTTGCATCGATTACAGACAGCTGAATAAGGTGACAATAAAGAACAGGTATCCTTTACCAAAGATTGATGATTTATTTGATCAGATCAGGGGAGCTACAGTGTTCTCTAAGATTGATCTTAAGTCAGGATACCATCAACTTCGCATCAAGGAGGTTGATATTCATAAGACCGCCTTCCGAACTCACTACGGGCATTATGAGTTCACAGTGGTACCCTTTGAGCTGACAAACGCTCCATCAATTTTCATGTGCTTAATGAATGGGGTGTTCCGTTCCTATCTTGATAGATTTGTTCTTGTGTTCCTCGATGATATTCTGATATATTCTAAGTCCCAAAAGGAACATGAGGAACATTTGAGTTTAGTTTTGCAGTGCTTGAGAGATAATCAACTTTATGCCAATGCGGCAAAGTGTGATTTCTTTCAATCAGAGATACAGTATTTGGGACACGTTATTTCAGGCGAAGGTATCTCTGTAGACCCTGCGAAGATCCAGGCAATAGTAGATTGGCCTGCACCCACTACTGTGTCGGAGATTCGTAGTTTCATGGGTCTAGCTGGGTATTATCGCAGATTTGTTCAAAACTTCTCCAGAATAGCACACCCTATTACCTCCCTTCAGAGGAAAGGAAAGAAGTTTCTTTGGACAGAAAAGTGTGTAGAAGCATTTCAGAAACTCAAAGAGCTTCTGACCAGTGCACCGATCTTAGCTGTACCTGATCCAGAAGGTGAGTTCATGGTGTGTACAGATGCTTCCCTCGAGGGTATTGGAGCAGTTCTAATGCAGAATGGTCGAGTGATTGCATATGAGTCACGCAAACTCAAGGATCATGAGTTGAATTATCCTACACATGACCTTGAGTTAGCAGCAGTAGTTCATGCCTTAGTGAGATGGAGACATTTCTTGTTGGGACACAGATTTGAACTACATAGCGATCATCGTAGTCTTCAGTACATATTCACGCAGCCTAATCTGAATGCTAGGCAAAGGCGTTGGATGGAGTTTTTGTGCGAGTATGACTTTGAGGTGAAGTATATCCAGGGGAAGGAGAATGTTGTAGCTGATGCTTTGAGTCGCAGGAAACATGTGATATCATCTATGACTCTTAGTGTCGATTTGAGATGTCAGATACTTCAGGCACTCCCCACCGATTCATGGTATCTGGAGGTGTGCAGTGAGATCAATTCAGGGAGACCCTTGGAGGGAAAGTTTTTAGGCTATGTCCTAGAGTCAGATGGCCTTTTGAGACTTTCAGGAAGGATCTATGTGCCGCTACTGGATGAGCTTCGCATATTGATCCTATCAGAGGCCCATCGTGCACCTTACCCGGCACATCCAGGTGTCAAGAAGATGCATGCAGATTTGCGACGTTTATTCTATTGGTCCGGGATGAAGCGCGACATTGCTGATTTTGTGGCTAGATGTCTTGAGTGTCAGAGAGTCAAGGCAGAACACCAGCATCCAGCAGGACTTTTGCAACCGAATCTCGTTCCTTCATGGAAGTGGGACATCATCTCTATGGATTTCATAGTAGGATTACCTATGACTCTTCGTCGTCATGATGCTATCATGGTCACCGTTGATCGGTTGACCAAGGTGGCACATTTTGCACCAATCAGGTCTTCCTACACTGCAGCTTCAGTGGCTAATGTCTTCATGCGTGACATTGTGAGACTACATGGTATTCCCCGAAAGATCATTTCGGATAGGGATCATGTTTTCACTTACGCATTTTGGACATCACTACAGCATGATCTTGGAGCGCAGTTGAACTTCAGTTCAGCATATCACCCAGAGACAGATGGGCAGACAGAGAGAGTGAATCAGGTTCTCGAGGATATGTTGAGGATGTACGTGATGGATAGGCAGACTCATTGGGAGGACTATCTCTACCTAGTGGAGTTTGCTTACAACAACGGGTATCACAGTTCTATTGGCATGGCACCTTTCCAAGCCTTATATGGACGCCCTTGTCGTACACCTTTGAGTTGGGATAGCCTTGAGGATCGCATCCTGTTGGGCCCCGAGATGCTTCGTGACATGGAGCAACAGGTGGTGCGTATCCGAGAGCACTTGACAACGGCACAGGATAGGCAGAAGAAGTATGCTGATGCTCATAGGTCAGATAAGCAGTTTGCTGTGGGAGAGAAGGTTTTCTTGAGAGTGCGTCCGCGGAAGAGTCCGATCCGTTATGGAAAGGGCTCGAAGCTAGCACCTCGCTTTGTGGGACCATTCGATATTCTTGAGAGGATTGGTCCAGTTGCCTATCGTCTTGCTTTACCACCCAGCCTTGCTCGCATTCACGATGTTTTCCATGTTTCAGTACTTAGACAGTATATTCCTGATGTTGTACATATTCTTGATTGGAATGCTTTACAGGTAGAGGACGGGCAGCTAGCTTTGGAGCCAATACGTATTCTGGAGCAGCGGGAGTTGACCCTCAGGGGTCGAACCATAGAGCAGGTAAGGGTCCAATGGGACCCTACTGATGACTCTTCAGCTACATGGGAGGATGCATCTAGATTACGGGATTTATATCCCTATTTGTTTATAGGCTTCCAGGAGTAAGCCTAAGTCTAGGGGGGGTGGATGTAGTGCCTGCCCCTAGTTTACATTTTTCGAGCTACATTATGATATGATTGCCAAACTCTTTTAGGCCAATTTATGTTTGATGGGTAGTATTATTATTTTAGAGATTATCAGATGATGTTTACACTCAGTTTATTATATGATGAGATTACTTGGTACTCTATATTTCATGCATGTATGATGATTATTCAATGGTTTCAGTTATCAATGATGATTAGTTAGATGGTTCATTATTCCATGTGTTTCTTATGGATACTTACCCCATACTGCATGTGTATGGTGTGCGTGTTGTTTTATTTATGTATGATGTTTCTGATATGGTTAAGGAAGGAAGTCGTAGTCACCTGCTAGTCGGGATCTACACGATGCACCACTTCCTGCCATTGCCTGTTTAACTTAGAATATTGTGTTTGTACATGCGTGGATTTTATGCAGGTTGCAGGTACCGGGTATCGACTTCCCTGAATTGTCAGTATGAGCGTACCCTATCGCACTGTCTCAATGGTAAGAGAGGGGAGATAAACTCTTAAGTCCAAATCCTAAACCCTTTAGCCAATTGTCCTAATTGATAATTAGGACAAGTATCTGAGTTAAATACTCTCCGAATGCATCAAATGATGTAATTTGGTGATTATAACCCTTGTGTTTGATTTGGTATGTATTCTTCTATGTTGGGTTTTCGTATGTTGCTTTATGAGTCCTTGGTGTATTTTCTATTAATTAAGTCTAATTAAAAAGACTAATTAATGTTTTAATTTAATAAGGAATTATTATGATATCTTTATATTTAATTAATTAATTAATTAATTAAATAAAAGAATTAAAGTTGGAAATTAAAGTTTAAGATATATTTAGAACAGGATAATATTTATTTAATTTAATAATAATATATTTGGAGTTCATTTTTAAATAAATGCTAAATATTATTGTTATTTAAATTAATTAAATATGTTATCAATTAAGTTCTAAAATGAATTAAAAGTTGAAAGATATTAATTTATTAAGAATTCTAGATCGCATGATCTAAACATGAGTTAAATATAAGAATTAAATTAAAAGATTAAATTGTAAAAATTAGTAATGTTATTTTAATTTCTTAAAAGTGCACATAAGATTTGAAGTAATAAATTAATTAAGAATTGAAGTCAAGTGAAATTTTAAATAAAGTTATTTAATCATTCAACTTAATGTGCATGAAAGTTGAATGCAAAAGAATTAGAAAAGATAATAAAAGTTAATTTGGAGTTAACTGAGTTGTGCAAAGAGTCTTCTCGGGTAAACGCACAATTAGTGCCCCGAATTGAGGAGAATTTGCTTATCACAATGAGAGGGTTCATTTTTGAAGGGAGGATTAGAGACAACATTTGAGAGAGGAATTTGGATGCGAATTTTGGGGGAGGCGAATCTTCTCACAATTCTTGGGTGTTTGTGTGTTAGCATCAGGTTCAGGTAGGGTCTTGTGTTTTGATCATTGCTTGAATTATGCAATTTGATATTTCTGTCTACTTCGTGATTGTAAGAACTTGTCTTTTCAAATTTCATTGTATGAATGTGTCAATTCTTCATTCTGGACCTTTTTGCTATTCATTTTCATCTGTAAATCCAGGTTTGAAAACCATTTTAAAGACCTCATTCAACAGTTGAAATAAATAAGAATTAAATAAAGATTTGAGTTTGAATTAAATGGAATTTGAGAAATTTAATAAGGTTAGGGTTTTGAAATTGGATGAAGAAAACTCTAAGTTGGAAAAATAAATATGATTGATTTATTTTATTTAAATTTTATGATTGATAAAATTTAATAAAATAAATTTACTTGAAATTGATTAATAATAATATATATGAATTTATTTAAAGAAAAGATTTACATTATAAATTTTAGGTATTTATAAAATCTGATTAGATGAATTAATTTAGTAAAATCAAATCAAATCAAATATTGAATTAAACATGTATGGGAGATTGGATGGTTTTAAATCAAATAACAAAATCTTAAAAATATATATATATATAAAAAATAAAAAAAATATTATAAAATATATAATTTAGTGGGGGGGAGGGAAGTACCCCGTACCCGCCCCCACTGTCGGCGCAGGCCGACAGTACCTGCGTCGCAGGTACTGCGACGGCAGGTACAGAGTACCTGCTGCCGCAGGCCCTGCGACCGCAGGCCTGCGGCCAAAGCCGACGGGCTATAAACGTGGGAGGATTTAAATTCGTTTTTTTATTTTTATTATTTTTATAATTTTTTTTTTAAAAAAAAATTATAAAAAACGAAATTTATTTAATTAAAAATTTTAAATAATAAAAATTATAATATATATTTAATTTTTATAATATATTAAACTTTATAAATATTTAATAAATAAATATTAATTGCATTGTTATAGTTGTAAATTTTAATTTATTAATAATTTTGTTTAAATATTAATAAATTAACAATTATTAGTTGGATTAAAATAATTAATTAGATCTAATGAATATTGATTAATTTAATTATAATTAGTTTAATTAAGTTAATTAATAATGAATTTTATTTGACTAAATTACAATTTGGATATTGATTTAATGAAAATTATTATAGAACTGGGTTATTCGAAAAAGGGTAGTTGTGAAAACTTTGTTACTTGAATTCGACATTAAACTAAATCACAAACCTTACCTTAACTTAAAAAATATATACTTTCAGATCCAATCTCTTGACTTTGATGTTGTCTTTGTACTTTGAATGTTTTGGGGTTGGTTTAGCGTTGACCAGTTCAGGTTGTTACCAGAGGCTCGGGGTTTGTGAATGTGATGTCTTGATGATTTGGTCTCGATCTTTCTTAAACCTGACCATGGTAATGTGATGAAGTGCTCTATGACATGATTGTGGTTACTGTTTGTGATTGCTTTCCAGTTTCCTTGTGTGAAGCTGAGATGTATGTAATTGAGAATACCTAACTTAACCATTTTTGAGTCTCGATCAGTTATATTTGATAACCATTTTTGAGTCTCGATCAGTTATACTTGTATTACTTTCTGGTTGCTCATTAGAGAACCATTGGATTTTGTGACTTATCATTGATGCCTTCAGTTGCTGATAGAGAACTGTCGTGATTACTTGATTACTATTTGATGTTATCTGTTGCTCATGAAGAACTGATATATTTTGTGGATTATCCTTTTATGATATTTTCAGTTGCTCGCATAGGACTGAGATGGTTTTATTATGATTCTTTGATTTATGAGTTCATGAGCTAGGGTAGGTTATCTATGTGTAGAGTCGGGAAGTGGCTTGCAATGGGGGTCGGAGCCCTAAGAGGCTGCCTTGAGAAACCCATTGTAAGTCGTTTTTAATAAGTGAAAACATTTACACTAAATGAGAGAAAATGAACCTAACAAGATAATTGTATGTTCTCTCCCATGCCATGAGTGCTAGTACAGACTAGGATGGGGTAGAGAGGACGCTTGGTTACGACCTTGCATTCCATAGTATGCCTCGTCAGTACGAGAGGATACTAGTGGCCGCAGGATCAGTAGGGACCCGGGATTCCTAAGGGATTGCTCGGGTAACTTCTACATGACTTTTGCGATGACACTTTCCCGCTTGCATATTAGGTTTCCTACGTGTCTTGTGGTACCTCTGGGATATAGATGTCGATCTTTTTAGGAACCCTTGAGTTAGCATACTTATAGGATTTCCTGGACTTAGAGAGTAATTATGATTATAGGTTTTGTTATCCTATTTTGGGACTTGAGACTATCTCCTCAGCGCGGTGGGAGTGGACCATTTAGGTTTCACGCGGTCGGGTGGTAGTGCTTTTACTCTTACCATTGAGATCCGTTCCGTGGTCACCGTGGCTGGAGATTTCGTGATTGGCATTTACCTTCACTATGTTCTTGGATTAGTATGATGGATGGTTAGATTTTATGATAGATGTTTTATCATTATGGATGTATGGATGTATCATGTATGGTGAATAGTTTCATATATTTTTACTGTACTTTGTATCATGGATTTGAGGATGTTGTATCTTGATATTTACATATGTATATTCTTTTAAGCCTTTCATACCCTGTGACATGTACAGTGGATGAATGAGCATTCCGAATTAATTTGCCAAGGAGCATTCGGAACAAATGTATATTATGGACATTGGAGTTTCTGATTATTCTTTTATATGTATGTGTTAGTTGTTAGACTTAGAATTAATTAAACTTAAACGTGACTCAACGTCTTGGGATCTTTAAGAAATGTAACTTGCAATGTATGTTTGTCGATGATTACATGTTATTGCTTCCGCTACTATTTGTGTGATGTGTATGTCATACTTTCTTACTTTAAAAAAAAAAAAAAAATGTTTAGCAAACTTAGTGAAACTTTAGGTTAATTCTTTTGGATCCCTTGGCGGGGCGTTACATCAAGATTGTTTTTTCTCGTGTTCTTCATATTGGTCAGGCTGCTGATTCTTTATTCGGTTGATTCTTCAGTTGCTGTTTCTCTTATTATTATAATTGTCAACGTTTGCTCTTCAAGTTTGGGCCATACAAAACAACTTGTTAAATCTATCAGAATTTGATACAGAAACTTCTGTCAATCAGGCCTATTCAGATTCGAATGGTTGGAGGTTGTTATAGATGAGGAAAGTAAGGGTCAAATCTCAGCAAAGGTGAAATACACAAGGCGTACAAAGCACTAACTCTTGTCTGGCTGCTTCATTCTGACCACAAACTTTGTGTCCCTGGAGAACTGTAATTTTCCTGAGTAGATATCTTCACATGACTGCGACCTGGGTTCCTATGATGAGTCGTTCCTGTTGATGCAGTCATTCAAGTTGCCGGAAAGGAGGATCAGTTGTGTTGAGAGTTATTGGGTTGTGGTCTTTAGGTTTTCACATTATTTGTTTTATTTGTAACCACATGTCTATCCCATTCAACCTGATTCTGTTTATCGGCTTCCACTTCATCTGTGTTGTCGATATAGTTATAGTGTTGCATTCCATCTGATTTGTCGTTTTCTTTCTTTGTCTATTTTGACAATGATAGTGGGTGACAGGAGCTTCTCAAGAAGACCAAAGCCATAAATACCCAGTTTCTATGCAGCTTGGGGGGCAGGTTGAATGCCTGAGACTTAGGATCTTCTTTTTATTATAATTTAAGGAGCTACCTGAGTTAGGATCCTCTAAATCTGTGATCAAGGATTCGCGCGGACATTGAGTTATTTCTTTTGAAAATTATAGAGTTGGCCAGATTCCAATAAATTTGTTATTGAGGATTGAAGTGTATATGGTGTATAAAAAATAAGTCAATAAAAATGTTAAAGGCAAAAGGGCAGGAGCATAGTGAAGGTCTTGCTATGTCTGTCATTCACGATGAAACTGCTAAATTGAAGGATCCCTCTTCCAATTCTTCCCCTGCTCCGGTTCATGTGTATCAATGCCATTGGAACCTGTATGGTCACAACAGTAAATGTTTTATGAGGTCATTGCGTGCGAGCTTCAGAAGTTATGTTTGACTCTATGAGAAATCAGAGGGTTCGTGTACCTTGAAAAATATTAGGGTTGCAGACTGTTTGTCATAGAACCATCAGTAATATGTTAAGTTTTCTTTAGTACTTAATATCTCGCACAGTTACTGGGATGGTCCTCGTCATAGAAGAGTTATCCAGCTGCTCCAACAGCTGCTAAGGAGGATCGCCGCACTGTTTCACAATATGCAGACCAGTGCCCACCATGTCTGGTTGATTGAGGAAACTAAATAAGCCATAAGGAGATAAGTAGTGTGTGATTTTTTTTTACTAGGAATGTTGTTCAGATACCATATTACCATATTCGCTCGTCGACCCCCGAATTTGGTAGTCAATTTGGTCCTTGTTTGAAGTTGGTTCGAATTTGAAGCAGATTCACTTTTTTTTCTGACAAAATCGCTGGAAAAGTGGACAGGACCCTAGTCGAATGACCAACGAATTTGAGCAACTTTTTAATTTTCCTGATGACTTGGAGACAAACTTTTATGCGTTTGGGCAAATTTTATTGTTTGACCCAAAACTGACATGGATTTTGGTATTGACCAGAATTTGAAAACTTAACACTAAAGTTGACGGTGTATTTGCTATTGTCTTTAGACTTTCATTGTTTCCGTAAACCTAAACACGATGGGCAAAAATGATGTCTGTATTATCTCATTGACTGTCATTTTTTTACATTTGTTGAAAGATGCA
The DNA here is from genome assembly GCA_028749045.1 of Cupressus sempervirens. Lineage (NCBI taxonomy): Eukaryota > Viridiplantae > Streptophyta > Pinopsida > Cupressales > Cupressaceae > Cupressus > Cupressus sempervirens. Next base: position 644,342,014 of record CM053789.1, on the reverse strand, counting down.
AGAAGGAAAAATGCTCAGCAGGGCAAACAAATTTTATATATATATATATATAATTTATTTTAAAAAGACATCTTTGTACAGACGAACCCAAAATGAATCCGAACCCAACCCAACAAAAACTGGAGAGAAATTTCGAACCCGAATCTTGAACCCACATCCGTACCAAAATCAAAACCGGCAACTTAGTTCAGATATAAAGTAGCTGCACGATTCTGCATATCTCTGCTATTTGAATCTAATGAGTTTTTGAGATATAACTCCTTACCGTTGAGGTAAACTATAAGATGTATTTTGTTACCTGTGTTCATTGATTCTGATTCTCAAAGTCATATATTTTGTAGCATGTGTATGCTGACTTGACATTGTGCAGAAGCATGTGATTAGACTGGCAGGTTATTGTGGAAGATGCCAATTCTCATTTTCTTTTATGGTAACACCTTTATGCTCAGTATCACATTTTGTTAGAAAGGTTTATGATTGTCATATGAATGCTGGTCTCTTATTCAAATATTGTGTGTATTGAGATCAAACTTCAAAGAGATAGGTATTCTATGACGTTTATAGCTGGAAATAGAGTATATATTTGCATTGATCTCTACGATACATGTATCTTATGAATCTCTCTTGGTTGTGGAACACAATGGGATGGTGAGAGATAGTGCAACATTGTTTGCAGTCTTGATACTAAACTAGTGGCACATTATTAAAAGAGGAAGAGATAGAGAGACTATTCGGTTTTAGAGGGAGGTTACATGACAGAGGGAGATGCCCAACCCTTTGCAAGTTTGCAATAGTTAGCTATCTTATCGTGGTGTTCAAAGTTGTCCCTGCTGAGAGGGAATTTTTGTTAAGAGAAAATTTCAATTATTAATGCATTCTTCTCTGAAAGAAGTTTGAGTTGAATGCCCTTGTTCCACCCTATGCGAGCAGGCATGGTGGACATGCATTCTTCTCTGGAAGAAGTTTGAGGTGAAAGCCCACGTTCCACCCTCTGAGAGTAGGTATGGTGGACCACCCTTTGCGAGTAGGCACGGTGGAAATGCATTATTCTCTGGGAGAAGTTTGAGGTGAAAGCCCTCATTCCACCCTCTGCAAGTAGTTATGGTGGACCACCCTTTGCGAGTAGGCATATTAGAAATACATTCTTCTCTGGGAGATGTTTGAGGTGAAAGCCCTTATTCCACCCTTTGCAAGTTGTTATGGTGGACCATCCTCTATAAATAGGCATGGTGGAAATGTATTATTCTCTAGGAGAAGTCCGAGGTGAAAGCCCTCATTCTACCCTCCGTGAGTAGTTATGGTGGACCACCCTCTGCGAATGGGCATGATGGAAATGTATCCTTCTCTGGGAGAAGTCTAAGGTGAAAGCCCTTGTTCCACCCTTTGCGAGTAGGTATGGTGGACTACCCTTTGCAAGTAAGCATGGTGGAAATGCATTCTTATCTGGGAGAAGCTTGAGGTGAAAGCCCTCATTCCACCCTCTACGAGTGGCTATGGTGGACCACCCTTTGCGAATAGGCATGGTGGAAATGTATTCTTCTCTGAGAGAAGTCTAAGGTGAAAGCCCTCGTTTCGCCCTCTACGAGTAGGTACAATGGACCACCCTTTACGAGTAGGCATGGTGGAAATGTTTCCTTCTCTGGAAGAAGTTTTTTTTTCCATTCTACCCTATGCAAGCAGGCATGGTGAAAGTCATTTGTGTGACTTCAATCTATGTGCTTATGAAGTAACTATGGGGGATTATGTTATGCTAAGATAACATATGTTGTGTGAACTTATCATCTTTGGTTGCAACTATGTAAGCATGCCTAACTAAAGATCTCTCTCTTGCTAAGAGGGAGTATTGAAGTTTGTAGCTGCAATAGAGATCTTCATCTCTGATTCTATGAGATAGAAATATGTTTGTTATGACCGTTATGGTCATCTTCAGCTGAAAGAGTTATTTGTGATTATATTTAAATTAATCTTATGTAAAAGACATGTTTCATACGTCATGCCAAGAGGCATGCGTATGGAAATATGAAGTGTTGAATATTTGGAAATATTAAGGGTCTTGTATTAGAAATTTGAAGAGACCTTCATGTGCAATATGAAGAGTCTCGTTTCAATTTATTTATGTGATTGCTATGTTGATTGTAAACAATCAAGCGAAAGCCTTGCATTCAGAACATTTTGATTATCAATAAAAGTGATATTTTGCTGGTGCAGCTGGGTTTTTCCCTTAAGTGGAAAGGTTTTCCCAGGATAAATGCATTTAGTCTTTTCTGTATTGTTTATGCTCTTTTATTGATGTTTATCTAATTACTAGGCAAAATCATAACAAAAAAATCTGAGAGGTTGCATCTTTGTATCCTACTACTATATTTTCACCCTCCACTATCAAGTAAATCTATGTCTGTTAGTAGAAATCTGAAGAGAAAGTGGGGGTCTGATGACAGATGCAGTTGCAATCTGGATTTCCACATAAATCTATCACATGATAGATAGACGGCATGGTCCTGGTTGGAATCACAGAAATTCGTGTTCAGAAGGTTACTATGGCTTCAAGAAAACTAGACATATATGTATGTTGTGAGCATTGAAGTTACTCATACTGGTCTCCAAAATACCGCCAAAGGCACATTTGTTGAAAGCAAAGTCCTGAGTATGAATGTAACCATTGCTTGCTAAGAACTCTATTGCAATTCTTAATGTCAACGTGTAGGAGGACAAAAAATAGTTCATACTGATCACTAAGATGCATCTTCCAGTGCCTAGCCATCAAGTTCAAGGCTCAAATTACATCAATCAATTAATGACTCAAAGGGAAATCTATCATGAATCTTGATGCTAAGTATTACATTACCAATGGGCATAGGTAGAATATGGACAAGGATCTATGCACACGTAGAACATAGAAAAAATGTATGCCTTCATCAGCCTTCTTATCAGCAAGAGAATTTGAATTTCTAGGAACATGCTACTAGCTGATCTAGTCAAAAAAAAATTATTTATCTTTAGACTTAAAATTACAAAAGACTTTGGGACAGATTTGATCAAATGTTTACCCAAAAAAGAATTGGATTATCCACTTAGAATCCCCATAAATGGTGAGGTTCTTTATTTTTCCCCTTGCTGCAAGATGACTAAAAATGTCATTATTTCTGCAATGTTGCAAGAAGCCTATCCAAGATTTGAAGTCTAAAATCTTAAACTAAGGCCCAGACCATACTACACCAGCAGCAAGAGCAAATGCTAGAGAATTGACTTTGTGGCAGCAACAAGAAAAAAAGAAGAGGATAAATGAAATGAATTTCCAGGGCAGGGAAGCCAGCCAGAGCATCGTTGATGAAACCCACAAGGTTCCACTTTTGATAAAATAGAGTTTAGCACTAGATGGTACATTTAGATTTTGTGTATTATTGAAGTGAGACCTGACATTTTCCACCATAGCTAGCTTACTTTTGAGGATCAGAATGATTTTCAGAGTGTTTGCATAACAAAAAATACCTTTTGTTCTTAACAAATCCAAATATACCAAATGCAACAAAAAGATAAGGCCAGCCATAAATTTTAAGATGCTAGCCTTTAAACAAGATGGAATAACAGACATTCATTGCTAGGTGGAGATTTCTAAGCTAAATTTGTCTCAGAAGTGGACCCCAAAAGACACACACACAGATCCAAATGGAGGAGGCCTCCTTCCAAGCAGAGAAGAGGTGGTATTACATCTGAAGCAAATATTAAAACCTAGCATACCCCACTTAATGATATTTTCAGAAATGAGCATCTTAGTCTGTCAGACAAACCACTGAAGTATTTTTAAATTGGGATTAATACTCAAATACCATATGCTATATAAGTAGCAATCAAAAGATTCTCCAACCTGCAGAGAATGAGTGCCAGCCCTGACAGAAATAGCAACCTCGGGAGCTAATCTCACTCCACATTAAATTGTCAGCACTACGATGAGAAATAGAAAGGATACCAAATAATTCTTCTTGATTAGCACCCACCAGTTTAGATGTTCCTTAGAAAGACCACTGAGATGAGACAATTTAAACAGAATTTCGCCCCAGTCGATGAAGTGATCAAGGTTTTCCACCCCAAGCCGCTCCATGGACAAAAAGAGGCCACTTAGCATGAGATAGCACAAAGGCTTGTGGCCCAGAAGTAGATCCTCCCAACATCTGATACTATGTTTTCCAAGGCAGTAATCCCCTCATGAACTCACTAAAACCAGCAAGGACATGGCTTGATGTGCACCAAAGTGGGTCTAGAAATTAATAAGGTAATGCTATATAAATTGCACCATGCAAGACTTGGAGAATATTTTGGTTAGTGGTATACTTATGCTATGGCACACAACCATTCTGCAACCACACTGGTAGCAATCCCCAGCAGCAGCATTCATAATAACAGCAATGTGGTCACGCAATAACAACAGTGCAACAATCATGGAAAGATTGGGACACTCCAAATAAGTTAAAATGCAAATGAAGCACCTCCAAAATTGAGGGGACACTATGAGAAGGATCTAAATATCCCCCTTCCAACAGAATTTATATTCAAGCTGATTAAGATGAAAAAAATAAGATGACTGAACATAGGCTGAAAATTTTGGTGGCTTTCTTTTATGCACCAAGTTTAAGCTTCTATATTTCAAGATGTCAAGTTGAAACTATTTTTGAGTCTGTCCTATTTATCTATACAAAGATGAAAGCAACCTTTGTTGATAAACAGGATGTCAAATAAGCAAATTTTTTCCTTGCTCTCTTTCGGCTACTAGAGATCTGAATTCATTATTGATGATTTGGAGTTGACGGAAAGAGCAGAACAGGGGATGCAGAGCTGAAAGCTGCTAGGTTTCCTTTCATTCAATAGGGAGTAATGTTAAAAAATTGTGATTTTTATGCTCTGATTGAAGTTCCACTAACATGTGAAACGTCTTCTTGTATGGAAGAAGAAGATGTGCCTCTTAAAGTGAAGGGAATAAACTGGCTTTGATTCGTTTATACTTACATGTAAATTGAAAGCAAAGAAGTGTGGTTTTTTAGAAGACTGCTCAAATTTTTTTTCAACATGCTTTAACAGGCTCTAAGGATAATTCTATTGAATTGACTTTGGCATCAGTTTTTAGTTCAGAGCCCATAAACAGCCTAGTTTGCTTTCTTTCTCGATTCAATGAGTGTGGAGGATGATAGGAATGGGTCGGTTTTGGCTTATTGCCAAGGGCCTATTTTTTCAGCTCATTCAAATAAGTGGAAACTTCAGGTTTCTCAGTTGGGGAAGCATATAAATTGCTTGGACCCAAGGAGCAGGATTCAATTACTGCTATGCTTACGTAAGATTTAGGAGCCATTTATATATGATTTTTATAGCTTCTTAGTTCTGGTTTGGATCGGATACTCATTTTTTCAGCCTCTCATAAGAATGCATTCTTATCTTCATCAAATCAGTGAGGTGAAGCACATATCATCTGTGTATTGATGTCTTGCCTAGCTTTAAACTTTACACGTCTCTATAGAGAAAAAGGCAGAAAGAAAATTCCTTTGTTGCTAGAAAATCCCTAACAACAAAATTATGGACATTGCCATGGAGCTTGTATCTCACACTTCATAGAATTTACCTATTAAAATTCATGACAATATTAAACTTCATGAATCTCTGTATTAAGTTTTAACTCTCTATAAACAATGAAACATCAGAATAAATTACTAATACTAAAAAAAAGTATATGTGCTCCTTCATTTATAAATAGGAAGTCCCTAATCCAGGAAAAAAATGATATCAACAAACACACAAGAACCATCTGTTGTTAATGCACATAACACAAAATCCACTATTACTATCATAATTAGAACTTGAATTGTTGAAACCTATTTATAAGCATATATTACATCTATGGGATAGCCAGAAACCCAGCATTTTGTTATGTTGGAAGTGAAGGTCCGAAATGAAGTACTGAATACATACCTCTCTGATTTCTTGGATAACAAACTGCACAGGACTAGAACATAAAGTATCATACAAGCGAATTCTTTGGAGTTCTCGGCTTTTTGGTACAGGTAGGATGACCTCAGGAGTTGTGTTCCCGTTGTGAAATACAACTGATTTACTCCAGTAGCCAACATAGCGTCGCTGGCTTGCAATAGTTACCTAAGACAAAATTAAAAAATTATTAAGCTAATGAGAATTCACAATAGGAATTTCCCAAAATTTTCTAATTTAAATCAATGTCGCATACCCCTTCATTGACATAGCTTCGACGATCTGCATACAACTGCAAAGCCTCCTCAGCTGGAGTACCCATGTATACAAGATACGCACACACCATCAAACCTGTCCTGCCTTTACCTGCCTGTTTGGATATTATAAAAATGTATTGCACCATCACATATCAATAGTCCAATATGCATGGATGCATTTAATTTAGCAAACCCAAGTCGCAAGGAATCCTAAAAATATATGTTATATTACCAACTGGCACTATTGAGAACTATAAGCCTTAGGTTTCAACAAGGAATGGACATAGTAAAGGAAACACGCTGCACTTATAAGCAATGCAACCATTAGTGACAAAACAGAAACTGAAAGCAGGTAAATGAAATTATCAAATTATGTCTGATATTTCAGGTCCAGGTTACAGAAGAATGATAAATATTAAACAATGTGCAGGATAAATTAGGGATTACTGAGTGCAATTTTAAGTAAGGCTTGACATAATATTTGATCAAGCATATACCTTACAACAAGGCGTTTATTAAAATATACAACTACAGCTCACAGAATAAATAGTGTTGTTAATAAACATAGTGCAGGTTTTAGTAGTTAATAAGTGCAATGGCATTTCAAGGGAGGCTTGACACAATTTTTGTATCAAATCTATACCTTAACAGAAGGCATTTACAAAAATAAATAAACAAAGCTCCAAGAATAAGTAACACTGTTAATAAACAATATCGAGCACCATGGCTCTCTGAAAAACTTCCCCATTCTAATTTTAGCAGCATGTATATTGACTATCACTACATCATACATGAGCCATCTTCCATAGGATCACTTCTTGGGAAGGAATCCTTAACTAATTACAAAGAATTATTTGTTCTAGTAAATTGTCCTCTGAACTTGGATTTCTCAAGTTAGCAGGTGAGAGATGAAACCAAATCTGTTATCGGACTCTTATGCTTTACTGACTCGTCAGTCCACCTGTAAGGCAAAATAGAAAATCAAATCAATCTCAAGGTGTTTAAAATGACATTCCAGCAATCATAGGCACCATCTAAAAGATCCTTTTCAGCCTAAAAAGTTCCACTGTTGCCATAAATCCATCTTAATTGAAATTCATCAAACAAGCCAATGAGTTGCAGAGTAAACAAATTCTGTTTTCATCATAGAGGATTGCTATTGTAAATATCCAAATAAAATCATTTTCATGAGTTAGTCTTCCAACAGAGTCAATCTTCCCCGCTATGCTCTTAAAAAACCAATTTTCTCAGCACCCTTCATGTTCATTAATTCTAGTTTTTCAAACTGGAAATGCATATTGTATTGTCAAGCACCTGTGTCCTCCATTGAACTCCAGCTCAAGACATCTTGACTTTTCAAGTGTTGCATTAAGATTGGAACTCAATTTTAAAAGTATCAAAGAGAGGGATTTTTTCATCAATTAACTCTGTCTTCTTGTACCAGAGTTCTGCATTAGTTCCATAACTAAAGTCTAATAATTGATGAAAAAATGCTTACGTTTTGTCGCTAAATCCTTCCACTTTTCAGCATATTTCCTGACAATAGATGTAGTACTTCCTATAATAAAGAATAATAACAAAAGAAGCAAACAAAGAAGTGAGAATTATCTTTGATATAAAGATGGCATCTCTCATGAATCGCTTCATTTCCCAATCCTTGCATTGCATTTTCTTTTTTTCATAGCGTTTGCAGTTTCCAAATCAACTTGTACATTCATCCACATATCGATAAAAGCTAAAAGACTAAATATATAAAAGGATGCAAACAGAGATCGTCACATATAAAAATCCATACTTAATCAAAAGCACAGAATACTATAACAACCAGAAAGGCTCCGAGGACTTCCTCAGAAGAATATCATTCACAGAACCATCAATATTAGGCAGTCCAAATTGAAAGATGACAGTACTGGCTGTTCTTAGACTTGTTCAATAACAAGTACCTAATGACAATTTCACTACATAGCAGATACTGAACAAGGGTAAGATTAAATCTTCCAGATACTGGGCTCAAAAGAACCACGGAATATAATCCATTGACAATTATGAACTAGAACCCAGTTGAGTATATGCAGAGTAGACCAATCACAGTAAATAAGCTAAAGATGATGTTGAAACCTTCAAAGATTGATGAATAGCTGCTTGTTGAGAGTCAAAACAATAGACTATTTACATTCTTTCTCTGAAAGAACAGATAACTCTATCATACACAATGCCCCAAAGTGGCATTGACACTCAAATGTTCCAGTTAATGATATACAAATCCTCAGTAAAGCTCACAAGAATAAAAGCTTGAAGCTTAGAAAGTTTAAATTTTACAATTCTCTTAGAAATTTAATTGTTTGATTCTGCATTGACACTCAAATGTTCCAGTTAATGATATACAAATCCTCAGTAAAGCTCACAAGAATAAAAGCTTGAAGCTTAGAAAGTTTAAATTTTACAATTCTCTTAGAAATTTAATTGTTTGATTCTCTTTGACCATGGATTATTTTATCAAAAGAACTATATTTGTTGCCATGAAGAATTAGATCAAAAAAATGGGTCAAAACTCAAAGGAAAACATTGTAAAATACATCAAATTCTCAGCATTTCAGTCCAAATGCACCGCATCCTTATGTTGAATCTCAACTTGTATATAAATGCCAAAAATAAATTCTAAAAGCATTCACAAAACTTAAAATACAGATAAGCATACTCCCAAAAATGTCAAGGAGACATTATCCATAATCAAAACAATTTCATCAAATCCCGAAGAGTCTTCATTGCTATTAGTTTCCCTCTGCATGGATTGATATAATCCCTGCAACAATACAATTGTGAGATTTTTGAAAATCAACAATTTACTTGTATTATCACTGAAACAGTTATCCTCTTGTCACTCCCAAGATTCAAAGTTCAAACATCAATAGCACTGTTCTGCTTCCTAACGTATCCCATTATGCATTTCAATTTGCTGAAATGCATAGAAGTATTCACTGAATACCATCTTGCAAGAAATTCTGACCAGGTTGATCAAAATTTACAAAGTAAAATAAAACATAATATTTAAAATTTAAAATCAAAGAATTGCTTGTTAGTCTATTAAGAGATGAAATCCCACAAAAGCATGCAAAACTAATTTATAAAATTCAAGAACATGTTCTCAAGACGTAATCAACAAATAAAGATCCTCTGGCCATTACTTTCAATTAACATCTATTATAGTAAAATGGTCAACCTCAGTCCAACAATGACCTCAACTTACCATACAGTGAATCACAGCAACATTCCGAGAATCAGAAGAAAGCCAAGCATGTACACTCTCACAGAATAATTTGATAAGCGAAAGGGGTGGAACATGGTTGTCATCAAAGGGGATTACTTCAACTCGACCATGGAAGTACCCTGGATCATAAGTTTCTTCTGCACAAAGATTATAAACCTGCAAACACTACTATAGTCAGAAATCTTGAACGGAATCTGAAAAATCAACTAGCCTACCTCAGATTCTATCAAGTAATCAATCAAAAACACAAGAAATTTCCACGAGTCTCCGCTATTGGAGTGAAACTAAATAGTTCCAATATAAGGAATCCCTAATCATCCTTAAAAACCTCTTGTTTACCTGGAAATTTTATCCTTTTCATTTTCTCATAAGGTATTTTTTATATTTGCAAGAACTGTTCCACTCATGTCAAATTTACACAAATAATAGGTTTAAAGTGTCTAAGTTCTACAGCGCAATATTTCTGTGAGTAAATATATATCGATATAACATAAATGACTGAATAAAACATTAGTTATGGAGATTTGTTCATTATTCATGAAAACCAATAGGAAGAGAAAATATATTATCGTCTCCTTCAAGCCGAAATATTTAAGAGGCATGGAGATGTAACCACACACATGCTCTTCAAGCCCCATATACAGGGAGTGCACACGTGTGTGTGTGTGTGGGGGGGAGAGAGAGAGAGACAGAGACAGAGAGAGTTTGATCCGCCTAATAGCTAAGCACCTTAGTTCTAACCAAGCCATGAAATCAGGCTCCCAAGATTTAAACAAAACCAGGAAAAGAACACATATATGTCAACTACATGTTTGTTTCCTTTTTATTTTTTGAAGAAGAGGATCATATTTTACTACATTAACTTGGATAAGAAAATTTATCAATGAAGTTCATTTTGCCGCTTAGATTGCAGGATTAAGACTTTTAATAGATCCTACTATTAGAGAATTTAAATTACAAACTTTGCTATATACAAATGGTCAAAACAAAGCAGCTAGGAAAACTGAGAAAGAGAAAAGTAGAGAGACAAATTTTAAGCAATCACAGTACGCTCAAACATCTGATTGGCAATTACAACTTTATGCTCTAATAATACCAGGCATCCTTAAGGATTAATCCAGGTGACAGATGCAAATTTATGATTGATGTCAACACAACAACCAAACCTCTACTTAATAAGGAACTATAGAGTCTTGCAACCGCTCCCTTGGAAACATTTATTTGGTAGATGATGAAGAAGACACTAGATACCAGACCCAAATTTATATTCTCCCCAGTGAAGCTCCTGATAGGTAATGAGGATCAGAACTGACAGTGACTTCTTGATGCAGCTCATCCCTAACCAACAGCAGATGTGAAGTCACAAATGGAAGAGCAAACAATCATAGTTATACTCATATTTCCATAGTGCATTAGATTATATGACATGATCTTTCAAGATTCAACTAAATATAACCATTGCTTATGCATCATTAGTTGTTCACAAGAAACCCATTTCTTGTGCATGGATGGATTACTTGGCATCCATTACATCTAATGATTTAAGTAACATTGACATGTACTCCGAGGATGTGTCCTCTGCATTTTCAGACTTGTCACCTATAGAAAACATTCAGAGGATACAGTGGCAGGTCAAAAACATCCCTGGTACAGCTCTTTTTTCAAAAAATGGCCAGAAATGGTAGAGGATGGCTACAACAAGAGCATTTGATTTCTTTCAAACATAAAATGTCCCCACATTCACATTAAATATACAAAGATTACACAGGATTGCAATAGTAGCAAAATATTTAATGCTGCATTGGAATGTTCCTGAATCACTAAAAGTCCAAAAGTTCACAAGCAACCTTCATACATCCAGTAAATTACTCATTACCGATTTGAGCACTGTAGGAGGAAATCTGCCTAGCACTGTGCATTTTTGTAGTTTGTTAGATGTTGGCTAAAAAGTGGTGAATCAGAGGTAAATTAAGATATATTCTATTTTTCTTCGTATGTCTTTGTACAGAAATTTGTATTCCAGCTTCTCATTGTATTTATTGTATCTAACCACATTTCAGCTGCAATCGGTTAAATAAAATTACAGTGGCATATGATAGTTCTTCTAAACTTCTAAATATTATTTCTGGATATTATTAGGAATTCTAATACCTCTTTACTTGTTTTTTTTTCAGGGGATTTTATTTTCTGATCCTTCTAAATCTAATAATAAGGTTTACCTTCTATACAGCAGCAAAGCAAACTAAATTTTTTCCTTCAGCAAGTCAAACATCTGATTGAATTTTCTCTGCACTTTGAAAATTTATAGAGAATTCTGTATAATGGTTCCTTCTAGGAGCTGACGCAGTTCAACAGATTACTCATTAAAAAGCCATGTAATGCTTTTGGGTTTTAAATGTTCAAAAAATCTGACATTAGAATATTCTTATCTCGAGTCTTCCTGGAACCTGAATTCAATCACAATATTATGTTTTACTGATTAGGAAGCGCAGTAAGAGGTCGCTGCCTTTAGGTCGCAAGAAAATCCCTTAAATCCTTTTTAAAGGCTATAATTTCCATTCCTTTTTAATTCAAAAATAAAATTTAATTCAATAAACTCAGTAGCATTTAGTCTTGTCCTTCCGGGTTCCTTGGCAGGGCATTACATTTGGTATTAGAGACCTATGTTTCCACACTGCGAACTCTGGGACTCGTGCCCAGGTATAGCCTTCAATGGTTGTGCAGACCCTTTTGATATTATCTAGCTTATTAATAACATCTGAAAAAGTTTTATAATATGAGCCGGTTGTAAAGAAAAGTCAGATGAACAATTAGTTAAATTCTTGATATTGTAAGTTAGTATGTTTATTTTTCTGCTACAGATGGAAGTTAGAATAACATAAAGCCATCAAAAGTGCAGCACATTAAACCCTCATTCGTAGAAAAACCTATAATACAAATAAAGGCGGACGCCACTGACACCATGCCACTATGAAAGTATAAAGACAAGCAATAACAATTCCATTAATTCCCCTGATATGTGAATGGGATGGAAACATTGATAGGATAGAAAGTTCAAACATTCTAACCATAAGAAGGAAAATCAATTATATTTCTTTGATCTAATGGTAACAAAAGTTGCATTTTCTAACTGGCAATGGAAGTTAGGATAACATAAAGCCATCAAAAGTGCAGCGGGTTAAATCCTCATTCGTAGAGAAAACTTATAATACAAATAAGGCTGACGCCACTGACACCATGCCACTATGAAAGTATAAAGACAAGCAATAACAATTCAATAAATTCCCCTGATATGTGAATGGGATGGAAACATTGACAGGATAGAAAGTTCAAACATTCTAAAACAAGGGTAATGGCATTATTGGCAATCTCTCTGTAATCAACGCATCTTCCATGCACATATCCTTTTCAAAAAATATACATATCGACTCATTGAGAATAGCATACTAGTGTTTAAAAAGTTCCATTGTAATGTCAAAAATATGCTACTGTGCTCTGCCTGTTAGTTACTGAACCATCAAAGGGTACCAAGCATGCCACAACACAATAATCCTCCGGTTAAAATATCGAACCCGAAATTCATACCTCTACAAATTCAATTGCTCAGCTACTTCAAATCACGTCCATTGATATGCAAATTGTATCAAATCATAGCCAGTCCAAAGCCAAGAGGGCGGCTTCAATTACTATTTTAGACAAATCGCAGAATCTCAACCAGAAGAAACGTAAATTCCACAGAATTTCAATCAAAGGAGAGATACAATCCACAAATTTTAACCATACGAAGGAAAAACGCAGTGGCAAAAGGTAGTATCAGTCAAACAACGATCATTTCACATCCGCAAAGTGAGGAGTAATGAAAAACGTTACCTTGTAAAAACAGCTGTGCTTGATGTCAAGTACGCGCCGGACCTGCCACAGAGGATTTCTGTAAACAGCGCGGATGTTTTGGGAGGGGAAGGACATGGCAACGAGGCGATCTGTTATGTACGACATGTCCAGATCGAAGCTCCCGAGGACGAATCGACGCCGCTTCTTGGACACAATTGCTCGTATAAAACGAGCACCCAACACCACCTCCAGAATTTTCTCGCGAAGCATATGCCCGCCATGCCAATGCCCTTTCTCCCCGTCCCCTCCTCCCCCTCCCCCCGCGATCGACTGTTTAGCCCCCGTCGTGCCCGCCTCTCAATTCCCAATCCCAACTCCTTCAGATTCTCGCCCCAAATTCCTCCAGAAAATCTTTCCCTCTCCAAAATCTGCCGGAGCAATCGAAAATCATTCCCACCGGGCAATCTAATGTGTGGGTCTCATCCGAAATAGACGCAGAGGCGGCAGAGCTGAAATGGTCACAGGGCGGTGAGCGATTGCGTCTTCTTTCCATTCCCCTGGACAATCCCGCCGAGTCAAGCCATCACCGACCAAATCAAGCCGTGAATGAATTCCAGGAACTATGTTTTCATGCCCCGTGATGAAATGTTGAAGAAATTGGAGGCATCTGGTGCCTTACACCCGATTTCTCCTCCCATAGCTTCCACAGAATTTACAAGGCGACAAATGGGGGCGAAGCTATGATGATTGATTATCAATCCCCCAAATGAGGAAGTCGTCGTCTCCCCTTAGTGGAGGTGGGTGATCTGGACGCCTACCACCACGTCAGCAGCATCTGTGCTATTGGTCCATACACGTGGCCACGCTGTTCACGTGTGGGAAGAAATGTATTCACGAAGCTACAACTTCAGAGTCCTTGTCTCGTACACCTCACATATGTCTCTCTCATTTCCCAACATCAATTATTTAGAGGATACCAACAAGACATCACCTCCTACGGAACTTCCTAAACATTTTCTATCTTTCCAAAATAAATGAATTGTCAAATGCAACTCTCATTTTTGCCATTTTACTATATGAGTTTTGGCATATTATTGGTACATGTCATTTTTTATTCAATCATTTAGTATTATTAACTTTTAAAAGTTAATGTTTAATTTTTATGCCGTTTATTATTCTCATAATATTTTTTAATCCTTCTTATTGTTTATTGTCGTTAATCGAATAGTTAGATGTAAAAAGTATTAAAGTATTTAATCTTACTATTCATGTGATGTGTGTATATTCTAATTTGTTCAAAATAAGAACTCTTTAAAACAAGTCTTCACTTTACACATGTGAAAAATTGAGATTAAATTTGCTTTTGTTATTTATTTATTTTAAGTTGACGTTTAATTTTTATGTGACTTATTATTCTCTTAGTTTTTATTTCATTCTCGTCATTTATTGTCATATAGATATAAGTTCTTTAAAATACATTAAAAATTTTAAACTCTTTAAAATAAGTCTTTACCTCATATAGTTAAGAATTTGGGATTATATGTGTTTGTCAATTGTTGTTTTTAAGTCTAAAGAGAAGTTTTCATTGAATAATCAATTTATTTAAGTTGAAAAAAATGAACTTGCATAGAAAAATAAAAGTTTTCCATATAATTTAACAAAGAATTATTGTGGACAAAAAGTGGGAAGGAACTTAGCTAGAATACGATAACAAACAAGAGTACCAAAAACTAGTTTGAAGTTATACTCGCTTCACTCTAGATACTCTTGAACATGGAAGATATTGGTTAGCCCATTTTTAAACACCTCAAATTTATCCTATCATATTTAATTTTATATTACCTCCACTATGAGTTAAGAATTAAATAATATTTAATTAATTAGACTTACCAATATTAGTTGAATTGGTTAAGCTAAGTCCATGGATCCCCTCTTCATTTAAAAACTAAACATTGATATAAATTTCACATAATCCACTTACCTAATTTAAAATTCTTAAAAATCTCTAATTGTTTGAGATAAAATTGCTTGTCAATTGTTGTTTATAAATCCAAGAGAAGTTGTCATTAAATAATCTTTTTTTTTGTTGCTATTGAACAAGGTTATCAACTACAATATAAATGCATTTAAGTTTATTAAGGTCATAGCTTTAGCAATAGTATTATTTGTAGAAGAAGTTAAAATACACTCTGAAATATTGTAGGAAGATATAAATTTGTATATAATTATGCAAAGCATTATGGTCAACAAAACCACCTAAAGGAAGAAAATTGCAAACAAGTCCACTCAAAAGGAATTTGAGGTTGGCAATTCTACAGACTTCATTCTAAATACTTTGGGGAGAGGATATCCTTGTTGCCCACTTTTAGACACTTGAAATTCATCCTTATGTTTTAGTTGACTCTCATAATTAATCTTATATTACCTCGAATATTGATTAGTCAAACAAATTGTCTTATATTACTCTATGGGGGACCCTAGTTATTTGGAAGCAACTCCCTTACGGTTAGGAAATGGGAACCTAATCTGATTTATCTGATGCCTTCTTCCTTACAACACTTGTTTGGGTTTGGCTTTGAGGTCTCCCATTAGAATTCTAGCATGAAGATGTTTTTAAAGGGATTTATGCGTCCTTTGGGGAGCTTATAGCTATTGATAACATGATTGCTACTAGAACCAAACTTCTATATGCTAGGATTTGTGTGAAAGTTTCTTAGTTTAAGGATTTACCTCAAAAAGTGGACATGTTTTCTAAATTGGGAAAGAGGTCTCAGGAGGTGGAATTTGAAGATTTGCCTCATGCTTATTTTTACTACAAGAAAGTGGGCCATTTGGATAAAAACTACCCAAAAAAACCAAAAAAAAAGCTACTAAGGTGATGCAAGAAAATAAGGTGGCAAAAGAAAAGAAGAAATCCCTTACACTAGTCTAGAAACCTAAGGATCCAAAAGGAAATGCCTCTAATCTTGTGAATAATGCTATCAATGTTACAAATAATAAGGTGGAGAAAGAGAAGGCGGATAACAAAACTGATAGTAACGTGATTGAGAAGGCAGACAAAGAAATTGATTTAGTGGGGAAGGAGAAAGCAGTTTGTGTCAAAATGGAATATCAGGATGATATGGTCATAAGAAATGAGGTGTCTTTTCTTATTTCCCCTCTCATGAATGGTTCAAAGTTAGATATGAAGTGGTCTCAACCATATTGTTTGTCCCAAATATTGTCATAAGACAAAGAAGACTCTCCTCTGGAGAGTGAATTTGAGGATGGGGAAATTTGGGAGGAGAACCCCATTGAGACTTTGGGAAAGAGTATGGATATATTTCTTGAAGATGTTAATCTTCCCTTGTCTAAACCTATTATTGAAGATTCTTTTATGGCGATATGGTACTTGACACTAACTTGGAGGATTTTCTCAAGTAAAAGGAGCAAAAAATTGCTATTTTTTTTTTTAAAAAGGCAAGTTCAAAGAAGAAATCGGATAAGGAAGGTGGCCCCTCAATGTCATCTTCTAGAGTTTCAACTAGGAAGAAGAAAATGAAGAAGATCTCCCCTAAATTGAAGGTAGATGTTGGATCTTCAAGTAAAGTAGGAAGGAAAACCCTTAAGAATTTAAGGGAGATGGAGAGTATGCAGAATATAGCATATGGTAACTAGGCTACTATTCTAGAATTGACCCCCAAAAAAATGAAGATTATTTCATGGAATATAAGTGGACTTAACAGTCTTCATAAGATGGAGGTGGTTAGAAATCTAGTTAGAAAGCATAAACCTGATATTTTAGTCATTCAAGAAACTAAAATGGAGAAGGAAAAGGCGAAAAAGTTAAGGTTTTTCAAAAACTATGAGGTGTTGGCTAGTAGTTTTGAAGGGGCTTTGGGGGGAACTCTGATTATGTGGAATCAAGTTGTTGTTTTTGGACAGCTTATTGATTTGAATAATAACTTCTTAGCAATTAACTTTCAACATTTACATTTGGGTGTCGACTAGAATTTGGTTAATATTTACACTCCTAATAGTAAAAATTTAAGGAAAAAGTTTTGGAATAGATTGTCAAATCTTAAAAGCAAGGATTATAATGGTAGCTAGATTGTGTTGGGGGACTTTCAATGTTCCTTTCTATGAACATGAAAAAATGGGAGGTAATCCAAGCCAACTTTATGGTAGATTGGATCTAATGGACTTTATTAATGGTGAAGGGTTGATGGATATTGATCTTTATAGAATTTGTTTCACTTGGACCAATAAGAGAGTGGGAGAGAATTGTATTCAAGCTTGCTTGGATAGGGTCCTTATTTCTCCTAATCGGGCTCAAGAGTTCTCTTGCTCCTTGTCTCATATCTCTAAGGTGGTTTCTAACCATTTTCCTCTAGTTTTGTGGCAAATTTGATTAAGGAAAAGAAAAAAATTCCTTTTAGATTTGAAAAAATGTGGACCCAGCACCCATATTTTTCTTGAAAATCCATAAGTTGGTGGAATTTAAAGGTGGAAGGAACTTTTCTCTATTGCTTAGTCACTAAAATTAGGCATGTTAAAAGGAAAGTGAAGGAATGGAATAAGAGTGAATTTGGAGATATTTTTAAGGAAAAATCTAATGTGTTAATGGAACTAAAAGATATTCAAGATAAAATTCTGATGGAAGGTTATTCTAAGATCATTCTTGCTGAAGAAAATGAAAAAATGGTCAATTTTCACAATATTGTCTCAAAGGAAGAGATCTTTTGGAGGCAGAGGTCTAGAGTGATATGACTTCAAGAAGGAGATAGAAATTCCAAATTTTTTCACTTGACTACTATGAAACATAGGGCTGCCAACCAAATAACTAAATTGAAGGTGGGCCTGAATGAAGTGACTGAAGAGAAGGAGATTGCTGATGAACTGGTTTCCTTTTTTTCTTCTATCCTAAATGTTGATCAAAATATTGATAGGATTAAGTAGGAAGAATTTCTTGGAACTATTCCTAAAGTTGTTTCTAAAGAGCAAAATCATGGTTTAATATTATTCCCTTTGAGAAAGAGATTTTTTTGAACATTATGGAAGAGTTTATTACACAAATAACTGGGCTTTCTATTGGGGGAATAAAATTCAAGAAAGAGACTAAAATCTTGAATGCAGCCTTGAAAAATTTTCTGAAGAACCCTGAAGAAGAGAGAAAACTGGTTAAGGAAGGGGACTTCTTTGATCTTAACTAGATTAAGGTCATGTGGTAAGATGTTATGTCATGCATTCACAAGTATTTCATCCTTGATGGGAGATCCAAAAGAGTGCATAATTCTCATTTTGTTCTATTAAATCACTTCAAATACAAGGACAAGGTTTCTTTCCCTTGTTAAACAACCTCAATGCTCATAGGAAAAATATTTCTAGGCCTATTCTTCATGAAGGACTGATCCTTCTTATTGAGGAATATTGTAGGGAGAATGCTATTAATCTCTCTCCATCAACTAGTAAAAGAAAGAAGATATTTGGGAAGGAGATTCTAGATAAAACTAATGTTAAAAAGGTCAAAATGCACAATGTTAAAATTGAGGAGATTAAGGACATGGATACTAAATCAGATAGCAACTGAGCTAGTGAGAAGGAAAGTGCAAAGAAAAAGAAAAACAAGAGGGTTAAATGAGAAAGGAAAAGTAAGAACAAACCTGAGGGTAGAGAAGATAGCTTGGTAGAGGAAAAGGGTACCACGAAAGTAGAAAATGAGAATATAGAGGAAGGAGAAATGAAGAGTGAAAAATTAAGCTTGAACAATGATGGGTACTCAAGTAGTCAGGATGATTATGTGGCCAAGTTTGGTGGACAAGGAGTAATGTGGGTTATCCGGACCCTAAAATTAAGAACTTAGACAATTCTTTGATTTCAAAGGACAAAGATATTAAGATGACATATAGTACACCCACAAATGAAGTTGCAAAGGAAGAGGGCAGTCAAATGGAAACCAAGAAGGATGATAATACAATGCTTACTACCCATGAGACAAATACTATTGATTCAACCCAGATGATGGACAAGGAGGAAAATTAATTTGCTCAAGACACAAAATCTAAGCTGAAAGAGGCTACACTAGAAGAGACCCACATTGATTCTAGTCACCATGAGCTAAAGAGTGTGAATGAGGAAACTAGGGCGCAAAATTTCAATAGAAAGCTTTTGTTTCTTGACAAAGATAAAATGAAGGTGGATATTACTTTGTAGGCTAATACATGGCTCTATAATGAAATCATTTCATTAAAGAAAAATGTTAAAGAGTTGCAGAAGAATCTAGATATTGAAAGAAACAAAAGGATTGAGCTTGATGGGGAAATTGGGAATATTCCTACAAAATTGATGGCCTATGAAGCTAGCCTTAGGAAATTGGTCAAGGATAGTGGACAATATATGGACATGATAACTACTAGTTTATGCACAACAACATTTGGTTTGAGCAGGAGGAGCAATGAGGAAATTATCTCTCCTATGCATACCAAAATGACTGGTGGACCTAGCAGAAGGACAAGGCAAAGTGTTAAAAGGGCCATTGAAGTTTCCCTTGTTCCATTGTTGAGGATCTCCTTCAAGGGATTGTTGATATTGCCAAAGATTTGACTAAGGTTGTGGAGGAGCTCCAGTGACAAGGTTTTCCTATTTTTCTTTTGTTAGTCATTATTTTTGGTTCGGGTTTCTAGTTTTGGTTTTGTACCTTTGTGTTGGTTACCTTTTACTGTGATTTTACTTTCCATCTATGTGTGCTAAAATGTTGAAACACTTATATGAGTCATTATATCCAAGATTTCTCAACAATAAGGTCTCAAATGATAGCTTATAGCTCTCTATTCATGGAGTGCAAAGGTTTGTAACGAAGGCCCTCAGTTTTGACCTAGTTTGTGCCCATGCAAGTACACCATAAAATGAGAGATTCAAGGATCAAAATATGAATTCAAATGAAGATGCAAGCTAATCTAAATGATAACAATGCAAAGCAATGCAAGAAAGGAAATCTAATCTATGAAAGGAAATAGCGATGCAAGATCTAATCTATGAAAGCAAACATGGATCTAAGCTAATATGAAAATGCAAGGATGGAGCATGATGATGGAAGCCATGGATGCATGAGAGAAGAAGACAAGAAGATAGAAGTTCTCCACAAAAAAGCTCTAATGCTCAAACTCCTTCTCCAAAAATCACTCTCCAAACCTGCAGTATAACAATAACATAATCGTGGATGTCAAAAATGAGGAGAGGGCTCTCTCTTATAAGGAAGAATGGACGATTAAGATTAAGAGGCAATAAGATTTAATCAAAGGTGGAGAAAGAATGATCTATGTGAGACAAAATTCCACCAATGAGAAAAGAGGAGGAAAATTAAATGAAATCCCACTTAGAAATACGCGCACTTAAGTGTAGAGGAAAAAAATAATTTGTTTAATTTTTTATTTATTTTATTTCATTTTCAAGTGGGATTTTATTTAATTAAAAGGGAGCAAGTTCTTTTAATTAAATAGGAAATATTTAATTAAATTAAAAGAGGGGTTTTTCTCTTAATTAATTAAATGTGGATTAGTTATTTAATTAAAAGGGAGGTTTTCTTTTAATTAAATAAGACCTAGGATAAAATGATCAAACCTTAGGAAATATTGAAATAATTGAATTAATTACAATTTGATCAAGGAAAATGATTTGAATTGATTTATTAAAATATTGCAATGCATTAATTTAGGAAATATGATAAATTGAATAATGGGGGCCCATAGTCTAAGCGACCATTTTAGGGTGCATGCATTTTCCCCTCTTTGACTAATGTGTGATCGATTTGGGAACATGTGTAGTCAAAGAAAGAAATTGAAGTGTGAGATCGATTTGGGATCACAAAACAACCTAGATGTGTGGTTGATTTGGGAACACATTAGAACAAAGAATACAAATAAATTGTGACTTTAAAAACTCGAGGATAAAATTGATAAAACTGAGTCAAGGATTGAAGTTGATAGGTACTACCCCCTTGTGATCAAAATTGAAATGAGATAGAGGAGAAATAACAAATTGATGAGTTTGATCAAATTGAACAAAAGATAAAGTTCTTGATGTAAAATGAAAAATATAACCTGATCATAAAACCAAGGTAGATCATCAAGCATGAAATATTATGCCCCAAAGGTGAATTAGAAGAAAAGAAGTGGGGTGAAAATGAATGGAAGGTAGAAATTTGGAAGATATGGAAAGAAACAAAAAGAAGAAAAGAAAAATTTTCGTAAGAAATATAATGCCTCAAAATTAATCAACTGTTAATGATATAAATTTTGATTGAGATCATGAAAGAAGATAAGGAAATGAAGATCAAAACATGACCACAATTGATTAAAAGTCCACAATAAAAATGAAGGGAAAACCCTCTCAAACTCATAATGCAGCCTAAAAATGCAAACTAACATGAAGTCTAATAATGCAAGCTACATGAAAATGCAAAGGTGTACATGCAATAGAGAAACTATGACATAGGATTTTGTGTTCATCATTCATTAGAGAATGTAAAAGAACTTATTTTCATCATTGGGCCATTATTAACAAACATCGAAAAATTACACAATCATCACTAGTTACAAGCACAACTATGAAGATATGAATGTGATTTACATTGGATTGGAATGTGGCAAGATTCTAACATAAGAATCAAAGACATAAAGGTCAAGATGACTTCAATGTTAGCTTACCCTATTTAATATAGAAAAACCATGCTCACATCATGGCACAAATGTCAGGATGATCATAAGAATGATTGTGCAAAAACAGTCAAGGATGATGCCTCAAATCTCCTAAGTGTTTCAAAGGGACAACAAGAGACACTCTAGAGTTTCAAGACCACACTCACATGTAGAAAGAAAATTAAAACATGCCCCATGCCCCAAGCCCTCTAGCTATGTATCTTGGAGAAACATATCAAACAAGGACACTCAATAAAAATCAATAACAGTCAGCACATAAAGAAAAGATCATGACATAGGTCAAACATTAAGTGTTTCTGTTTAAAAATTTAAGTGTGGTAATTGATATTGAGTTCCGAGGATAAGGATCGAATGCTTGCAAGCAGGTAAGATCTCATGAAAAAACTGGGCAAGACCAAACCAATAAGTGTTGAAAAATACTCGATGTTAGGGGTTGTGTGTAGTGCCTACCCTCACTCATATCTTTTTGGACACATTGTTGCTATTATTATCAGACCATGTTAGACTAGATTTATGTTGATGGATTAGTAGCATTGTTTCGAGACTATCAGACATTATGTTATGGATTTAGTTGATGTATGATGAGATTATTTAGACTCTACATTTCATGTATGCATCATGATGATTACATTGCTTTTAGTTATTGATGATGATTAGTTAGATGGTTTATTATCACAGGTGTTTTATTATGGATACTTACCCCATACTTGCATGTGTATAGTGTGCATGTTTGCTCTTATTGTATGGCATTTCTAATGTGGTTAAGGAAGGGAGTCGTAGTCACCTGCTAGTCGGGATCTACATGATGCACCACTTCCTGCCATTGCCTGTTTAGCTTAGCATTATATATATTGTATTTACATGCATGGTTTTTTTATGCAGGTTGTAGGTACTGGGTATCAACTTCCCTGAATTGCCAGGATGAGCATACCCTATTACACTATCTCAATGATAAGAGAAGGGAGATAAATTCTCAAGTCCAAATCCCAAACCCTTAAACCATTTGTCCTAGAGAGATAGGACAAGTATCTGGATATTTTACCTTCCGAATGTGTCGAATGACATATTTTGTGATTTTTAACCCTTTAGACTAATTTTGTATGAATTGTTCTATGATGGGTTTTCATATTTTATCTTGGAGGTCTATGGTGAATTTTCTATTAATTAAGTCTTAAATAAATAGATTTAATTAATTATTTGGACAAAATTAATATAATATCATGATCTTTGATATTTTGACTATAATTAATTAAATGAGAATTAATTGAGGAAAAGAATTAAATAAAAGTAATTAATTGAAAATTAATAATAATAATAAAGTAATAAATAAATAATAATAATAATAGTTATAAAAATTAAAATGAAATTTATAAAAAATTAAAATAAAAGTTATAAGCTTGCCTAGGAGTAAACGCACCTCTTGATTTCACTTATGTCAGCAACTTAGGAGTTAGTGCACCAATTAAAGCACATGGTGCCCACAACCTCATGATTCATCTAGAAGGTTGGAAAAGATGCATGCTTAGTGGGTGACACCTTCTAGTTGTTTCTAGAGACATTCTAGGTGCTTCTTGAGAGGCTTTTATATTCGGGCACTCCTAGAGGCTCAGGGAGAGCGTTTTTGGAGTGTGTTGAAGGACTCGGGAATGTTGGAGAAGGGAGGAGCTTGCTCTGCGGTTTTCTGAGGAGAAGCAAATTAGCATCAGAATTTGGGTAGACACTTGTGATTTTGCTTATGATATTTCCACCTCTTGCACTTCCTGTCTTCTTCGTGTCTTCCATATGCTTTCTGAGGGTTTTTCCTATTTTGGTTGTATGCATTCTTAATATGGGTAGTAAAATTTTATTTGGTGAAATCTTATATGTGTAGATCTAAAGAGATTACGGGGCTAGGGTTTAAATTATAGCCAAATCCATTAGAAAATTTATTGGGTAAATTTGGAGAACAAATATTTTATGGAATTTCTTAAAATTGAAAGCCTTTAAAATTGTGTAGGTATAAACATGTTTCAGATCTGCATATATATATATATATACATATATATATACATATATATATACATATACATATATATATATATGTATATATATATATATATATATATGTATATATATATATATGTATATATATATATATATGTATATATACATATATATGTATATATATATATATATGTATATGTATATATATATGTATATATATATATGTATATGTATATATATATGTATATATATATATATGTATATGTATATATATATGTATATATATATGTATATATATATATATATATATGTATATATATATATGTATATATACATATATGTATATATACATATATATATATATATATATATATATACATATGTATATATATCATAATAATCCGCATGTTAAAATTGCTGCAGAAATTTATCCTTTTTAAAAATTCGAATCGCAGTGATTACAAATGTTATTATAAAATTTATTTCATACTGCATAAGTTAGGGGGGATGAAAGCCGCACCCCATATTTGCTGACGCCTCAGGTACTGCGACAACAGAGGGTACACAGTACCCACTATCGTCGTAGGCCCTACGACTGCAGGGTATCGCGTGCCAACAGTGGTGTTAATATATATATGTGTATACATTTCGATGGTTACAAAATCAAATTTCTCCATTTCGATTTTCTTAAAACGTTTTTAATATTTATCATTGCATATATATATATATATATATATATGTAAGTATGTATGTATGTTATTAAATTTAAATTATTAGAATTGATAAATGATTTGTATTAAAGATTCATCTTTTATAATAGTGAATTACTTGGTAATATTACAGTTTAACTATATAGATTTAATTAATTGAATTGAATTATGAAAAGAAATGTTTATGGAATTTAATTGGAATTTTGATGGGGGACATTTTCAATATAACATTATTTTAATAATTGGAAGATCGATTTTTAGAATTATAAAGAGAAACCTTTATTTACCAAACATATACATGGGTTAGAAAAAATGTGCAAAACATTCTTCCATTCAATATCTAAAATTGGAAATGGAAACTGATACCTCCACACTTATTTCAACTATGTGATTTTAATAAACCAAAACATGTGCTTGCATTGTGTTTTCTCTATGCTTCTATTTTGGGTTTTTGGGTTGACTAGTGTTGACCAATTATAGGACGTCTACCAGAGGCTCGGGGGTTATGATTGTGATGTCATGATGATGTCTTTTAATTCTGATCTTTATAAACCTAACCATGGTTATGTGATGGTATGCTCTATGAGATGTTGTATTTACTGTTTGTTATTGCTTATCAGTCTTCATGTGTGAAGCTGAGATGTATGTGTATTTAAGACACTTGACTTAACCATTTTTGAGTCATTGATTAGTTATCCTTGGATTGCTTTCCAGTCACCATGATGGGACTGAAATGTTGATTTATGATGTCATGTTGTGACATATTTTGACTCAACCATGTTGGAGTCTTCGATCAGTATGATTTTGAGATATATTTTGGTTATTGAGAACCAATGATTATTGTGATTATCAGGGATACCTTCAGTGGCTAATAGAGAACTATTGTGGTCATGATTATCTATTATGCTTTTCAGTTGACTCATGGAGATTTGATGTTTATATTGTGGATTGTCTTTTGTGATTTTGAGATTTATGATTCCATGAGTTTAGGGTAAGTTATCTGCTTGTATGTCAGGAAGTGGCTTGCAATGGGGGTCGGGGCCCTAAGTGGCTACCAGAGTAACTCATTGTAAGTTTTTTTAATAAGTGAAAACATTCACACTTAATACTAACTAAATGAACCTAAAAAGATAATTGTTTTGTTCTCGCCCATGCCTCCAGTGCTAGTATAGACTAGGATGGGAGTAGAGAGAACGCTTGGTTGCGACCTTGCATTCCATAGTATGCCTTGTCAGTATGAGAGGATACTAGTGGCCGCATGAGGATCAGTAGGGACCCATGGAGTTGTAAGCTAACTGCCAGGGTAACTTCTACATGATATATGCGATGACACTTTCCCGCTTGCATAGTAGGTTTCCTACATGTCATTGTGTGCCTCTGAGATTAGATGTTAGTTTTGTGATTGGAACCTTTGAGTTAGTGTACTTTTAGGATTCCTGGACTTAGAGAATATTATGCTATGTGATTTTGATAGCCTGTTTGGGACTTGAGATTATCTCCTCAGCACAGTGGGAGTGGACCACTTAGGTTCCATGTAGTCAGGTGGTAGTGTTTTTCCACTCTTATCATTTGAGATCTGTTTGAGACATCATGGTTGATGCGTCCTTTATGATGGTGGATATGTATCCTTTTATTGATGATTAGCATATGTTAGATGATGTTATCTTATGCTTATATTTGCAAGTTAGATTACTTTCTACATATGATGTAGTATGTATAGGTGTGACATTCCTACTATGTTAATACCGATGATCTCTTCGTTGTTTTGGAATGTTACGCACAGAGGGATGGCTAGGATCCATGATGGTCTAATGATGCTATTTACAGTTGGGAGGAACCGTGCATTTAGTTTATTATGTTTGATCTTGGATGTCTATATCTTCTATGACGATGTATCATGCATGACTTGTGATTATCTTTACCTTGTCATATCATGGAGTAGAGTAGGATGATGTACCTTATTTCACATATGTATATTCTTTTAAGCTTTTCATACCCTGTGACATGTACAATGGATGATTGAGCATTGGGAAATGTAATTGGACTTATTATTATTTCATATGGTTGTTGTATTAGATGGATTCAATAATGTTAGTTGATTTAGATGTAACTCATTGTTAAGGGATCCTTAAAGAATATAACCTGTTATGTATGTCATGTTTACTTTTAGATGGACATTGCTATTGCTTCCATTATTGTGTATAATTTATAAGTGGTATTTACTTTCATGTTTTTTAAAAAAAAATATGCTACCAAACTTAGTGAGATTCTAGGTTAATTTTTTTGGATCCCTTGGCGGGGCATTACATTGTATTAAAAAATATAGTTGGGGTGATGTTGAAAAACACCATTTGCGAGGTATCCTAAAGACTAACACAACCAAGAGACCAAAGCTAACATAGTTATGCCCCCTAAACAAAGACCAATTCCAGGCCAAGGCAACAAGGAAAAGGCATGATGGAGAAAGGTCAAGTGTCGCGGACACGCGCTAAGAAATAGGGGTGCAAAGGCCTCAAGTAGTGCCCATTTCTAGGTTTTCACCACTTGGATTTATTTATTTATTTTTGTAATATATAATTATTTTTGGAGATACATCAAAACGTTGATTACTAAGATGGTCATTTTTTTAGGACTTTTTTCAAGTTTTAGAATTTTGACAATATATCATTTTGGATTTTTTAAATATATCATTTTTTTGTATTTTTTCAAGAGCAATAAATATGTACAAAGATGCCCCTAGACAGAATGGGCATCATGGATAGAACTTCTTTAGGTGCAAGACATTAATAGAATCAGGGAGCTGCTCTCCCTCTGCTGTGAATAGTAAATAGGTACTAGACCCAAAAGTTGATGTAATAATGTAAGATCCAAGCCAATTAGGTTCAAATTTACCCTTTTGATCTCTATTCTATTGATTCTTAGGATTTTCACATAGGACAAGATCTCCCACCTAGAATTCTCTAGGGTGAACCTTTTTGTTGAATGCTTTTGACATGCGCTTTTGATAGACCCTCATATGGTCAAATGATGCTTGGCGCAGTAGTCTTCATCTATAACTAGACCTTTGAGGGAAACTCGGAGTGAAGGAATCTCAACCTCTAAAGGTAACACTACTTCAACACCATATGTAAGGGAAAAAGGAGTAGCCCTAGTAGGAGTACAAATACATTTTCTATAGGTTGAAAAAGCTGGATTTATCTTTAAGTGCCAATCTCTACCATTCTTATGAACTATTCTATGTAAGATTTTGAGAATGATTTTATTAGATGCTTCTACTTGACCATTTCCTTGTGGGAAGTAAATGGAGGACCAATGCTATTTTATCTTGAATTTCTTATAGAATTGTTTAAGGTCCTTATTTTTAAACTAGCCTCTGTTGTTAGTGATAATCTCGGAAGGAATTCCATATCTATAGATAATATGATTCAGAATAAATAGAGAAACTATCTTGCCTAAGGCAAAATAAAGTGGGGCAACTTCTACCCATTTAGTGAAGTATTTAGTAGCAGTGATAATAAACGTGTATCCACATGATGAGTTGGGATAAATTTGCCCACCATGATCAAAGGCCCAATGCTGAAATGACCAATGAGAGATAGAAGGAATGAGTTCCTTGCCTAGAGCATGTATTAGGTTACCATGTTTTTGACACTTTTCACGTGACTTTGCAAAAGCTACTACATCAATTTGCATTGTGGGCCAATAGTACCCCACCCTAAGCAACCTTTGAGCCATGGAAAGACCATTAAAATGTTACCCACAGATGCCTTCATGGATTTCAACTAATGCTTGATTAGATTCTTCCTTTTCTAAGCATCTAAGAAGTGTTCCATCTAGACCCCTCCTATACAAATCACTAGAGATAAGGGAATGGTGAGAGGTATTTCGAATAAGGTTTCTATATTCAGATTGGTTAAAGGTTTTAGGTATAATGCCATCACAAAGGTATGAATAAATGGCATTGTAACGGGATGACTCATGACCAACAAGGGTAAAAAATAACATGACTTTCTTGGGAATCATAGATAGGGTGATGTAGCTCTTCCACCAAGAATTCAAATCTTGATTCATGTTGCTCTAATTGAAGAAGTGAAGCAAGTGTAGCCATAGCATCAATTGCTTTGTTTTTTGCTCTAGGGATTTGCTAAAATGAGACAAATGTGAAGTACCGTCTTAAGGAATCAACCATTTTCTTGTAAGGTACCAATTTCTCATTTTTTATTAAATAATCATCATTGACTTGGTTGATTATCAGCTATGAATCCCCATAGATGTGTAACTCTGTAATTCTCCATTCTATAGCCACTTTAAGTTCATTTGTTAAAGCTTCATACTCATCAATGTTATTTGTACATGGAAATAATAACTTGTAAGATTTAGCAATTGTTTACCCATGAGGAGAAACAAACAACACACCAGCTCCATAACCATTTTGCATAAAGGATCCATCAAAGAACATCTTCCATGTTCTTTCAGTCATATACATGAGGTTCTCATCTAGAAAGTCAACTTGAATAGGTGCATCATCTTGTAGTGGGAAAGCAACCAATTGATCTGCTATGGCTTGCCCTTTGATTGCTTTATGCTCAACATACTCTATGTCAAACTTTGAAAGGATCATCATCCATTTAACAAGCCTACTCGTGAGGAAAGCCTTACCTAGTAAATACTTGAGTGGATCAATTTTTTCTATGAGGTGTATAGTGTGTGCAAGCATATAATGTCACAAATTTTGGGAAGCAAACACAATTGCGAGGCAAACTTTCTCTATACTGGTGTAATTAACCTCATATGAAACAAGAGTATGACTAATGTAGTATATTTCTCTTTCTTTCCCATGTTCATCCAGTTGAGCTAATAATGCCCCCAAGGAAGACTTTGTCACTGAAATTTATAGAGTAAGTGGTTTCCTTGGGATAGGAGGCATTAAAATAGGAGGATTTGCCAAGTAATTCTCAATTTGATCTATGCTCTTTTGACACTCTTCATTCCATACACATTTGACTCCTTTATGTAAGTTCTTGTTGAAAGGTTGAGCTATATCTACTAACTGTGAAATAAACCTCCTTATAGATTGAAGACGCCCTTGAAGACTTCTCATTTGACTAATGTTTTTAGGAGGTGGCATATCCATAATTGCTTGAAATTTTTCAGGGTCCACCTCTATTCCTTTTGTTGAAATAATGGATCCTAGTAATATTCCAAAGATGACTCTAAATGAACACTTTTTAGGATTTAACCTTAGTTGAAATTGTTCCATGCGATCTAGAATGACTTCTAAATCATCTAAGTGGATATCTCTTTTCTTAGAATTAGCCAAGATGTCATCCACATAATCGTCCATGTTTTTATGCATCATATCATGAAAAATAGTTGTCATAGCTCATTGATAGGTGGCTCCTACATTTTTTAATCCAAAAGGCATAATGTTCCAACTATAGGTACCCCATGCACAAGTGAATGCAATCTTTTCTTGATCTTTAGGAGCTATCTTAATCTAATTATATCTAGAAAAACCATCCATTAAGGAATAAATCTCATAACCCACAATCATATCCACTATCATGTCTATATTAGGAAGTGGAAAATTATCCTTTGGGCATCCTCTATTAACTATTGAGAATGATTGAGGTAAAATGTTAAAGAGGGAGATTGTTGAGAATAGATTGATATGATCAATATGGTCCAATCATTTTTTTGTCACTGATGTCAAACCTATTATTTGTTGGTAAGACAACTACTTATATGATTTAAGTACAATCACTTATTTTATTGATGAATAGGATTTGATCAAAAGATGTAACAATAGCACCTAGAGGAAAGGTTGAGTTATGATATGCAAAGAAGTACAAGAATTAGTTAAGATAGTGATAACATGATGCATTCATAATTAAATTAAGGTTACAAAGGCTAGCTACACTAAGAAAGTATAGAAGAACAAGTTACACAAAGTTTGTCTACCAAGCTTGACCAAGAGGACAGTAGGTGCCAAGCAAATTCTGTGCAAGCCAAGCAGAAAATCAGTTGGAGCCAAGTGAAAGTAAATTCTAGTGGATGCTGAGAAAAATAGTGGATGTCAAGTAAAGTTTAGTTGATGCCAAGCATCGATAAAATTTAGTTCATGCCGAGTGATTTTATAGAGGATATCGAGTAACACAGTATGTGTCTAGCATCATAAGCAAGTTAATGTCGAGTTGTTGCATTATTTGAAAGATCATGAATTCGATGAATCTGAGTTAACAAGATTATTTTATTGGATTGTGTGAACTAGGTGGAATATAAGGATGATGAGTTGGTGGTATAGAATTCAAGGTAAACCATTTTGAGGCAAATTCAAAGAGGATTGAAGGAGAAATTTCTAGAAGAGATATAGAATATGGGGTAGATTCATTGTATCCTACCTAATCCATCCTAACCCTAAATTGGACAATGGAAAATGAGCAGCAAAAGATCTTAATTTCCTATTTATAGGAAAGGATGGTCATGAGGCAAGTTTTTCATGTGTGAGAACCTAAGGAAGAGAAAGAGTCAAGGGTTTTGCTTCATCAAGTGACCTAGAGAAGAGTCTGCATTGGCATGTTAAGCAATAAGGCTTAAGGATATGAACGCGTGAAGGGTGAACAAGCTATCAGAGCTAAAATGTGTGAAGGCCAAGTAGAATGGAGGACTAAAATAGAGATCTGTAATCTGCAAATGGAATTGTAAGTTTTTATCAAATCATGCCTTACTATTACTCTCTAATAATTGTATCAGTCTAGGGTAAAATCCTTTGGATTAAAGTTGACCTAATAGTCATTTGTAAATCCTTTAACCAGGTGGCATTCTAAGTGAATGGTCTAAAGTCCTCTAACAAGGCTCACTCCTAACAAGGTGATTGAAATCCTTTAACAAGGTGACATTTAACAGTGTGTATTGTAACCTTTAACAGGGTTGGGCTTTCACAGGGCATCACTTCAGAAGAGTGAAAAAGAGTAGCATGTTACTGGTGGTTTTTCCCCAAATTGGGTTTCCACATAAATCATTGTGTCAAATGTGTTGTTGAATCTTTTATGTTTCATGTTTACATTTCTACAAATTGATTTGATAGTAACCTACTAGTTTTTAAGTGGTTGCATAATCTTATGGATGCATGCATGATGGTAAATGTTTTATGGGTTCACTAAGTTGTGAAATGTTTTATTTATACATCTAGACCTTGGATAATTGATTCACCCTCCATCTCAGTTATTCTAAAGAATTTCAACATTAACATCTCTAAAATCTATGCAAACTTGAATGGTTTTGTCATGTTTTGAAACTGATACAATGTTTGATATCCATTTCGCATTGTCAATAGCTCTTATGAATTTTGCACCAAAGAGTTTCTCTAATTTTGCCTTGACTAGGAGAGCTATGTGAGGATGCATCTTTCTCAATTTCTGCTTAACTAGTTTAACACCTAGAGATATGGATAAGTCAAGCATAGGAAAATTAGTGTCCAACCCTAGCATATTTGAATAAGTCCATGCAAAATTGATCTTCTTTTCTTGTAAGAACTTAGTGTAGGCTTCTTTTTGTTGTGATGACAAAGATTGAGCCAAATGTACCATTTGCAAAGATTCATCCATACCCAAATTGACTGCTTGTGTTAGTTCAATAAGCACTAAAGATCTATCTTGAAAATAACTAGGGAGACAATCAAGTACCTCATCCTTAGGCATCTTAGAGAGGTTTTCACCCTTAGATACATCATTTCTTTTTACTTTTTTCGGTTCTAACACCGCCACATAGTGGTTTTCGCCATCATAACTCCTATTCTTTTTATTTTATTTTCTTTTTCTTTTGCGACTAAGGTATTTGATGTCTGGCTCTGTCATGTTGGTAGTCATTTCACTGGTGGAAGAGACTACAGGTTGAATGACATTCAAACAATAGGCTATCTCATAATCATTTTGAAACATTAAAAGCTTAGGTTTGTGATTGTGTTGGGACCAATCAATTAAATCAGGATGAACAAGGGGTAAATTAATGGCTGGTTCAAGATTATGAATATGAATGATATCTCTAGTGACTGAAGAGTTAGAGTCTGTCAAGTAACTTCCTAAACTACCCAAATCGAGATTCATCCTAATAAGAAAAGAATAGTCCACTAAGGTAACATGTGAGTTCAAATCATCTAATCCTACATGTGAATCATTGACTAACTTGGGTTGAGAACTATATGTATGAACAACATCAATATCCATATCAACTGTAGAAGGCTCCGAGAGGGAGTCCCATTCATACTCATTGGAATCTATTTCTGAATCTTGACTAGGATGCTTACACCATGAGGCTTGGAATGCCTAGAAGTGGAAGCCTTAATATCATCAAGGGTCATACTTTCTTGTTCTAAATTTGCAACTGTCTCATGAGATACTGGACTATCTGAATCTACCCAAAGGAGATTAGTAGAAGGGACCCAATCTTCACACATATCTTGCTAATTTTCAAAATTAGGTATGTAATCCTATTCTTCTCCATTCTCAAAATTATCAAGGATAGAAGCAACATTCTTATTATGATTCGCATATCCAGCTTCTTAGACTTGCATCCAAAAAGACCATGATCAAGGGTTTTGGCTCTAGCATCCAATCTATTACTAAGAGGGCCATGTCTAGGATAGCCCATCTTCTTGACAAAATTATACCCTCTTCCATAAGCTTTAGGAGAGGGAGTGAAGTTCTCATTGTTCACATACTTATGTTCTCTATAAATCCAATCTCTAACAACTGCATCTTCTTTCTCATCTTGAATAGGCATTGATGACTGTACAAATGTGATGCAGGAGCATCTTTGGTTCACTTGCAATCCTACATGTTTGAGAGGGATTTTGGTTAAGGGTTATGCAGCTTTCTGAATACTGGTGCTCGGCATGGTCTATTGAATACTGGTGCTCGACATACACTAGGAGCCTGACATACACTGGGAGCTCAACATGGTCTATGTAGCTCGACATGGTCTAGGGAGCTCGACATGGTCTATGGAGCTCAGCATGTTCTGGGAGCTCAACATGGTCTATGGAGCTTAGCATGGTCTGGAAGCTCAACATGGTCTTGGGAGCTCAGCATGGTCTATGGAGCTCAGCTTGGTCTAGGGAGCTCGGCATGGTCTTTGGTTGCTCGGCATGGTCTAAGAATTTGGTGTCTGTTTCAGGCTGTATAACTAATTTTCCATAATGAGATAAAGGATGAAACTTTCAAATATTGAAGAGGTCCTAGACTTCTACTTACAGTTCAAAGCTCGAGTTCTAATTCATTCGAAGCTAGGAGATATCACAATTTTACTAAGACATCGATTTTGGGAATTTAATTGTTGTAGGAGGCTGACTTTGGCATTTAATTTATGTATTTGTATTTAATTTTTGTTCTAGGCTGACTTATGGCTTAGATTGGCATAATTAGGGGTTGGGGGGGGGGAGTCTTTAGGCATTATCATCCATCATGGAGAAGTAGAGGAGCTTGGAAGAGCGAATTTGGAAAAGAGCTAAAGCTGCGGCTTAGGAACTAGAGGATCTCTTGGTGGACCTATGGGTACAAGTGTGGATTCTTCTTGGGGTTCTTATCCAGTTGGGTATCTAGACTAGCTGAGTTTGGTTGTAAGTTGGATCTTGAAGGATCTTGCAAAACTATTGCTTGCTTTGTATTTGGCCGTAATCGGGAAGGCCTTACAAACTGACACATTGCATGTAATCAATTATATTTTATGAATATATTATTGTGATTTAGTATCAGATATTGCATTATTGCTTCTTGTTGTTGTGTTTTTGCTACGTGGTTCTATAGCATTGCATCATGTGGTATCAAAGCGAAGGTTGTTCCTGAGTGTATGGATAGATCGCCAAAGTTGAGACAGTTTGCACTAGGACTTGGGTTGAAGAAGTAGATTTTGGTCCTGGACTTGTTGCTTAGGGTTTTCTAATAATTTGGAAGATGCCTCCAAAAATATCAGACCCTAAGGAGATTGATGATGCTGTGGAAGAAAGGCTCTTAGAGAAGATTAAAGAAGATTTCAGATTTGAAATAAAGGAGGTTAGGGCAGAGTTTAGATCTCAGATAGCATTGATGAAGAGTGACATGATTGCTGAAATTGTAAGTGCTTTAGGTGGTGTACCTAGACATGTGGGTACTGAAGGCAGTTATGAGGAAGTTGTAGAAGACTTTGAAGTTGCTAGATCTAGTGGTGAGGACAAAACTGATCATGTGGAGAGACCTATTGGAACTAGGGTTGTTCAGTTTGCTAGACCTAGATCTCAGATGAAGCTGAAGTACAAGATGGAGGTTTCTAATTTCTCAAGTACTTTGAATCCTAAAGACTTGATTGATTGGATTGGTGAATTAGAAGACTACTTTGAGCTTGAGGATATTGAGGATCCACTTAGAGTGAGGTTGGCACAAACAAAGTTGAAAGGACATGCTGCTCTTTGGTGGAAGGAACTACAAAGAGACAGAGAAGAGGAAGGTGAAATGAAGATCACTAGATGGAGGTTAATGGTGATTAAGTTGAAGGCTAAGTTCATTCTTTCTGATTATGAACTTGAGTTGTTTAAGAGATTGTAGAATCTGAAGCAGAAAGATATGTCTATGAAGAATTATACAGAGGAGTTCTACAAGTTGACTATTCGGTCTAGTCATATAGAATTGTCAAAAGAGAAGGTAGCTTGATACATTAATGGTTTGAGATTCAATATTCAAGATGAGGTTGGTATGCTAAATATTTCTTCAGTTGAGGATGCTTATTAGTATGCTTTTAGAGTAGAGGAGAAGCTAAAGAGGAAGAATCAAGGTGGTTTCTAAGGGAAGGAGAAGCAGGATAGTTCAGCACAAGCTAAACCAAAAGAAGAAGGTGAACCAAAACCTGTGGAACCAAGGAGAAGGACAGGTGGTGGTGGGTTTAGAGGTAATTGTTTCAAGTGTGGTCAACATGGGCATAGATCTTTTGAATGTCCAATTGATAGGACAGATGCTGTTGTGAATGAGATTGAAGTCCAGGAGAGTCAGCCTGAGCAAGGAGAGAGTTTGTTGGCTCGACGAGTATTGGTTGGTGAGAGGACATTGGATTCTTGTTAGAGAACTAGTTTGTTCAAAACTCATCGTAAGTCTGGTGGTAAAGTTTGCAAAGTGATTGTGGATGGTGGTAGTACCGATAACCTTGTTGCTGAAGAAATGGTTCAAAAACTTGGTTTAAGAGAATGAGACATCCTTATCCTTATAGGATTGGCTGGTTATAAGGTGAGCATGCTTTGGAAGGGAGGGAGCAATGCCTTGTTGATTTCCAAATTGGGTAGTATAAGGATCAGGTGTTATGATATTGTGGATATGAACAGTTGTCATGTGTTGCTTGGTAGACCTTGGCAGTATGATTGCAGGACTATGCATAATTGTGCTAGGAATGTGTTTACAATTGAGAAAGGTGGTAGGAGGTTTTCCTTGATTCCCTTGCAGAATGAAGAGCTTGGTAGGAGGAACCTGAGTATTGGCGGTCGAGTTGAGTTGGTAAATTCTAAGAAAGTTGGAGATTAGCATGGAAATCAAACCTATGGAACACCTCTGGTGGATATGAAGAAGAAAAACAAGGGAAAGAGTGTACAAGTTGAAGAATTAGAGGATATGTATGTGAAGAACCAGTTTTGGATTTATGTGTTGAATCCCAGAAGATGTTCTTCCAGCTACTAGAACATCTTTTTGAACCTAGGGTGTATGATGCAGGAGTATCTTGGGTTCGCTTGCAATCCTGCATGTTTGAGAGGAATTTTGATTAAGGGTTATGGAGCTTGCTGAATATTGGTGATCGGCATGGTTTTCTATAATTTTGGTGCTCGGCATACACTAGGAGCTCGGCATACACTAGGAGCTCGACATGGTCTATGTAGCTCGGCATGGTCTAGGGAGCTCGGCATGGTCTATAGAGCTTGGCATGTTCTAGGAGCTCAACATGGTCTATGGAGTTTAGCATGGTCTAGAAGCTTGGCATGGTCTTAGGAGCTCATCATGGTCTATGGATCTCGGTATGGTCTAGGGAGCTCGGCATGGTCTATGGAGCTCGGCATGGTCTTTGGTTGCTTGGCATGGTCTGAGAATTTGGTGTCTATTTTAGGCTATATAACTAATTTTCCACAATGAATTAAAGGATGAAACTTTCAAAGATTGAAGAGGGCCTAGACTTCTACCTACAGTTTGAAGCTTGAGTTCTAATTCATTCGGACCTAGGAGATATCGTAATTTTACTAAGACATCGATTTTGGGAATTTAATTGTTCTAGGATGCCGACTTTGGCATTTAATTTATGTATTTGTATTTAATTTGTGTTCTAGGCCGACTTGTGGCTTAGATTGGTATAAGTAGAGGTTGGTGGGGGGGGAGTCTTTAGGCATTATCATCCATCATGGAGAAGTAGAGGAGCTTGGAAGAGTGAATTTGGAAAAGAGCTAGAGCTGTGGCTTAGGAACTAGAGGATCTCTTGGTGGACCTATGGGTACAAGTGTGGATTCTTCTTGGGGTTCTTATCTAGTTGGGTATCTGGACTAGCTGAGTTTGGTTGTAAGTTGGATCTTGAGGGATCTTGCAAAACTATTGCTTGCTTTGTATTTGGCCGTAATTAGGAAGGCCTTATAGCTCGACACATTGCATGTAATCAGTTATATTTTATGAATATATTATTGTGATTTGGTATCAGATCTTGCATTGTTGCTTCTTTTTGTTGTGTTTCCACTGCATGATTCTATAGCATTGCATCAAAATGTGTCAAATAATTTCATAGCTGAAGAGGAAGGTTTCATCTCTTGTGAAGGTTTACCATAAGACCTAGGTGAAACTGGTAATGTTACGAGGGAGTTGAGTTAATATCCCCCCATGCCAAGGTCTATGGATTTGAACTTGTTTTTAAATTCAACTAAAGTTGCATCAAAATCATCTACTTCTCTATTGAGGGGAACATGAGTACTTGTTGAAATCGAGTTAATAGACAAAGTATTATCCCCAGGTATAAAAATCTTTGTTTCATTGTAAGGGAACTTAACACACTGATGATAGGTAGATGACACTGCTTGCATATCATGAATACATGGTCTACCAAGTAAAGTATTGTATGCAAGGGGTCTAAAATTAACTATTTGGAATAAACTATATTTTTCAACATGACCAATCCTAATGGGAATGATGACCAACCCCTTTGAAATTCTTTCTGCCTCATCATAGGTTTTGATAGTAATCTTCCTTCTAGTATCAATAACTTGTTCAAAATAACCTAATGTGTTTAAAAGATTCAAAGAACAAATATTAATCCCAGCACCCCCATCTATCAACATGTGCCTAACACATGTTCTATAGATCATGACCTTAATATGAAGGACAAGATTGTGCGGATGGCTCAAAGATTTATCATCTTCCTTTGAAAAGGAAAGGTAATGAGGGCTAGCAATATGATTAACCATTTTCTTGAATTGATCGACATCTAAATTGTTGGGGACATTCACCATGCGCAAAGCATCCTCAAGGACTTGTTTATGTCTCAAAGACAACTCTAAAAGCTCAAAGATCAAAATTTGAGTGGGGGTTCTTTTTAATTGATCAACAAGATTATAATTTGACCTAGGATTATCCATTGGTTTTGAAGGAACATACTCGGATTGCACTTTTTTTGGCTTACTTGGTTTGTTTGAACTAGGTCCTCTGACAACAAGGGGACCTTGACTTTGCATAACAACATAGAAACTTTGGGAAGACACTTGCTTAGGTTTACTTGATCAATTTTAATTGGGCCCTCTAATGACAAGGGGACCTTGAGATGATGCTCTAGAGTGAGCACCACTTAGCACCAAAACAAGGTTTTAACCAAGGATAGGAGAGCTCAAATTTAAATCACAACCATTGGGATCTTTATCTTCCACCATGTTGACACTTTCTTCTACAACCTCAAGCACATTGACAACATTTTCTACATTTGCGTAAGTATAATTGATTGCAACCTTGCCATTCTTAGGCTAGAAAACTTCCCCTTTCTCATACTTGGGCAAAGGCTCTTTGAATGTTGTGTGATTAGTATTGGTATTTAATCTATCTATTTCAAGTTTTCCATTCTCAATAAGATCTTGAACAATATGCTTAAATCTCCCATAGTTTTCAATATCATGTCCAATGCCATTGTGAAGTTTGCAACATGC
Organism: Cupressus sempervirens; assembly: GCA_028749045.1. Lineage (NCBI taxonomy): Eukaryota > Viridiplantae > Streptophyta > Pinopsida > Cupressales > Cupressaceae > Cupressus > Cupressus sempervirens. Next base: position 644,303,120 of record CM053789.1, on the reverse strand, counting down.
CTTCTCATCTCACCACCATGGCTTAACTTCAGGTATGCAGAACTTTGTGGCATCATAAGGGTGCACAAGATTACAAGCAAGGAGCTTCATGAATATCTCTTCATATGACTCACCCAATTGTGTAAAGTTATATTTCTCTCCTTTAGGCCTTTCTTGATATCTTGGCTTGTTACTTTGTTGATTGGCACTAGCCAAATGGAGAAAAACTTGGTCTTTAGGCTTAGAGGAATCCACAACTCCATCATTAACCACTTTTTTGTTCTTATTCCAATATGTGTTCTTTCCTTTATCCTTGTTATTGTTGTTGTTATTTTGACCATTGTTGTTGTTGTTTCCATTTTTTGTCAAAATACCTTGCTCTCTCAAAACATCCTCAATTCTAAATGCGGCTTCAACCATGGTATCAAAGGACTCAAAAAACATCTTCTTAACTTTGTACTTCATCTCAAGAACCATGTTACTAATGAGGATTTCAATCTTTTCTTTCTTAGGAATAGTCTTAGAATAATGAGAGCACTGTCGTCTCCATCTTTGTAAGAAAGTAACAAAGGATTCTTCTTAATTTTTCTTTGTGTGACATAAATCCAATAGTGAGACAGATCGTGAAAGATTGTATGTAAAGTGTTGAACAAATATCTAAATTAACTCAGGGAACATCTTAATAGGAGGAGTTCTATTAGTAAACCATTCCATTTCTTGACCCTTAAGACTTCTTGAAAATAATCTCATAAGGTATGAGTCATCATGATGAAACTCAAAACTCATAGTATAAAACTGAGGCACATGATCATTTAGATCCCCATTTCCATAATATTTGTCATATTGGGGGATTTCAGTTTTTCTTGGAAAATATTTCATGTCAACACTCTTATCAAAAGGATTAGGACAAACTGAATCAAGTGAAAAATAACTCTTGGGTGTCGATATTTGCTTCAGTTGTTTCTTCAATTGGTCCATTTCTTCTTTCATAAAGGGATCATGCTTTTGAATCTTTTTGTCTACATCACATTTGTGAGGGACCTTAGCACCCTTGTTGATTAAATGTTGATAGCATGCATCTTTGTTTGTTCCATATATGCTTCTACATGTTGCTAAAAATGCGGGTCTTGTTGCTTAGCCATGAAATCATAAGAATTGTGGTCAAAGTTTGAGCTACCACCTCCATATTGTGAACCATGATGAGCATGTTGTGAAGGTTGTCTTGAAACTCTAGGAGGTGTTGATCTCCTATAATCATCATGTCTTGAAGCTCTCCTTCCTCTAGGACTAGGAGATGGTGAAGGTGTTCTCCAATCTTTTCCATTTCATGGAGTCTTGGGACGAATGAGTGGAGAAGAGTTATTTCCACCACCAATGTGCACATTGTTGAATTTATTGTCAAGTTGCAGAGCCATGAGAAGGTCTTGTGCTTATCGATAGGAATTCCTTTATATCTCAATCATAACTTTCCTTTCTTCCTCTAGGTGTCTAAATTGTTCTTCCTTCTTAGCTTGTTCCTCTAGAAGGGCTTTTCTCTCATGCTCAAGTACTTTGAGTCTGTCACTTGCATAACCTAAAGGTGTCATGAGCGATGTACATGATCTTGACTATCTAAACTAGTTACCAATAAATGTTTCATTCACATGAGTGCTAGAAGGCTCACCAATTTGATCATCATATTGGAATTTCTCTTCTTGATAGGTATACTACTTACCTTTTTCATCCCTTTGGTGTGCATCCAAATATCTATACTCAATATGGGGTGAGGTTGGTCTATTTTCACTAGTAGGATCACCACTCAAAAAGTCAACATAGTATTCACCACTTTGATTCTTCTTTTATGGAGCCATTGTAAAATTTATATCCATATTTGAGTGAGGTGATGCTAAGGGTTTACTCAACTCAATAAGGTCAATACTAGGGTCAAACAAAGCTTCAGGAATATTCCCAAGTGATTGAACTGTAGAACAAGATTTAGTATGCAAAGAACATTAACAAATAAAGTAAACATTCACAAACCAAAACTAAATTCACATATATGTTTAGACAAAGAAAAGCAAACAAAAAGTGCAAACCTCACAAGAGAAAACACTCCATGCTTTCTTGATTCTGTAGATGTGTCCTTTTGATGTGGATGTATGCTCAAGATGCTCAAAGCTGCTTCAATGGAGGTGGGTAACGGAAAATTGGTAGTTTTGTGAGCTCTCAATTTGGCATTATAAGGGTAAGATTGATGGCTTTGGTTCTCAAAATAGCATGGTAACTTTAGCTCAAAGATTGTTGATGAAATGGCTTGGGATGGGATTCAATTTATAGGCCAAGGGGTAGAGGGATGGAGGGCTTAGATGCAAGGATGGGGAGATGGTTAAGGAGGGATAAGATGCACTCAAAGGGGAGCACATGGATTGTGCTTGTTTAGCACAATTGGGAAGGTGACACTTGTCACAAGGAGGATGAGTGCGAGAGGGTAGGGTAAACGGTTGGTTAAAGGCATGATGAGTGGGGTTGAGTATGTAAGAGAGATGTAAGAGGAATGAGTGTGGAAGAGGGAAGAGTGTGGAAGATGGATGTAAGAGTCATGAGTGGGCTTGTAAGAGTCTTTTATGGTTTGTAAGAGCACTCATGACTTGGTGGTTGGGATTTTTGAGGGGGGACTTTGGTTTGGTTTAGGAAAGTCTTAAACTCGTTTAGGGAATGTGACATCATTAAGGGGTGGATTAGGCTTGGGTTTAGGATTAGATTAGGAATGTTAGAGATGTGCAAGTGGATGGAATTAATGAGGGTGGGTGAGTTAGTGGCTAAGATTGGTTAGTATGGGTAGATGGGGTGGATTAGGCTAAATGGAGGGTTAGGGATAAGTTAGGGGTTTTTGGATTTGAGGATTTTATTTATCAAATAGATTTATTTAATAAATGGGGATTTTTGGAATTAGATAGAAGAATAGGATTTAATTGATAAATAATAGGTTATTTGATTTATCAATTAGGACTATAGATGATTAATTAAATTAATCAGCTAGGGATGGCAAAGGATTAATTAAATAAGAATTTAATTAATGATGCCTTTAGAGATAACTAAATAGGATTACCAAAGCGGTGTAATCAAATTTAGGTGTCTACATGAACAAACAAAAGTTATTTTACCTTACATCTTTGATGAGTTTGAACTAAAGGTAATTATTTAAAGATGACTTGAGGTCGCTTTCCATGATCTAATTGATATCTTGTTGTAACTAGCATGAAATAAAAGGTACTAGGTGATATGATAACCCTAAGAAACATTGGTACCAAACTAGGATAGTAAAAGCACTCACTTGTCCAAAAGAGATGTGATAAGATAGAATTTTGCAATAGGCATAAACCAACACTACCACATAGGTGCCCACAACTTTGGGTGAATACCCTAGCACATATGGACCAAGAGGATTATTTACTCAAATTATAAATAATTAAAATTGAATTTTTATGAAAGTGGATAGACAAGAGATTACTAAGACTCTCCAAGAATAATATCAAAGAATCCAAAGGTATATCTTTCTCAACAAGGATGGTCTCTAACTTACCAACTCCAAAAAAGGTCACTTGTGAAATAAAAGATCACTAATTCATGGGGTCAAAGCACAATAACCCAAGGTGAAAACAAGCTTGTAACAATGGGGTAAGTAGCCTAATCTAAACCGAATCAACCTAGGGAGATTGAAAATAATAGGATAGCAAAACAATTTGATCATAGAGTCTTGACTCAGGAATTCATATTTTATTTGTTTTAAATATCCAACTAGGTGTGATAAATTTTGAATTATGAACCAGGCATGCAAGACAAAAATCAATAATTTCAAGCAAACATCTTCAAACAATGAGCAAGGGACAAAGCAACCTTGCACATGAATAAGAATAGTGTCATAGTATCAGTCTAATCCCTAGAACCAACTATGTATGTTCTCAAAATGTTTTCCAATCACACACATAATCCTAAAAAATAAAATTTGGCAGCACTATGGTTCTTAGTAATGTTCAACTCTACAACTTTTGCAATCTAGAGTGGACAAAATCCACTCCTAGTGCACTAGGGTTTTGACATATTCTAAGAATTTAATCAATCAGAAATATTGAGGAGATCTGACAACCCAAAAAAAGACTACACTCGTGAGGATTTCCCCTACAAAGACATATATATAGAGGTTGCTACTACCATGTCAAAAATGACTATTACCGCTTGAGTTTCCATCCATGTGGTTGACCCAATAAAGGGAATGTCAACACGATTAACCCTCTCTAATCAAGGAAGACTCACAAAGTTGTACCACATGGGGACTTGGTTTGGATTCAAGGGTTCCAAGTTTTTGATGTGCCCAAAAGGGAATAGAGCATACTCCTCTAGCCTCTTCACCTTACCCAAACATAGCAAACAAGATTCTTTGATACTCTAATTCAAAATCACCTCACCAAATTTTTGGAAAAGTCAACAACAAACACCACCAGTCTCAAAAGAGAAAGTACTAATGGGTGTTGAGGACAAACCCAAGCAGAATAATGAGATGATAACAAATATCCTTTTATACCTACAAAGGGATCTATCGTTGAGAAGATCTTCACATGTAAGGCAAGCAAATGAAGCTCATTCCCTCAAAAAATCCACAAATAGTGTTCATAGGACCTAATTACTATGTGAAACACATATGTGTGAAAGTAAATCTAGATCCAAATTTAGAGCACCAAATGAAGTGTGATTCTAGGACTAGGATTGTGGATCTTGAAAGATGAGGCTTGGTGGATTGATTTGATTGGTGGATCCCTAAGACTAGGATTGTGGATCCCTAAAGCTAAGCGTGAGGAGTGATTCAAAGAGGTACTGATGCATAAGCTGGGATAGGTGCTGGATATGGATGGGGGATAATGGAGATGAAGGAAATCCATTGAAGCTTTTTGAGCGGGGGGATACTTCAAAGAGAAGTACCACCATGTAGTTGAGCACTAGATTTGCTATAGGACTGTTGGTTAATTGCCAAGGTTACCAAGAACATCAAGGCCTTTTCACCAACCATCTAGAGGACTGACGAACTGACTCAAAACAAACACACAAGGATTGCCCGAGTATCACACATGAATCCTAGAGGAAGCATCGTGGAAACGACACTAGGTAACCCACAAGTAGAAAAGAAAAACAAAACGAAAGACCTGATCAAGACCTTACGCTCTGATTGCCCCATTCACAGCATACAATGATATGGAAGATCATGGCAACCTTGAGGAGGGAACAAGGAGATTGCTTGGAAAAGATATTTCAAGACCCAAAAGGGAAGATCCCAAATCAACAGAAAGCGAAAATCCAAAAGAGAACCGTTTGCCAATTAGATGGGTAGGACGAGGTACTAACGGACCAAGATCAGACATGAGAAAAGCTATATCCTGCAAGGACCTATTGGAGAGCACCTAAGCTGGTGGATTTGGATGAGTGATGCGTCTAGCAAGCTAAACTAAGAAGGATAACACTTTGGTGACAAGAAATCTAGCTAAAGGATGCATTGAAATAGCTAACCAAGATGTGCGATGTGTGCAAGATGCTGATCAAGGACGAACTGACACGAATGCTGGATAGATACAATGGTACTAAGCTAAAGAGGATGTACAAGCTGATGGACCAAGATATGTTACAAATGTACAAGTTTGTTCATGTTTTGGTTTTTTGTGAGATGGAAATGTTTGTGAAGGATGGGATGTCTATAATAGTTGATAGGTGGATAGGTAGATGGTTTGCAAAAAACTTAAGTGAAAATGGGGTTCTTTGTGTGCATGTGATAGGATACAAGCTAGGATACAAGATTATTTACAAGCTGGAATATGGTACAAGCTTTGGACAAGATTCGGATATACAAGGTATGGTACAAGATTTACAAGGTATAATACAAGCTTTGGTACAAGTTTTTACAAGCTGAGAACAAGATTTTACAAGCTGTACAAGAGGTATTTACAAGCTTCATCAGATTTTGGATATTTGGTTGGAACACCAAGGGAACAAGCAGGTTTTTTATGGGATGCTAGGTGGATGGATGAGGGATAGGATAGTGATAGATAATGGATTAGTCTCTAGTACACAAGGCGCCTAAATTACCAGGTTTTCACCAAGGTACCTATCCAAGGCGCTTGAATTTCCAAGTTTTCACCGTTGGATGCTTATTTCTCTTTACTATTTTTTTGTACTTTTCAAAAGTTGGGTATACCAAGGATCTTCAAGCATAGAACTTCTTGAGATGAATGATGTTAGTGGGATCATTCAAGAGTTCTCCTTCTAGTGTAGATAACTGATAGGCTCCGGAGCCAAAGGAGGCGGTAACCACATAGGGACAAAGCCATGTAGGTTCAAACTTGCCTTTCTTTTCTCAATCTGCTTGGACTTTCATGTTTTCTTTGAGGACCATGTCACCTGGCTGAAAGTGTTGTGGGAGCACCTTCTTGTTGAAATTCCTTTTGAGATGAGTTTGGTAGACTGTGAGATGGTCATAGGCTTGTTGTCTCTTCTCATCTGAGAGATCTAGCTGGGTGAGCCGAGCTACTCTGTATTCTTCATCTGATATTTGCCCTCGCAAAGATATGCATAGTGACGAAAGTTCAACTTCTATAGGTAATACCGCTTCGGCACCATAGACTAGGGAGTATGGAGTTGTTCTTGTGGATGTATGGAAGGAGGTTCGATAGACCCATAGAGCCGGATTTATTTGTAGGTGCCAATTGCGGCCGAAATCATTGACAACTTTCTTTAGGATTTTGAGGAGGGTTTTGTTAGTTGCCTCTGCTTGGCCATTACCTTGTGGGAAATATGGGCTAGAAAAGTGGTGATGGATGCGGAGGGAAGTTCATAGTTCTTCCATGTTGAGATTTTCAAAGTTACCTTCGTGGTCAGTGAAGATGGTGGATGGGATGCCGAAGCGGCAAACAATGTGGTACAAGATGAACTTGGAGACCTGAACTCCTGTAGCTGAGACTAGGGGGACTGCTTCCACCCACTTAGTGAAAGGCAAAGGTAGTGCAATAGGCTGGAGATCTTGTCCTAGAGTGTGCACAAGATTTGCGTGCTGCTGACATGGGAGACACTTTCTGAAAAAGTCACAGGAGTCTTCTTCAATGGTAGGCCAATAGTAGCCTGCTCTAAGGATTTGTCGTGCTAGGACAATACCACTCGTGTGGGCACCACACAGTCCAGAGTGTACTTCTTTTAACGCCATTGTAGCCTCGTTTTCATCTAAACATCGAGAGAGAGTATCGTGATAACCCCGATGATATAGGGTATTGGCTATGATAACATAGCAGGATGATTTTCGGATGAGGTTCTAGCGTTGGGTACATGTGAGGTGAGGAGATATGATACCATCGTTAAGGTAAGCGTGAATTTCATGGTACCAAGGGGATTAAGGACCAACCAAGATACAAACATGGTTTGAATCCTCATTCGCATAGGCAGGTGTGAGGAGTTGCTCGACTAAAAACTCATACTGCATAGCTTCCTGGGGAATTCCCAAGAGCGAGCCGATAGTGGCCATGTCATTTGCTGCCTTATTCTACATTCGAGGCACTTGTGTAAACTAAAGCTTTGTAAAATGTTGGGTCAGCTGATCAACTAGCTCTTTGTAGGGTAATAAATTTTCATCTTTGGTTTGATATTAATTTAAGACTTGTTTGATGATGAGCTGGGAATCGCCAAAGATTTGTAACTCAGTGATGTTCCATTCGACTACTATCTTTAATCCTGCTATGAGAGCCTCATATTCTGCTATATTGTTGGTACTAGGGAATTGTAGCTTGAAGGCTTTTGGAATATAATCTCCTTGAGGTGTGACCAACAATATTCCTAACCCTGATCCATGAGATGTGTATGAGCCATCAAAATAAAGCTTCCATGGGGGCTGTTCTTCAATTAGGCAGATATGCTCATCTGGAAATTTGGTGAGCAAAGGATATGCATCTACTAGAGGTGCATCAGCTAGGTGATCTGCTATAGCTTGCCCTTTGATTGCTTTTCTGTCCACATACTGGATGTCAAACTCACTTAGTAGCATAACCCATTTTGCTAGCTGACCTGTGAGTGCTGTTCTAGAGAGCATATACTTGAGAGGATCAATTTTGGATACTAGTTGGATGGTATGACTTAGCATGTAGTGGCGAATTTTTTGAGTTGAGAAAACAACTGCCAAACAAGCTTTTTCCATAGGAGTGTAATTGAGTTCATAACCAACTAGGGTTCTGCTGATATAGTAGATGGCTCTTTCCCTGCTATAATCATCGTGTTGTGCTAGAAGGGCCCCTAGAGCAGTAGGTGTTGTTGATATGTACAAGATCAAGGGACGACCAAGAACTGGTGGAACCAAAATAAGGGGATTGGCTAGATACTGCTTGAGTTGATCAAAGCTACATTGACATAAAGGATCCCACTTGAAGTTCTCATCCTTCTTTAGTAAATGTGAAAATGGTGTACACTTATCTGCAAGCTGGAAGATGAAGTGCCGAATGGATTGGAGCTTTCCTTGAAGAGAGTGAAGCTGTCACAGTGTCTGGGGAGGAGGCATGTCTAAGAAAGCCTTGACCTTCTTGGGGTCGATCTCTATACCTCATTTAGAAACTATGAAGCCTAGAAGCTTGCCAGATGTGACCCCAAAGACACACTTCTTGGGATTTAGCATGAGATGATATTGGGCTAACCTATCAAAGACTTTCTCCAAGTCAACAAGATGATCCATGAAGGTGTGAGATTTGACTAGGATATCGTCCACAAAATCCTCCAAAATGTTATGGATAAGATCATGGAAAATGGCTCTCATAGCTCTTTGATAGGTAGCCCCAGCATTCTTTAGGCCAAAAGGCATCATGGTGTAGCAAAAGGTTCCCCAAGGGGTAGTGAATGCTATCTTATGCTGATCCTCTTTTGTAATCTTGATCTGATTATACCCAGAAAATCCATCCATAAGGGACAGAATTTCATGTCCAGTTGTAAGATCTACAATCATATCTATGTTGGGCAAGGGAAAATCATCATTTGGACAAGCTTTGTTAAGATCTCTAAAATCAGTGTAGATTTTGATGTCACCGGAAGGCTTAGTGACAGGGACCATGTTGGAGATCCACTCTGAGTAGTCGATAGGTTGGATAACATTAGCAGCTAACATTCTTTCTAGTTCAACTTTGACTAGTAATGCCACCTTGGGGTGCATTTTTCTAAGCTTTTGTCTGATGGGCTTGATCTTTGGATTGACTGCAAGATGATGAACTACAAGCTTTGGATCAAGTCCTAGCATGTCCTGATATGACCATGCAAATCAGCCAATATTCTCTCTTAAGACCTCAAAGAGGAGGTCAGCTTGGTCTTGTGATAGGGATGCAACAATGTGAACAAGTCTAGGGATCTCTGAAGAACCAATGTTGACTTCTCTAGTATCCTCTATTAGAATAGATGACACCTCTGGTCGATTATCTTGAGGAGGTAATACTAAATCCTCATGTTTTGCTTGTGGCTCTAGATTTTCTTGCCGAGGGGCTTTCTTTGTTACCTTAGCTAGTCCTGGTTTCACCTTAGTTCCAGTTTTGGGTGTATCGGAACTAGGTTGGGGATTTTCTCCAAAATACCCCTTGGGATCTAGCTTATAGATATAGGCAGAATCTAGCTTTGTCTGCTTGTGAGGTGTTTCAGCTCCCATGAATCTTAGAAGTGCTTCCTCTGATGCGAACTCATTAATGTGTATGATGCTTGGTTGGTCCCAATCTATGAGTTGTGGGTGAGTGAGTGGTAGGTTAATGAGATGGATGGATAGTTCTCGGAGAACAGAGTCTCCTAGGAAGATTTGGTCTAGGATATCGTCATAGGCTCTCTTTTCAACTTCCTCAAGAATGTCTTTGATTTTGACAAGGTTGCGATGGATGTTCAAAAAAGCATGATTATACTCGTTGGTGCCCCCAGTTGTGGGTATGCCAAAGCCAAGACCTGACTTCGTTTCCCACTTATGTGCTTCGATGGGACATTGCATGCCCCTTTCTTCTGGTCCTAGTCCACCTCCTTGATAGTTCCATTTTTTAGTGATGAGCTTATGTTCTTGGGATACTTCTGGCTGAAGTGGTCAAGGCGTTCTTGATTTCTTGGAGGTGCATCCTTATGTAACCAATTGTTGTTATCTGGAGTGAGCTCTTCATGAAGAGGGGTTTTTGAGGACACAAAGGTGGTTGGGCCAAACTATTTATATTGAGGAGGTGGAATCTCCTTAGCTTTGTGATATGTCAGCCATCCATGGGTATGTGGATCAAGTGGGATTGCTCTAACAACAAATGCATCTGACAGACTATATTCTCCATAGCCTTTGTTGTTGATCTTTATGGTAGATAGGGTGGAGGTGACGATGGTTTCTGCATCATTACAAGTGTGGGATGAGCTGGCAATGGCTGTGCCGATGTCTATTCCAGGACAATGATTTGTATATGAGGCTTCAACTGCATTGTAGTAAGCAAAGGGTTCTGGATCGGCATGGATGGTTACCTCAGTGCCCTGATGCGGAAATTTGATGCACTGATGGTAGGTGGATGGAATGGCCTTCATAGCATGGATCCATGGGTGACCGAGGAGGATGTTAAATGGTAGGTTTAGATCAACAACATGGAAAACTATCTCTTGGAGGACCGGCCCAACCTTGATTGGTAGCAAAATAGTCCCTTTTGTGGTTCTTTCCAAGTTGTCATAAGCTTTGATGGTGATAACCTCACTGATCATATCTGCCTCAGTATACCCAGCTTGTTTTATGAATTTTAGGGTGCAAATATTCAAGGCTGATCCATTATCTATCATTACTCTTTTCACAGTAAAATTGGATACCATGATGGCTATGCGAAGCAGAAGGGTGTGATCTGGCTCGACTGTGGGTATGTCGGTGGGTTTGAATGATAGCGTACATGAGGAGGATAAGTGTCGAACAAGATTATGAAAATCAGTAGCATTGATATCAGAAGGGACACAGGATTCTATGAGGGCACTATCAAGGATGTCTTTATACATAGGACTAGTGCGGAGAAGGTCTAAAATGGAGATTTGGGCTGGCATGTTCCCAAGGTGTTCCAAGATATTGTACTGGCTTTTTGATGGAGCTGATGGTGCTGATGAAACTGGTGGGCCTGCGATGTTAAATCATGCTCTTCGAGTGGTAACTGCACACTCATTGTCTGGTCCTCGAATATTGATAACATTGATAGAAGGCTCTTTCTCAGCTATACAACCTATAAGGCTACCATAGTCTATATAGGATGAAGTGTGGTCATTGTTCTTCCCATGCTGTTGGTTTGGATGGCGGTTGTTGGTGTTGTTTTAGATAGGTGCTTTTCCAGGATTTTGGTTGTTGTGTGGAGGAAAAGCATTTTGATAAATTTGTAAGCCTGCATTGGGAGAGGTTTGGGCACCAATGGTGATTTCTTTCCGATCAATGAGGTCCTGCACATAATCTTTCAGTTTCATGCATCTGAGGGTGGGGTGACCATTTACCCTATGGAACTTGCAATACTCATTGTCCTTGTACCATGCAGCTTTGGATTGGCTTGGATCAATTTGCTAGGTAGGAGATGAGGTTTTCCTTAGCCAATTTCTCAAAAATGACATCCAATGGCTCACCAAGGGGTGTATAGTTTCTAGGTGCAGGTTGGAAGCTGGGCTTTTGCCCTGCAGCTACATTGACGGCATTAGCTTGATTGTTAGACCCTTGAAAGTTGGGTCTTGTATTGTGGTTTTGATAGTTTTGGTTATTCCGTTGTTGGTAGTTGATAGCTTGTTGATTGTTTGTTTGATATGGTGGGTTAGAATGGTTTTGAGAAGGACCAACAATATTCACATGTCTGGTGTCAGTAACCCCATCTGTTGCAACATGCTTGTTTTTGTTCCAATACCTAGACTTGTCATTGGAATGTGATTGATTTTGGTTGGCCTCTTTGTAAATCTTGACCACACCATCTTTGATGAGTCCTTGCTCAAGGATCATTCCTTTTTCTTTGATATCCTTATAGGTCTGCAAACAGTTCATGGTCATGTGGTGAGCCAAGCTGGGATGTGCATTATCAATAAACATTTTTACCACATGGCGTTTTGGCAAGGTGCAAGATATGCGGGTGGTAAGGGTTTGCCATCATTGTAGGTATTCGATAAGGCTTTCTCCACCTTTTTTCTTGGTGTGGACAAGATCAACTATTGATGGCTTTGTTTCAACAAGATGGGCATATTGGGCTACAAATGCCTTAGATAATTCAACAATGTTTTTAATTGTGCCATAGGGGATTCTGTAAAACCATTCAAGAGCTGGTCCAGCCAAGCTTTTGGGAAAAAGGCACAAGAGGAAGACATCATTGTATGCCACATCCTCGCAATGCATGTAAAATTCTTTGATATGTGTGACAGGGTCTCCTTTTCCTCTGAATTTGTCAAATTTGGGTACCTCAAAGTGTTTGGGAAATGGTGTCATGGTAATGGCTCTATCAAATGGGTAAGGACACACATTCTCAAACTTGAATGTCTTCGGATCATTCCCTTCTTGGATGGCTTTCAGAGCTGTCTTCATTTGCTCCCATTCTGAATTGATAGGTGATGGCTGGGGTGCCCCCAATGTAGGAGTGCCTTGAGGTAGGTATGCGCTAGATGGGGCCACTGAATATGGATGGTTGTGAGGGATTTGTTGATAGGGATTGTACATTGTTTGGGCAGCTGCATGGTGGATGACGGGTTGCTGAGGGGGAGGTGGCACATATTGCTGCATGTGCTGCGAGGCTTGCTATTGATATGGGATTTGAGGTTGGGATTGACGAACATAAGCTGGCTGTGGGATAAATGAATGGCTTTGTGGAGGTAAGGTATAAGATGGTTGTGAAGCTTGAGGAAAGGATCGGGGGGCTTGTGAGGTTTGACCAATATATGTGGGTTGCGCCCCTATTTGGGATGGCATCTGCAAATAATTGGTGCTTGGATGGGGTGGTGGATTACCTCCTAGAAGTGGCATTGAAAAGTAGTTGGTAATAGGAGGTAATGGATTAGTTGGTGGTGGAGGTGGTGGGAATTGAAAGCTTGGGAATGGAACTGATGAGGTTTGATAGCTTGATGGCTGGATTTGGAAGCTTGGTAGAGTGGTGGCAGGAGCTGGGGTCACTTGGGAGCTTCGTAGAAAATTGGTAGTAGCTTGTGAGATTTGATAGCTTTGTGGAGTGAAGGTAGTAGCTTGTGGATTTGTGGATGATGGTATTGAGCTCCTAAGACCTAGTGGAAATGATGGGATTGTGCTTTGGGCTGTGGTGAACAAGCTGGGGGTAATGAAAGGTTGATTAATTGGCCCCATGGGTGGCATCCCTGTTGTACATTGTTGAGGTTGGCCAAAAATGCTAGCACTGATTTGGGAGATGGGTGGATTTGGAAGGCTGGGTTGGGGAGCAGCAACAGTAATAGTGAAGGGGGTGAACGGTGAGGTTTTTTGGGTAAAGGGAGTTTGGAGTGGAGAGGTATGAACCAAGGATGGAGTGGTGGTGGTTGGGTTGGCTTGCGGCATGGAGATTTCAACTTGGGTGGATGATGGTATGTTTAGGTCTGTTGGATCATATGGATTGGCTGGAGGCTCTTCTTTTCACATATATTGAGGATAATTTGGATCATAAGAGCCTATGGGTGGTGGCAGCTGCCCAAACAATGGGTGAGATGGATCTGATAATGAAGGGGGTCTTCCAAAGTCAAAGGTTCCTACATTGTCCCTTCGAAAATTAGCCATGATTGTCTCTTTGTTCTTGTCTATACTGGCGTTTACCAATACTACATTTCCTGGTTGGTTCATGAAAGCTTCAATGTCAGTAGGTGATGGCATAGCTTTTTTTGGGCTGAAGGATGGCTGAGTGCTCAAGGGGGGTGATGCTGTTCGGTCCAAATGATAGGGCTCCATTATTTCTTTCTTCTTGGCTAAGCGAGTGACGGGTGGCATGAAGATGCAAAATGTTCCTAGGGATGAGATGCAACAAATGCTGGTGGATGCAAAAGGGGGGAAGGCTTTTCTATGCAAATGATTTCCTAAGTTGAGGCAAAGCTATATGACAAAACCTAAGGAGGATTGGGTTGGGGATTCTAACTTCAAAGATATGTTGCCAAAGCACAAAAGGTCTACTTTCCTATGTGCAAGCTTGGTGGTGTTTGTGTCAACTTAAGGATAAACTGATGATCCTTTAGGAAGAACATGAGATTGACCACTTGTGGATCCCAACCTTTAGCTCAAGGTGATGAGGGATAACAAGTGACAAAGCTAGATTACCCTAGACAAAGCTCTGTCAAAGGGATAACTTTGGTGAGATTGGTGGATTTGGAAGATTTTAGGAATGGCAAACTTTTGGCAAGTTGATAACAAATTTTGAAGGCTTGGATGTGAAGATTTTGGATTGCTAGCTAGATGGTTTGATTCTAAATGAGATGGATGAGCTAATAATGCTTACGGGGATAACCTAAGATGGCTGACTTTTCTACAAAGATGACTCTAAAGTGAAGCTTATCCAAGAAGATGTGGAGAAACAAGGGTGTCTAATCATAGAAATCATGCCTAGTTGGTAAGGCATAAGTAGGATTAACTCCTGGATGTTGGCTAAATTTGATGGTGCGCTCTAACTAGGCCTCTTGAAGTGCTTCGTCGGTAGCTTTGTCATCTGCTTTGTGGAGTTTGGCAATTCGTGGGCTTGGTGTTATTTCTTTTCTCTTGGCTGAAACTTCTTGGTATGCCAGAGATGGCTTGATTTTGACTTTGTGAAACTTCTGTTTTGGTTTGGGTTGTTCCGACATTAATTCCTGAATTTGCTTGGCTTTGGGAGATCTCAGTTGTTTTGCTTCGACTTGTTCAACTTCTAAAATAGGCAGTGACTACACTAAGTGTGCTCTAAGCTAGGATTGACCAAGTTTGGCAAACATTCATTCAACAAGTAAAATAAAAACAAGCAATAGATAGGAACACCCAGATAGAAGTTTGTGGTTCTCAGAATGTGATACTCTCGTCGAGGAGTGTGTATGTTCTACAAATGTTTCGATCAGTCACTCCAAACACATTAACACCCTAAATGGTTTTCTGTATGGCTAACAGTTGGTTTAGCTAGGGAGTCCTCGATATACACAAGGTACGTGAGGCCCAAATCCGTAGATGAGACCAAAAAGATGTCACACAACTGAGAGGAGTGGTAACCCACTTCTCCTCTTTCACTTCTCAAGGGTATAAAGTTCCTTGAGGCTTAGCCCGAATGACAAAATCTTGATCCCAAGAGAGGTGTCTTTCGATTCACCTCTCGATTCTTATACTCCACCGGAACACTGGAGTTGAGGTCATCCAAGGGGTGATGAAATCCCCAAGCATGCCTCCTAAAAAGAAACAAGGTTTTGGATCCTAATCTTATGCACCCAAGATGGCCTCGAAAGACGACAAGGGGAGAGAAGACTTGGATGACCTTGGGCTAAAAAACACGCTTGTTCTTTTACCAACCGACTCTTATTTGTGCTAATCTAGACTTTGCAAGCACTCATGTTTAAGAGACAATGTTCAATTCCAACTTGAAGCGCCAAAAAAAGTAAATCGATCAAAGAATGCAAACAATAAGAAGAGTTAGGGTCAACAAAAGCAAACTCGCGCGCCCGGAGGCCCTCCACATCAAGTATCGATTAATTTTTTTTAAGGCATTCAAGATTGAGTGTGAGTTTGTTTTAAGCCCAAAACAAAAGTGTGTGAGATTCGATTTCAAGCACGCGCCTGGAGGCTCTCCACGTCACTTGTTGTTCAATTTTAGTGCCCAAACTTGGAGTGTGATCGATTTAATCTAGAGTTTTGGTCATTTAAGAATTTTGATAAAGTTAAAGAAAATGTTCAAAGACCAAGTGAGTTAGTTAGATTGTGGAACATTTAACACCTTTTTCAAGTAGACCCATCCCCATAAATGGTGCTGAGATTGCAACCAATGGTTGAATTGATGGGTGATTAGAAAAGAGGTGAGTCCAAGGAACTACTCAAATTGATTCTTGCAAATTTGTATTTAACTTAACAAAGTTTCTTAATTGTCCAAAAATCAAACTTTACCTAAATTGCATGTGAAAGAGAGATTTGTTTTGTTCAATTTTAGAAGCTCCAAATGAAGTGTTTGATATTGCAATGGTTAATTGATCCTTGGCATTCAAGATTGGATTTGTTGTTTTAAGTATGCATTCGAAGAAAAATTGATTTTAATCCATGGCATTCAAGAGTGTGTTCAATGGAAAATGTGTTTAACCGTTCAAGTTCATTTTTTAGCAACATGCATTCAAAGACAAATGGTTAAACATTCAAGTTCATTTTTTAGCAACATGAGAACCTGCAAGAAACATGGTTAGTGGTTCCATATGTGCTCCAACCTGCAATGAGACAAAAAAAAAAGCAATTTAGTTAGTTACCCAAAATCTTCAAAAATGAGAGCTTAACTATGAGAGCTTAACGACAGTTTGATGACTGGCGGCAGCGGAGATGACAATTTGGTTGCGGAGATGACAGAGTAGCTGGCGAAGACGTTGATCTATGGAGACGACAATCCAGGATGCGTAGATGACAGTCAAAGATGCCAAATTGCGGAGATGACAATTTGGTTGCGGAGACGACAGAGTAGCTGGTGGAGACGATAGTTTGCAGACACAGACGCCAAACTGCAGAGACGACACTGCGTAAAAAAAAAAGCTGAAAAACGCAAACTTTTTTCTAGAATTTTTTTAATTTTTTGTTATTTTCAGATTTTTGAGGGTATGTCTTCTTCCCAAGTGATTTCTTTAACCTGCAAAAACAAGCAAAACACCCTCACAACACACTCAAACAACAACAAACATTAGATGGTTAGTTTAAAACAACATATAGATAGAAATTGATGATTAAATGACCCATAGTGGGGTCCCACCGGGTGTGCCAAAATGTAGAACAAGATTTAGTATGCAAAGAACATTAACAAATAAAGTAAACATTCACAAACCAAAACTAAATTCACATATATGTTTAGACAAAGAAAAGCAAACAAAAAGTGCAAACCTCACAAGAGAAAACACTCCATGCTTTCTTGATTCTATAGATGTGTCCTTTTGATGTGGATGTATGCTCAAGATGCTCAAAGCTACTTCAATGGAGGTGGGTAATGGAAAATTGGTAGTTTTGTGAGCTCTCAATTTGGCATTATAAGGGTAAGATTGATGGCTTTGGTTCTCAAAATAGCATGGTAACTTTAGCTCAAAGATTGTTGATGAAATGGCTTGGGATGGGATTCAATTTATAGGCCAAGGGGCAGAGGGATGGAGGGCTTAGATGCAAGAATGGGGAGATGGTTAAGGAGGGCTAAGATGCACTCAAAGGGGAGCACATGGATTGTGCTTGTTTAGCACCAATGGGAAGGTGACACTTGTCACAAGGAGGATGAGTGTGAGAGGGTAGGGTAAAGGGTTGGTTAAAGGCATGATGAGTGGGGTTGAGTATGTAAGAGAGATGTAAGAGGAATGAGTGTGGAAGAGGGAAGAGTGTGGAAGATGGATGTAAGAGTCATGAGTGGGCTTGTAAGAGTCTTTTATGGTTTGTACGAGCACTCATGACTTGGTGGTTGAGATTTTTGAGGGGGGACTTTGGTTTGGTTTAGGAAAGTCTTAAACTCGTTTAGGGAATGTGACATCATTAAGGGGTGGATTAGGCTTGGGTTTAGGATTAGATTAGGAATGTTAGAGATGTGCAAGTGGATGGCATTAATGAGGGTGGGTGAGTTAGTGGCTAAGCTTGGTTAGTATGGGTGGATGGGGTGGATTAGGCTAAATGGAGGGTTAGGGATAAGTTAGGGGTTTTTGGATTTGAGGATTTTATTTATCAAATAGATTTATTTAATAAATGGGGATTTTTGGAATTAGATAGAAGAATAGGATTTAATTGATAGATAATAGGTTATTTGATTTATCAATTAGGACTATAGATGATTAATTAAATTAATCAGCTAGGGATGGCAAAAGATTAATAAAATAAGAATTTAATTAATGATGCCTTTAGAGATAACTAAATAGGATTACCAAAGTGGTGTAATCAAATTTAGGTGTCTACATGAACAAACAAAAGTTCTTTTCCCTTACATCTTTGATGAGTTTAAACTAAAGGTAATTATTTAAAGATGACTTGAGGTCGCTTTCCTTGATCTACTTGATATCTTTTTGTAACTGGAATGAAATAAAAGGTACTAGGTGATATGATAACCATAAGAAACATTGGTACCAAACTAGGATAGTAAAAGCACTCACTTGTCCAAAAGAGATGTGATAAGATAGAATTTTGCAATAGGCATAAACCAACACTCCAACAGAGGTGCCCACAACTTTGGGTGAATAACCTAACACATATGGACCAAGAGGATTATTTACTCAAATTATAAATAATTAAAATTGAATTTTTGTGAAAGTGGATAGACAAGAGATTACTAAGACTCTCCAAGCATAATATCAAAGAATCCAAAGGTATATCTTTCTCAACAAGGATGGCCTCTAACTTACCAACTCCAAACAAGGTCACTTGTGAAATCAAAGATCACTAATTCATGGGGTCAAAGCACAATAACCCAAGGTGAAAACAAGCTTGTAACAATGGGGTAAGTAGCCTAATCTAAACTGAATCAACTTAGGGAGATTGAAAATAATAGGATAACAAAACAATTTGATCATAGAGTCTCAACTCTGGAATTCAGATTTTATTTATTTTAAATATCCAACTAAGTGTGATAAATTTTGAATTATGAATCAGGCATGCAAGACAAAAATCAAGAATTTCAAGAAAACATCTTCAAACAATGAGCAAGGGACAAAGCAACCTTGCACATGAACAAGAATAGTGTCATAGTATCAGTCTAATCCCTAGAACTAGCTATGTATGTTCTCAAAATGTTTTCCAATCACACACATAATCCTAGAAAATAAAATTTGGCAGCACTATGGTTCTTAGTAATGTTCAACTCTACAACTTTTGCAATCTAGAGTGGACAAAATCCACTCCTAGTGCACTAGGGTTTTGACATATTCTAAGAATTTAATCAATCAAAAATATTGAGGAGATCTGACAACCCAACAAAAGACTACACTCGTGAGGATTTCCCCTACAAAGACATATATATAGAGGTTGCTACTACCATGTCAAAAATGACTATTACCGCTTGAGTTTCCATCCATGTGGTTGACCCAATAAAGGGAATGTCAACACGATTAACCCTCTCTAATCAAGGAAGACTCACAAAGTTGTACCACATGGGGACTTGGTTTGGATTCAAGGGTTCCAAGTTTTTGATGTGCCCAAAAAGGAATAAAGCATACTCCTCTAGCCTCTTCACCTTACCCAAACATAGCAAACAAGATTCTTTGATACTCTAATTCAAAATCACCTCACCAAATTTTTGGAAAAGTCAACAACAAACACCACCAGTCTTAAAAGAGAAAGTACATATGGGTGTTGAGGACAAACCCAAGCAGAATAATGAGATGATAACAAATATCCTTCTATACCTACAAAGGGATCTATCGTTGAGAAGAGCTTCACATGTAAGGCAAGAAAATGAAGCTCATTCCATCAAAAAATCCACAAATAGTGTTCATAGGACCTAATTACTATGTGAAACACATATGCGTGAAAGTAAATCTAGATCCAAATTTAGAGCACCAAATGAAGTGTGATTCTAGGAAAGCATGTAAAAGTACTCAAATGAAACACATGAGAGGGTTCATTTCATTTCCAAATCCAAATGTTATATAGATCCAACAAAATACCTGCTAATTCTTACAATGCATCTTTTCTTTTTTGTACCTTTCATTTACACTTGAATGCTTGCTCGCAACGAACAAAGCAACAAGTAAAACAAGTGAACACAAGATATGCAATATATACAACTTATAAAAAACTAGGGTTAGATCTAAAAATCTAATTTTTAAGCGTGATAATAACCGAAAAATAACCCAAATGAAAGCTCACATCATGCATTGATCCATGTGAAAATTAAATGCAAGCTATTCATTAAATGCCCTTTTTTAAATATTGATTTTTGACCTAGTCAACAAGATTAGACCTATATGATATGAATTTGGATCCAAAACCCTAAATGTAGAAAAGAAACCCCTATCAAAAGTTAGAGAGCTTTCCAAAAATGTCAAAATTTTGAAAAGATCTTTTCATTTGTGTCCTAAGGAGCCATTTTTTCAAAATAGACCAGTTTTTGCAAATTGAATTATTGAGTCTTAATATGATCTCTAAAATCAAAATACAAAGAACCAACCCTATTTAAAATTTAGAGACCTTTCAAAAACTGTAGACTTTTTTGAATTTTTTTAAAAAATTTGCGCCCTAAAATGATTTTTCATGAAAAATCAAGAGACAATTATAAAAAATAGAAAATACTTAAAAAAAACTTAAAATTTCATTGAAGCTTCTCTAATATGTTTTCACCTTGAAAAAAAAAATTCAGACCAAAACACTAAGCCATTTGGGAGATATGATCAAATCTTTAAGATCTAGGGTTTTTTTGTCTCCAAACAAATCTAGATAAAGGGGTTAGCTCCAAAAATATCTAAAACCAACATGTAAAGGTGGGTTTCCCTATGGTGGGTGCCAAAAAATGTGTGCTAAAATGTTGACACACTTCTATGAGTCATTATATCCAAGATTTCTCAAGAACGAGGTCTCAAATGGCTGCTCATAGCTCTCTATTCATGGAGTGTAAAGGTTTGTAATGGAGGCCCTCAGTTTTGACCTAGTTTGTGCCCATGCAAGTACACCATAAAATGAAAGATTCAAGGATCAAAATATGAATGCAAATGAAGATGCAAGATAATCTAAATGATAACAATGTAAAAAAGGAAATCTAATCTATGAAAGGAAATAATAATGCAAGATCTAATCTATGATAACAAACATGGATCTAAGCTAATATGAAAATGCATGAGAGAACAAGACAAGAAGATAGAAGTTTTCCACAAAAAGCTTTAATGTTCAGATTCCTTCTTCAAAAATCACTCTCCAATCTTTCAACATAACAATAGCATAATTGTGGATCTCAAAAATGAGGAGAGGGCTCTACATTATAAAGAAGACTGGGCGATTAAGATTAAGAGGCAATAAGATTTAATCAAGGGTGGAGAAAGAATGATCCGTGTGAGACAAAATTCCACTAATGTGATAAGAGGAGAAAAATTAAATGGAATCCCACTTAGAAATACATGCATTTAAGTGTAGAGAAAAAAATAATTTATTTAATTTCCTTTTTCAAGTGAGATTTTATTTAATTAAAAGGGAACAAGTTCTTTTAATTGAATAGGAATATTTAATTCAATTAAAAGAGGGGTTTTTCTCTTAATTAATTAAATGTGGATTAATTATTTAATTAAAAGAGAGGTTTTCTTTTAATTAAATAAGACTTAAGATAAAATGATCAAACCTTATGAAATATTGAAATAATTGAATTAATTACAATTTGATCAAGGAAAATGATTTGAATTGATTTAATAAAATATTGCAATGCATTGATTCAAGAAATTTGGTAAATTGAATAATGGGGGCCCATAATCTAGGTGGCCATTTTAGGGTGCATACACTAGCTAGTTTTTTGTTAAAATGCTACTTGTAGGTTTCAAGTCCTTTTAAAACCAAGTTTTTTTTATAAAAAAAATGTTGGTACTTTAGGTTTTTGCTCCTTGTAAAATTGGGTGGACTCTTTATTGTTGATCTTTTTTTTGCATGGGGTTTTGGGTCCCCTTAGAACTTTTTTTTACCTTAATCGAAAATAAGATAATATCATAATGGCAAGTGGGAGTGGGAGCGGGAGTAGTGCATGTGTGGTGGGTGGGAAAAATGGATTCAAAATTTCGAGGGCGAATGTGATAGATTTGACTAGATCAAGAGTGCAATCAGAGTCAACAGGGGACAACACTACAAAGGGGAATGATCTAGATGATGTGAAGACTATGAAGGATCTTGGGGGGTCCTATGTAGGCTTTTTTTTGCCAAAAAAATGGGACAGTCTATTTGGTATCAAACCTGCTGGCAAGTTTGCCTTTCTGTCAGTCAAGAATATTACTTCAAATGATAAAGGTATGTTTACACTAGAAATCTTGGATCAAATCATTGATAAAGATATTTCTAGGATGGATTCGACCTTGGTAAGAAGGTTTTTAGGTGCTAGGCCCAACATTGAGGTTGTTGGGCCTTTGTTTGATGGAAGTTGGCTTTAAAAGGCTAGGTGGACATTGCTATGATGGCTAAAGGATGCTTATCATTCGATTTTTCTTGTGAAGAAGATAAACATGAGATCCTCTACAATGGTCCCTAGGTTTGGATAAACATACTTTGATTTTGCAGAAATGGGCTCCAAACTTGTATTCTTTGGATGAATCTAGAATCCAAGCACTATTTTGGATTAGATTGACAGGCTTACTACTAGAGTTTTGGGTGGAGGATGTGTTTCAAGGTATTGCTGGTACCTTTGGTGAGCTCCTCTTAATGGATCCAATCATAGTTTCAAGGAGAAGAATGACATATTCTAGAATCTATGCGGGTGTTTTTCAAGGTACAGATATGCCAGAATTTATTTTGCTCAAATCTAAACTTGGTATATGGAAGCAAAATATTGAGTATGAGACTATCCCCTTTGCCTATTTGCACTACAAAAAATCTAGACATTGGGCCAAAAAAATTCCTTCTTTGAATGGTGCACCCAAAAATTTTAAAAAAATCTAGGTGCAAAAAGGATTGAATGTTCAGAATGGAGATGAGATTAGCAAAGGTGAGGTAAGGAATTCCCAGGTGGTTAGTTGTTTTATAAAGGGGTCATCGATAGTTGATGAAGAAGCTTCTCAATCAAGGATGAATGCTGAAGGGGATAATCAGGTTAGGATTCCACTGGATCATAGTAGTGAGGATATAGGTATGGCTCATTGAGGAGGTGTGATTAGTCCCAATAATGGGAATGAGGAAGATAGTGGGGAGATGTAGAATGATAACACTATTGAAGATGTTTTTGATTCATTTGAGGAATTTGCTTCTTTCTCCATGAGTAAGGTAGATCAATGTCCAATTGAATCCCTAGCAGATGTTATAGCAATAGAAAGTAATCATAATAGGGGGGAAGTTGAGGAAATCTTTAATGTGCTACAAGGGGCAGAGGAGAACTCTGGCACATACTAGTTCAAGTTGGGGGTATTAGAACCTCTAAATCTACAAAGAAAAGTAAGGATGTATCCTCTAAACAATTATAAAGAGAATGTTGTGGTTAAAATTAGGAGCAATAAGAAAGGAGATATCCCTAGTACACCTTTAGGAAATAACAGTGTAAAAGGGGAAATGGAGAATTGCAAGGCTAGGGACTGTTGTCCACATGCAACACCTTTGGGTAAAGGCTTTAAGATTGGAGATGTGGGTATATCTCCCTCTTCAATAGGTAGACCATCTAATGTGCAGAGAAGAATCACTGAGACTAACAGAATAATTGTAAAGGGTAGTTAGAGGACTATCTTAGAAACAAAAAATTTCCATAAGAAATGAAGTTCATATCATGGAATATGAGAGGATTAAATAATCCTCACAAACAAGATATTATTAGAAATATGATTAAGGACAATAAACTAGATTTTGTTCTAATTCAAAAAACTAAAATGTTGAAGGTTAAAGTAGAGGGTCTCTTGGTTTTTAGGGGAGGCAAGATTATTGGGAATGATTTAGATGGGGCCTCAAGTGGTATGTAAATTTATTGGAATGATAAATATATTGATGGGGAACATATTTCTTAGAATAGAAATATGATGAACATCATATTTACCAATTCTAAGGATCACACTACTTGGGTGCTTACTAATGTCTATGCTCCCAATTCTAAATGGGGTAGAAAGGCTCTTTGGAAAAATATTACCAATAAAAAAAGAAAACTTTGTGGAGGAGAATTGGATCATTAAGGGGGATTTTAACACTCCACTGAAAGAATCTAAAAATATGGGAGGAAGTCAAACCAACTTGGATAATAGATTGGATTTAATGGACTTCATTGATCATCTTCTTCTTCATGATATGGATTTGCATGGGATTGATTATACTTGGACAAATACAAGAACTAGAAAGGAACTCATTTAGGTAAGATTAGATAGAGCACTTATTAGTAGTGATTGTTTTTTAAAATATAAATGCTCTCTTACTACTCAAGTTCATATTGGTTCGAACCACTATCCCATTTTTCTTGTGGCTGATCTGTTAACCTTTAGAAGAATTATCATTTTAGATTTGAAAAATGTGGACTTTCCATCTGGGACTAGAAAATCTTATCAAGGAATGGTGGAACATTCGTGTGGAGGGTACTACCATGTTTAAAGTTGCTGCTAAGATGAAAAATGTCAAAAAAAAAAAATCAAAATTTGGAATAAGGATACTTTTGGGAACATTTTTGAGAATAAAAAGGTCTTAGAGGAACTTAAAGATATTCAGGATAGTATTCAAGTTGATGGTTATGAGACTATTTCTAGGGAGGAAGAAAGTGTGAAGCTATCTAAGATTCATGACATTAACGAGGAGATGTTCTGGAGGTAGAGATCTAGAGAAAAAAATTTGAACGAATGAGACCAAAATACTAAGTACTTTCACATGACAACTTTGAAGCATAGGATGGATAATAGAATTTCTAGACTCAATACTAATGGTGGGTCTACAAAGGATGAGGAGATTATTAAGAGGGAAGCCATGGATTTTTTCAGCAATTTACTTCAAGGTAACCCCAATTCGGACAAGAATAAGTACAATGTGTTTTTGGATTGTATTCCAAATTGTATCTCAGAGGATCATAATAAATTCCTAACTTCTATTCTGTCTTATGAAGAAATATCAAAGGTTGTTTACTCCTTTGATGGAGACAAGGCTCTAGGACTAGATGGGTTTCCTTTCCTATTTTTTCATAAGTATTGGTGTATCATTAGTGATGATGTTTGTAATGGGGTTAAGGAGTTCTTTGGTTCTAGGAAAATGCTCAAAGAATTGAATGGTACTTTCCTTGCTTTAATTCCTAAGAAGCCAAGTGTTGATGGTATGGATCAGTTTGAACTAATCATTCTTTGTAATTCTTTTTATAAAGTTATTTCCAAAGTGCTTACTCTCAGAATTTTGTCCCTTCTCCCAAGCTTGATTTCTAGGCAGCATAATGGTTTTGTTCCTGGTAGGTAGATTTTGGATTTAATTATCTCAGTGCATGAAAATATTCACTCTGTCACTGCTTCCAATAAATAGGGGTTTCTCCTTAAGTTATATATATCCAAACTTTATGATAAAGTGGATTGGGCTTTTCTTCAAAGACGACTCGAAGCTTTTGGTTTTAATAAGGGATTAAGGGATCTGGTCTTTATGCTGGTCTCTTCGGCTACTTTCTCAGTTCTTGTAAATGGTTCACCCACCCCTTTTTTTGGGCGTTGCATGGTTTAAGGTAGGGAGATCCACTTTCACCTATCCTCTTTATTTTAATGGCTAAATTTCTAGGAAGATTTGTGCAAAAACTGGTGAGTGTGGGGGATTTTGTTGGTCTTAAACCCTCTTTCAAAGAGTTGTTTTGTTTGCATCAACAATTTGTGGATGATTCTATAGTTATGGGAGAAGCTTCAGTTAGAAATACTAGCAACATAAAGAAGGTTTTAGAGGATTATGGGCAAGCTTTGGGTCAAATTATTAATTGGAGTAAAAGTGTGATATATTTTGTCAATGTTAATGATAAGAGACATAACAAAATTAAAAGGATTGTTGGTTGTGATATTGGCACCTTATTGGGTTCTTATCTAGAATTACCTCTTTGTATGGACCCACTTGAGATCTTTTGGAGTTCGCTAATTAACAAAATTCAATCAAAGTTAGCTGGATGGAAAGGCTCCCTCCTTAGTTAGGCTAGTAAGGTTATTGTTCTCAAATCCATTTTATAGAATGTTTCACTATATGCTCTGAGTATTTTTAAGATCCCTAGAAAGTTTGTGTTGGCTATTGAAAAAATCCATAAGCTTTTCTTATGGATAGGTATGGAAAAAAAGAAAAGACTGCCCCTAATTTCTTGGGAAAAAATTTGCATGCCTTTGAATAAAGGTTGCCTTGGTTTGAGAAGAGTTACCACTATGAATGATGCTTTTCTTGCCAAGTTGTTATGGAGATGGCATAAAGAGGAAGGTGAATGGTATGATATTTGGATCGATAAGTATAATAGGAAGAGCCAAGATCTTATATACTTTTTTAATAATGAGTCAGTGCAAGGGGGTTCTATGATTTGGAATGCTAAAAAATCTAAACACATTATTAAGAAAGGGGTTAGATGGAAGGTGGGAAATGGGAGGACTATTCTTTTCTGGGATGATATATGGATTCTTGATCATCCACTTAGTGTTGATCAAAGGTGGAATGATTCTATGGAGCAATGTAAGAATCTCTTCAAGATTTTTGTTGAAGATTATTGGGAGGGGAATAAGTGTCTGGAATTAAAGAGGGTGGATAGAAACCTAAATGATCTCAAAAATATTTTAAATGTGATCTTCTTAAGCCATAAGGAGGATGCACTGATTTAGAAATTTAATTCTGATGGGCTCTTCTCCATGTCTTTGGTGTTTGCTAATGCTTTTGAAGAGCATCTTGAGCCTTTTTGGGATAAAGTGTGGTTTAAAGGTATGAATCCCAGAGTTAACATATTTTTTTGGGTACTTTTGCAAGAATTTTTTTTGACTACAGAAAACTTATTGAAGAGAGGGTTCAACATTGTTAATAGATGTTACCTTTGTAAGAATGATGCTAAGTCAGTCAACCATATGACCTTGCACTACTCCTATACTAAAAGGGCGTGGGATAGGGTCTATGGTCTACTAAATGTTGCTTCGATTTTCCCTAATACCATTCAACATTTTTTCTATGGTTGGAAGCCACCTTCTAATAATGCCTTAGTTTTGAGATTGTGGGATTTTATTCTCCCGTTCCTTTGTTGGAGTGTTTGGAAGGAATGGAATGATAAGGTGTTTAGGGAGTAGAATCAAACCCCAATCAAGTTTTCTGTAAGATTAAGAATTTGGTGACCGAGAATTTCAAATCTAGTGGAGAAGGTCAACAACCTCAAAATGAATGGGAAGAATTAGTGGTCTAGAACTGGAAACTTAATGATACCAGCTTGATGCAAATTGGTCCTAACCTTAGGGATCTAGCTAAATGGGATTGTCCCATGATGGATTGGTATAAGATAAATTTTGATGGGGCCTCAAAGGGCAACCCAAGAATTGTTGGTTATGGTGTCATTATTAGGAATGCAAATGGAGATAGAATGGGTGGAATGGCCATCCTTATTGGTATTTAAACTAATCATGTGGTTGAGGCTAACGCTACCCTTTTATGCTCTTATCTATACAAAGAGTTTGAATTTGAAAAAAATATGGCTTGAGGGGGACTCCTTTAATATTATTAATTGCTTTAATAGAATGACCAAGTCTTCCTAGACTATTAACAATATTATTTGTCAAGCCATAGATAATATCAATTCTTTTGAAATATGTGTTGTTACTCATAATTATAGAGAAACAAATCAAGTTGCTGATTAGGAAGCTAATGTGGCATGTAAGAGTGAGGAAAAGATAATATGAAACAATAATGATATAATACCTATAGAGGGGTTCTTACTAATCGAACATGACAAAGTTAGAAGCAAGCAAAAGTGCTTCAATAATGATGATTATGTCAGAAAAATTTAATTATTTTATGGATAGAATTGGGAAGCGTTGGGCTTTTATGAGAAGGATAGAGTATTTTCACTTAATTCCACATGGATTGTAGGTATTATTTGCCACTGTGTGCCTTGGTGTGATATTGATTATGACATTCAGTTGTAGAGGGTTTTTCTGAGAAGACAAGATATTCATTTTTGAGATAGGAAGATGAGAGGAAAATGAAAAAGAATTGAACCAGCTAGTTGTAAAGAGTAGATGAAGAAGAAGGAAATTTGGGAAATTCTTGAGCAAGGAAAATTTACTGGTTTTATGGAAAAGTTAAAAGTAAATAACCCTATTATTTCTAGTCAATTCATTAAGACTTGGAGAGATGTGACTGTTCTAGTGGGAAATTAAAGGATGGAGGTGACTGAAGAAATCATAGCCAAAGCTATGGGTCTAGAGATGGAGGGCATTAATTTTTATCAGGATAGAAAGTTGTCTGATAGAGTGGATGAAGAGTTTGTGGATTCAACCAAAGAACACAACAGATTGATTAAAATAGGTAATTCCTACTTCAACCCAACTTCCATTTCGTGCCCTTGGAGATTTGTGGTGTTTTTTATTATTGAGTATCTAACTTTGGATGGTTGCTTCACAAAGATTTACATTCACCATTTCATGTTAGTCAATCATTTTAGGCATGGAATTAGGATAAATCTGCCTTTTTATCTTAGACAATCTCTAGATAATTCCATTCTAGCCTTTCAAAATGATCCAGATAGAGATCATGTCTGCCATGAGGGGTTAATTGTTCTCATTATGAACCTTCTAAAGTCAAAAAAATTTAGATAGGCCTAGGTAGAGTAAGAAAGAAATTAATCATGAGATGAAGGGTAGTGATTCGAAGGAGGACTTGGATAAGGAAACCAAGGAGGAAAGGCATGAGGTGGATGTAAAGAAGAGCATGAAAGGGGATTTTGGTAGTAGTTCCAAGAACAAAAAGAAAGGAAAGGGGAGTGAGTTAGATCAGGATAGTGACTACAAGGAGGAAATGAGAAAGGGTTCTCAAAAGAGAGGTTTTGCAGGGAAGGGCTCAAGTAAAAGGGGTTTGAATGAGGATAGGGCCTCTGTTCCCTCTGATGATGAACCTTTAATTCAAAGGATGGAAAGAAAAAGAAAATTGGTATCAGTTCAAAATAAGGATAATGACAATGTTCCAAATGAGGTGGATTTAGGCAATAATAGACAAAGGGAGAAAGAACAACATTTTGACCATAATAGGGAGGAGGTTGAAAAGGGGTTCTTGAAGGGAATCATGGGTAACCTAAGGTCAATTTTGAAGGAGGTTGGGACCCTTAAACAAAAAAATGCAGGTGATTTCAAAGGATTTTGAGCAACTCAATAGGATGGCAAGGGGGGAGCATATGCTGGGCCAACATATTGATAGGCT
The DNA here is from genome assembly GCA_028749045.1 of Cupressus sempervirens. Taxonomy (NCBI): domain Eukaryota; kingdom Viridiplantae; phylum Streptophyta; class Pinopsida; order Cupressales; family Cupressaceae; genus Cupressus; species Cupressus sempervirens. The sequence goes on along the minus strand of CM053789.1, from coordinate 644,273,971 downwards.
TTCTGAAGTCATTGGCAATCTTGAAGAGGTTAAAAACTTAATGAAAAGGGTGCCTCCAATTAAAACCAAAAACAAGAATTTGGAATAGGTTAATAAAGAAATCCAAAAACAGATAGAAAGCCTAGATGCTAGATTTAGTAATATGGAAAAAATGATCAAGAATTTGGTTGACAAAAATTGTAGCATCATAAAGACAATGGCTGATAACTTTAATACATTGCTGAACAAAATGGATTAGGCTAAAGGACTTGACACCTCTATTGTGCATGAGGACCAAGGGTCGAGTAAGCACACAAGGGCCAAATCCAAGAAGAATTTAGGAGGGGAAGTGAAAAAGATGGATGATATGAAAGCTACTACAGAAAATATGAACATTTTGGTAGACCAAGCTGTGGACCTACTAAAAACTCTATAGCTATCTAGGTGATGTCCTTTTGCTTTCTTTTTGTTGTCTTTTTATGCATAGTTGTACTTGGCCTCATGTTTTTGTGTTTCTTTATTTTCTCATTGAGGCCTTTTATTTTTTGAACTCTTTAGTTAGTTCTACTTTGATACTTTGTTAAAGGTTTCATGTCCTTTAAAACCCATTTTTACATAATGAAAACAAAATAATATCATGTTCTTATAACTTCTTCAAGAAGAGAGCTTACAAATTCTTAAAAATGAAAGAACTTCAACTTCTTACAATATGAGAGAGCTTATAAACTAAGAGCTTGCTTAAAATGCTCATATGTCTTGCTTATATATGCACTTACCACCCAAGTTATTACAAACATAACCAATGGGGTATAAAAGGTAGAAGTAACTACCTTGCTACAAATATTAAATGCTCACCCAATTAAAATTAAACACCACTATGTGAGCCAATTATAAAATTACAATACCTTTGTGGCCCAATAAGAAAATATATTAGAAATAACCACTAGATAAGGTGTAGCTTCTTAGATACAAATATTAAATGAATTTTATAGTTTAATTATTGCCTAAAGAATTTTTTCGTGCCCTAAATTTACAAGACAAAACATAGCCAATGATTTTTTTTCTTTTTTTGAAAGGTGGGTATTGATCTTTTCTTGTTTGAATGTTCTATTTGAACTATGAGGAATGGCCTAATAGTTAGGTAGTGTTGTCATATTAAATTCACATCCTATACTTGAAGTGAGTCATTACTTATGTGATTGTGAACCACAAACTCCTGCATCAATGTGATTATAATGGTTTTGTAGTTGTTTTTGTGAAGACATTTTACCACTAGATATTTTAAATCATTTACTACTTATTTATTTTCCAAATTATATGATGTATTATGATTTACTAATTCTTTATTTTTATTTGGAAAATGTACCATTATTGTTTAATGAAAATAAATAAAGCAATCTAAGCTTTGTAACCATGCCTCTTCTTGTGTACCATCTATGGTTAGGGTGAAAAGAGGTGGTTTGAGTTGGATCAAATCCATAATCTCATTCCCTACGTCTTTGGGTGCTCTCCCTACTATTGGTGGCTCTATGACTAGTGGTGGATCAATCTGATGAACTGAAGCCTCTTCTTGGTCACCTTCTCCCTCTGCATCTCTAGGTGGGGGATTCTTGCTTCTTTCCCTATTATCAGCTCTATGTTCCCCTATTCCTTGATATTTGAGCCATGGGATTATAGGTGGCATCCTCTCTTGCACTACTCTGATAAGATTTTGAATGGTTGTAAAGAGTTGATTAAGATTTTGAGGCTGCTCAGGTAGAGGTTCAACAATTCCATGTCCTGCCCGTCTAGATGCCACTCGTGCACCTTTAGGGCATCTAGCCCTCTGATGACCATTACAAGTAATGATAGGCATCCTACACAAGTTTTAGTTTTAATGAGTTAAGCATAATGGGTTAGGATCTAGTGTTGTAACCACCAGAATGTCATGCCCTAAATTTACGAGACAAAACATAGCCAATGATTTTTTTTCTTTTTCTGAAAGGTGAGGTATCGATCTTTTCTTTTGAATGTTCTATTCAAACTATGAGGAATGAACTAATAGTTAGGCAATGTTATCATATTAAAATTCACATCCTATACTCAAAGTGAGTCATTACTTATGTGATTATGAACTGCAAACTTCTGCATTAGTGTGGTTATAATGGTTTTGTAGTTGTTTTTGAGAAGACATTTTACCACTAGATATTTTAATTCATTTACCACTTATTCATTTTCCAAATTATATGATGTATTACGATTTATTAATTATTTGTTGTCATCTAGAAACTTTACCATTATTGTTTAATGAAAATAAATAAAGTAATATGAAAATTCAATCAAGAATTATGATTCTTAGATTATCCCTCCAATTAACAAATTTTATAAATCTAACTAGCAAGCATTACCTAATTACCAACTATTTAACCATTGCTAACACATATACTTACCAATCCATTACTAAATAAAACCTATGATTGTATGTTGATTCACTATAATCACTAAACATTAAATGTCTACTAATCGACTTTATCCTACTAACTACTAACCACATTCATACCTCTTCCTAACTTACTTATAATAATTTAAAACTACACCCAAATTTCTTATCACCTTCAAAACTATATTAATACCAACCATTTTACTAATTTAACTATTACCCTTACATATACTTATCCATCTACTAATACTTATATGTAAGTTAGTTACTTTATAATTATTATATTTATCTTATAATCCAATGTTTATTCCCTATTACATAGCTACTTTATAATCTATTTACTAAATCTAATAATCCTAACCAATAGAATAGATTCCTATTTATTCCTTTTTAAATAAAATTCATTATTAGTTAGTTAACCCCTAACCATAAGATAATCAAACACCTAAAATTAAGTAAGTTACTTGAATATTTAACTACCCATACATCCTTAACACCTATAATCATCTTAAATATGTATTTTCACTCCCCTAGGAGAATTGTAACCTTCAAATCCCTAGACTCACTTACCCTTAACTCTCCCACAAAGGAATTTAGCAATGATGTGTTTTACCTTCCCCACAAAGCACCTACCTACAAGGACAAACCACATAGATCCCAAGGTGTCATAAATTGACACGATCATGTCCCTTAAACTTTATTCCCTTCCCCATTTTTCCAACACCTAACTCCCTTTTTCCTAGGCGTGGTGTGGTGGAAGAAGTCAAATTTACCTTTTTGCACAATCCCAAATGTGCTAGGTGCCTAGGAAGGGGAAAGAAAGTGTTAACTCATGTCTAAAGGTCTCCATCACTAATCCATTCCAAAGGCTCAAGGGGAGACATGGAATAGGCGACACCTAAGTAATGGGTATACAACCATGACTAAGTTGGTATATATATATATATATATATATATATATATATATATATATGTTTTACTCTCTCTCTCTCTCTCTCTCTCTCTCTCTCTCTCTGTTGCTTAGTTTAAGTTTAGAATTATTTATAATTTCTCTCACTTTATATATATTTTTAAAATTTTTCCTTTAATTTGGTCTGATAGTGACCTGAAGGTCACATGACCCACATGAGCCCCATTTGTAACTAATAGAATAAGTATTTGTTATGTTAAAGTATTTCCCCTTAGGATATAGGTTATTCTATCAATATTTGGGTACTAGATCCTAGGGAATATTGTGTTGATTATTTTATTTCCTTGTATTATGGGGAGGGATTTATTTTCTTTCTCCATAAATTTTCTAGAGAGGAAATGTATACCTATAGAAAGACTTCTCATAGATTTGGATTATGCATTTTATCTTCTCAAGCAAATTTAATTTTATTCTACCATGGGATTTTAGTGATTGTGTTGATGATGTGATGATGTTATCTAGTCTAAGGGTTTAATTAAACTTGAAATTTAAATAAGCCAATATTCTTGCATGTACTATGAGCTAATAATTGTCTTCCATTATATTAAAGGCACAACCTATGATTTTACATTGCAATTATCCATATTAAATCAAATATACCAAAAGAAATATTGTCCACAACAACTATGCAATGTACCTATTAAACTAGTTATAAATCATCAAGGAAAGATGGATTCATTTCATAATTTCCTCCCTATTACATCTAATCACATAATGTGGAAGCTTACAATGAAAATTTCCTTGCAAGTAACTATATACATTTCCTCAACCTTTCCTTACACAATTTCCAACAACATACAATGATAAAAAAATCTCTCTTACATCACAAAAAAAAAACAATGAAACCTTGATATTGTGATGCATTTGAGATGGCATGGAACATTGGTCTCTCTCCACACACTTGATTTTTCAACATTGTCAAGGGTGAAACCCTAATATCTTCAAGCAGTCCATCATCACAAAACCTGCAACCACAAACAAACTAGGAACCATGGAGGCTCACCTCCCATCCTAGGCTTCCATGAAGCCACCCACTAAGTAGGGGACACAAGATCCAAATAGGGTACACACATAAAATATATGATAATGCATGAGAAACTCACAAGACAACACATAATACTCCCTTCTAAGGTTTACACATTGATTCACCATTAGAATCATAAGAACATTGGGTGAAGGTGGGCTCTTCAAGAGGAGATTTTCCATGTCAATACAATTCACACACATTGAATTCACCATGCCTCTACAAGGCTTGTATCATATATGCTTTTCATCACAATCTTCCACTTATCACCCCCAAATTCATATTTCCACTTATCACCCCCAAATTCATATTTCCACTTATCACCCCCAATCATAATATCAAACATTGGCTTCAATGGAGCCCATACTCCATGAAATATTTCCCCTTCTCTCCAAGAGAAGAGGCTCTCTACTACATTGTTGAGCCCAACTAATCCCTTCACCCAAGGCTTCTCTTCCCTCCCAAGGTTGAGTGAAGCCTTCACACCTATGACCAAATTCAAGATTCAAAAAAATAAGAAAGTCAAGAAGGAAAGCCAAGAAATTTACATGAACACAATACACATTTACATTTCCACAACACAATACCCAAATATACAATACAAAGATTCACCATGTTGGTGTTTAAAACTACTGAACAACAAAATGCTCAATATCAAAGTGGTAATACTTACATGACCTAAGGATCAACTACTTCCTATTAATAATTACATGTGAAAACCACTTGAACCCAACATCAACAAAACCAAAATTGGTTTTCTACTCTTTAGGCTTTGCAAAACCAAGGTGGGTATACCTAGGGATGATTCAAAAGCAAATTGCTGTATGAAAACTAGCTTAGTTTCATTTTGATTCTCATCTTCTATCTTCAAACAACATAGTTCATCCAATTTTAAAATATTTTTAGATTGATATACATCCCTCATAAGCAGATCTAGTCATAATTCTCCTAGGGTTTATGAATGTTTCCGGAAATACTAGCTACCCAAGACTCATAAACTAGATATAAATAAGTGGTGGCCAAAATTTGTAACTTTGAACAAAATAAGATAAAAATGAATTTGATTTTATAATTTATTTGATATGTAATGGTAGAATTTACTCTCTCTCACTTTTGAATTATGTGACCAGTGCCTTATCCATTGGGCATCATATTGACTATTGGTGAGAGATCTAATTCAAATGACTTGTAAATGAATCTATCAATTAATCACTCATTTTAATTCTTATGAACTATCCACTTCATAAACTTATAAACTCTACTAGTCTACTGAAGCATTTACTTAATTCTTTGAATTAAAAGCAACAACATAACTAGTATACAACACATCCATACTACATTCAATCAATTAAAACTTTATTCAAATGACATCAAAGTAAACAAACTCATAAAATGGAGACAAAAATTGGTGACACAAATCTGGTGCAAGTACCCCTTTGTATTATCCTTTTAGATGACTAATACAATGACCAATAGAAATTCAATGAGAAGCCCATAATATCTTGTTGCTTCTATCATTTCTATATATTATCAGAGAGTACACGTTTCATAGTAACTTAACACATCTATGTACAATTAGATTGATTGTACCTTTTTTGAACAAAAACAACATTTATATAACTTTTTGATCCTTCTCTAGCCCTGGAATCTCACTTATAAATTTTTATCTCAAGTTCAATTCTCTTTTGAACTTCTTTATTATAGGCCTCCAAAACACTCTCATATTTACTCTGCAGTTCAAACATCATTTTTTCTTCTTTCTCTACAGTGGCCAAGACAAACTGAGAAGTTCCTAAATTCATGTGTGTAGCCTGTACATGGGAAGTATCAACTACTCTTCTTACAATAATGTTTCCCATCAATCTAGATTCATCTAGCTATGATGAGGTAGCTCGTGATCCCTTCCTTAATGACCAAGTAACTAGGGGAACCTGGTCTTCACTGAATGCAGTACCTTGAAACTCCTTTTTATCTTGGTTTTGTAAATCCAACTTATTTGAAACAAAATTGAAGACTAAGGCATCAGCTATGTCCCAATTGGGAAATAGTAAAATGTTTGATGCCTTTACCATTTGCCTTCCTTCCTCAGGGCTTATATTTTGAAACTCTTGTATCATCTCTCCTTTCACTTGATTTTGCAAGGTAGTTTCCTCCATTTCTGGGTGCTCTATTCTCAATTTATTGCATCTTTCTTCAAATTTTCCTATATTGGCCCTCCATGAAAATTGGTGGAAAGCTCTAGGTTTAACAAAGCTATCATCTAACAAAAATTGATGACTAGCTTGCTCTATGAATAGGGTCCAATTCCCTACCTTTGTAATCTGCTACTATTAAATCAAGGCTAGGCACAAGAGGTTCCTGAGGGTCTCCCTCATCCAATTTTGCTTGAGTAATAAAAACATCTGCTCGTGACCCCATTTGTTCAATCTGCTCTCTAGTGAGTTGCTCCTCTCCAATCCACAAAGAGGATTGTGTAGGTGAATATTCTTCGATATGAGGACCCTGTTCCTTCATTATTCTTTGCCTCTTAGGAGAAGGCTCATCAAGTCTCTCTTCCATGACAACACTAGTGGACTCCATTATTTTTTTGTCCTTATCTATAGTGGCCTTTTTATTTTGAATTATAGTATAACCTGGCCTCTTTTGGATAGTTAAATGTCCAACTCCTACATTAGGAGTGAATGCCAACCTCCTCATGACCTCCCTAGCCTTATTTGGATAAGAAGTAATAAAAAAATGTTTCTTCTCATTCATAGTCTCCATTATTGCGGAAAAAGTATTCATGAACTTTTTAATCTTATCTGCCTCTGTTACGACATTATCTAGAGGACTATAATCTTTATCAAAACAATATATACATTCCAAAACCCTTGAGTAAACTCTCCATTTTTATTTTTTAGTTTTCGATTCCTATAGGGAAAACTCATTTCTTATGATGTCCTCAGGGTAATAAAATTTATGGTCAATTTTGCCAAACTTAATCCTATGTCTAAAAGCCAAGTTATAAAATCCCTCAGTATCACAAAAATGGGGATGAGATACAACCATTTTGTACTGATCCAAAATTTTATGTAGAAAAAGCCAACCCCCTTTAGTAATCACAAATTGATGGGCTATAGTACAAGTAGGGAATATTGACCCTCTTGATCTTTTCAACAAATAAGTTTCCTCTAATCCTCCCAGCTGCCATAAAAATTCAGCCATCCCTATCTTTAGAGGTACCCGGTAAGGCAGTACATGAGGAGTTCCTTTAAAACCATTAACCCTAATGACAATAGAAATAGAGTATGGGATAATATCTCCCCAATTATGTGAAACTTTCAAGCCAATAGGATTATCCATAGGCCTAATGATACTCATCAGTGCCCTAGGCACTCTGGGATTGTCACTTAATATGAGGCACCTCAACTTTGATGCAAAGTACTTATCAAACCTGCCAAAGCTAGCCTTCTCTACATCCTAGGTCATGTCTACACTCCATAATTGGACTGGCAGTGCTTCTCCATCCTGTTCTCTATTTAAGTCCATTTTCTTACCAAAATATGTTACTCCTTTAAAAAAGAACATGTGCATCAACAAAGAATAATGACCAAAAGTCTTCTCTACTTTCCCCTTTGCAATTCCTACCAGGCCAGTATGAATTTCTTTTGCTAAATAGGAGGAAAATTCAAAAATAACATCCACACCAAAAGAAGCAATTTGAACCATCATGTACATAAGACTGATGGGCATGACATTTTGTTCATCCTCACCAAAAACATGCCATAAAGTAATATATATTTCTACAGCCCTGGAAGTGAAATATTCTTTCTTGAAAGGTTCCCTAGAAGCTATTGTAATTACTGGAAAATTTGTGATTGTACCAATATGAGACCTCAATGCACCCCTCCTAATTACGTCCTTCTTTGACACATATTCCTTTTCTAATTCTTGTAAATTAATGGGCACATGATAATCTGTCAAGGGCTCTAGACCAAATACCTCTCTAATCTCTTTAGGACTAATTGTAATCAGAGACACACCATCAGTTCTTCTTACTACTTGGATTGCTTCATCATAATTCTTTGCAATAGCTTCAAGAAGGTCATAATCCATAAAGGCACTTGGAACTACTAATTTCCCTAAATCAAAGTTCCAAACATTGGCATGCGAGGCAAAAAAATTCCTCTCTGAAAACCATTTCTTGAATAAATAAAGACTAGTTTGAGAAGTATTGGCATCCCTAACCCAGTTCCCCTTGTCATATAACCCGTCTATGATTCTCAGCCTAGGGTTTAATGAGGTTATCTTTTTAACTTGCACAATTTCAGTGGTAGATTCAAGGAGCAATTCAAGCAGGTCATCATGGATATTCCCATCCAAATAATTTTCTTACCCAAAAAACACCTTATTTTGAGGCATATTGACTATAATTTGCAGAAACTGAAATGCTACAGAGGTTATAGTATATAGGTACTTAGTTGATCTTCTGCTTGTTCTTGTTTGTAATTCTGCAATATCTCACAAACAATGGGGAAATTGCTTCACTCTCTAGTCAAGCTCAATACAATATACTCAGTAATTCCTTCTGCTCAAAAAGCTTAAAATCTTGTTCGTGTAAGATGAAAATGGTGCAATATTTTGTAATATACTCTATTTTTTCTTGCATGCAAAGCCTTCATACCTCATAAATGAACCGTAAGGGAAAATAGAGTGGTACCACCTTACTTTTTCAAATTTGCATCATTGATCTCAGAAAATCCTATGATCCAGGAGTGAAAACAAGGATGACTCATCTTCTTCTTGACATGCTGGTAGTTAAACTAATGAAAAGTCTCCACTTTTACTTTTCTTTCATTGTTGGCATTTCAAATTGGACCCACTAGTCTTCGAGGACACATGTCACCATGTCGCTATCTCACTATGCATAAAGAGTAAGCATATCACCTATGCAAGATAGCGACAACCATTGATCTTATTTTGATCAAGCGGAGGATATTTAATTCATTATTTAATACAAATATGGTGGGTCCCCTTTCAACTTGCTTTAATCACTATGTCGCTATCCTTAAACTTCGAGCACTTCTCCATAGTGACTATGCGATAGCCATAGATCTTACTTGATCTAAAGGTGAGGAAATTGCACTTTAGTCACATAAACTATGGTGGGTCCCTTAGTCACTAAGTTGCTATGGGTAAACAAAACATAATTTCTTATAATGACTTGGCGATGATAGTTGATCTGATCTTGATCTAACGATCATTGTTATTCATCTGACATCTGACTTAGGTGTGGGTCCTCATTCCTAATGACATGGGAAAGTCATGTCAAGTTGGCATATACCTTAATATTTTATTCATTATTTGTGACATCATACTTTCTGGGCCTCTCCATTTTTAGGCTGGGAGCTATATTGCTTCTGACAATGTGCAAGAAATTCCCAATCATGACATAGCAACCTCTGGCAGTTTTGAAAATTCTGGCACATACACACTTCTAGCAAGATGCCACCATGTCACAGGACTGCATGACTCATTTCTGACAAAGCATTCATCGGGATTGTTGGTCTAATTTTTGTAGAGTAAAATTCTTCCCAATATAGGTGCAAAAGGCCAGAATTGAATCCATTGTTAAAACTAGGGTTTTTGAGTTCTTGTCTTGCAATTTTGAAAAATCCTTGTTAAACTTGAGGTCTCTTTAGTTTTCATTTGGGCGTGAACCTTTTAAAATTATGAATATTCCTTGTTTGGTTCAAATCTTTCGTGCCCCTATGTGACCTGTTTCCTTATAATGTATACCAACCGATCAAAAAAAGATTGACGGTAGTCACATTGTCGCTATCAAAAAGATGTAACTATTTTATCCAACGTGACATAGCGACTACCATAAAACTGAGCAATGATGTTGTGAAAGTGGAGGCACAGTGACCGGAAAGATTTTTGTGTTAGAAGTATTTGATCACATTTCGCATGTCAGACTTGTCAGAGTTGGAAAGGGAATCAAGTAAGAAAAGGAAAAAAAATTCACCATAATATAGTTTCTTTGATGAGTTGCTATGTCACTGTCAGAAAAACTAACTACCCTACCAGTAGCGACATAGTGACTAGCTGGGCAATATATGACAGACGACTTCCAAACTTCTCAGTGATCATAAAGACTTCCGAGTGGCATGGTGAGTAATAATTTTATTATTATGTTAGAAGCATTAATGAGGGAAATTATGACTTGACTTGCCTTTATTTTTCTGGCACTGAGTTTTGATGAAGACACCGGAGGTTGCTATGTCATTGTTGAGAAATTTGTGATCTTCACCGTTAGCGACATAGCAACCTATCGGGAAATGAACACATGGTGGGACCCAAGCAATGTGGCAATATGACTAGGATTAAAGTATGGATTTATATGGCAACTATATAGGGTTGTCTCATGTCATCAATAACCCAGACCCACACCCCATTCATAAATCATATGAAAGGATTCTAATCATCAAATCAAGCTCAGATCAATGATTGTCGCTACCTCGCTATGGAAAGATGTGCACTTTTTACTTTATGTGACATAGCAAGTAGGGGACCCACCACATCCTATGTAATTCATGCAGTTTCCACACCCTCAGATCAATTTCAAATCTACGGCCATCGCTATCTCACTATGATGAGTTGCTCGAAGGTTATGTATAGCGATATAGCAACTAAGGGCCCACCATATTTCTCTTAAGTAATGTATCAAATGTCTTCCGCATGATAAAAAAAAAATCAATGGTTATCGCTACTTTGCTATAGCAAGATGCTTGCTCTTTATGTATAGCAAGGTAGCAACTCGATGACACATGTCCCTAATCATTAGTGGGTCTAGACCAAAATGCCAACAAGGAAGGAACTATACACATGGAAAAATCTCATTGGGTTGACTGCCAACATGTCAAGTGGAATGTGAGTCATCTTTGCCTGCATCCATGGATCATAGGATTTTTCAAAAATCAATGGTGTAAATTTGAACGTAGAAGGTTGTACCACTCTGTGCATTTATGAGGAATGAAAGCTTCATGTGTGAAAGAAAAATAGAGTATAATACAAAAGATTTTCTCAGTTCCATCTCACATGAATAAAGATTTCAAGCTTTTTCCTAAGTAGAAGCCATTATTGAGAAGTTTGTGATTGAGCTTGACAAGAGCATGAAGTATAATTCCATTGTTCACAAAGATATTGCAGGATTACAAAAAGGAACGAGCAAAGACTCAAGTAAGTAATTATACTATAATTTCTATAAGTGTCCCAATTCTACAAACTACAATCAAAATGCCTCCAAAGAAGGTATTTTTTGGTCAAGAGAATTATTTGGATAGGAATGTCCATGATGATTTGTTGGAGCTACTCCCTCACTCCACTATTAAAACTATACAAGTTAAAAAACTTACTTCGTTAAACCCTAGGTTGAGAATAGCAGATGGATTGTATGACAAGGGGAATTGGGTCCGAGATGCTATTACCTCTCAAACTGGTCTGGATTTGTTTAAAAAATGGTTTTCAAAAAGGAACCTTTTTGCCCCACATGCCAATATTTGGAATTTTGATTTAGGAAAATTGGTGGTTCGTAGTGTTTTTATGGATTATGATCTTCTTGAAACTATGGAAAATAACTATGACCAAGCCATTCAAGTAGTGAGAAGAATTGATGGTCAGGTCCTAATTATAGTCAGCCCAGATAAAATTAGGGAAGTTTTTGGTTTAGGGCCCCTCACTGATTATCATGTGCCCATTGATTTGAGAGGGTTACAAAAGGAATACATATCCAAGAAGGATGCCATTAGGCAAGGTACACTAAAGGCACATATAGGTAAAATTGGAACTCTGCCAACAATAACAATAGCCTCGAGGGAACCTTTCAAAAGGGCATACTTCAACACCAAGGTTGTAGAGATATATAGGACCCTGTGCAACGTTTTTGGGAGAGATAAAGAGGAGTTCATGCTTGTGGATTTTATGCATATGGTTATTCAAATTTCATCTTTTATTGTGGACATAATTTTTGATTTTGCTTCTTACTTAGCTGAGGAAATTCACAATGGATTGATTGGGATTGCTAAGGGCAAGGTGGAAAAAACTTTTGGCCATTATTCTTTGTTGATGCACATGTTTTTGTTTAAGGAAGCCACATATTTTGGTAAAGAAATGGAATTAAACAGAGAAGAAAATGGAGAAGCACTGCTAGTCCAATTATGGAGTGCAGATATGACTTGGGATGCAGAGAATGCTAGCTTTGTCAGGTTTGATAGGTATTTCACTTCCAAGCTAAGATGCCTCTTATTGAGTGACATTCCTAGAATCCCTAAGGCACTAATGGGTCACATTAAGCCTATGGATAATCCCAGTGGTTTGAAAGTTTCACATAATTGGGGAGATATCATCCCATATTCTATTTCTACTATATTTAGAATTTATGGTTTTAAAGGAAGTCCTCATGTACTACCTTACCAAGTGCCTTTGAAGGTAGGAGTAGATGAATTTTTGTGGCAGTTGGGAGGAGTAGAGGAAACCTTTTTGTTGAAAAGATCAATAGGGTCAATATTCCCCACTTGTACAGTGGCCCATCATTTTGTAATCACAAAAGGGGGTTGGCTTTCTCTTAACAAAATTTTGGATCCTTACAAGATGGCTATTTCTCACCCTCATTTTTGTGATTCTGAGGGATTTTATCATTTGGCTCTGAGGTGTAGAATTAAGCTTGGAAAAATTGACCATGAATTCTATTTTCTTGAAGACATAATAGGGAATGAGTACCCTTTGCAAGAGTAGGAGATAGAAAGGAAAATGGAGAGTCTTATCTAAAGTTTTGGATTTCATTCATTATTTTGATGCAAATTATAGTTCTTTGGACAATGCAGTTACAAATGTAGATAAGATAAATAAACTTATGAATACTTTTCTTGAAAAAATTGAAACAATTAATGAAAAGAAGTAAGTCTTTATTAGATTTTACCAAGACAAGGCTTGGGAAGTAATGAGAAGATTGGGTTTTACTCCCAATATAGGGGCAGGTCAGTTAACTATCCAGAAAAGGTCGAGGTATACTGTTATTCAAAATAAATAGACCACTGTGGAAAAAGGCAAACAAATAGTTGAGTCCACTAGTGATGTCTTGGAAGAGAGGCCTTTTGAACCCTCCCTTAAAAGGTGAAAGATAATAAGGGAAGAGAATCCCCATGTTGAGGAATACTCACCCTCACAGACCCCTTTGGGAATTGAAGAGGAACAACTCACTGAAGAGCAAATTGAACAATTAGGATCACAAGGGAGAGTTTTTGTTACACAATTAGAAATAGATGAAGGAGATCCCCAAGAGCCTCCAGTGCCAAGTTTTGAGTTGATAGTTGCTGATTATAGAGGAAGGGAATTAGAACCTGTGTTGGAACAAGAAAGTCAACAATTTTTATCAAATGACATTTTTTTAAATCTAGGGCTTTCTGCCAATTTGCATGGAGAGCTAACATGAGAAAATTTGAAGAGAGATGCAACAAGCTGAGGACAGAGCATCCTAAGCTAGAGGAGGTAGCCCTTCAAAATCAAATAAAGGAACAAATGATTCAAGAGTTCCAGAACATAACCCCTGAAGAGGGGAGGCAAATGGTAAAGGCTTCAAATATTTTATTGTTTCCCAATTGGGATATTGTTGATGCATTAATTTTTAATTCTATTTCAAATAAGCTAGAATTACAAGAACCCAGTGAAAAGGAGTTTGCAAGAACTTCATTTAGTGAAGATCAAGTTGCTCTGGATATGTGGTCATTGAGAAGGAGATATAGGGTCGTTTCATCATAGCCAGATAACTCAGGATTAATAGGAAATATGATTGTGAGGAGAGTGGATGATACCTCTCATGCATAAGCTGCACATTGGAATGTTGATTCATCTCAATTTTTTTTGGCCACTACTAAAAAGGAAGAAAGGGCCATGTATGAGTTGCATAGTAAATATGAAATAATTTTGGAAGCTTACAATAAGGAGGTTCAAAAGAGGATTGAACTTGAGAATAAATTAATGGGGAGGTTTACAAGACCTAGAATAACATATCCTTGCCCTCCACTGGAGCCTTTTAAATCCACTCCTCTTATATAGATACTAGATACCCCACAAAGGCCACAGTATTACACTACTGGAGACTTTGAAGAAGAAAAAAGCAAGCTGTGGGCCTTATGTGTAGAGTTGAATGTAAAATATGAAGATAAATTGAGAAAGGCTCTTACATATTTGGGGGACAAAATTGAATGGCCATTACTTTATGATCAGTTGGCTAGAGTGATAAGCATTTGTGAAGAATTAAAAGCAAGTGATGAGGCTTTGAAGCCTATTGTGAATAAGTGGGTAAGAAGGAGGAAATAAATAACATTTTTATTAGAATTCTTTAGAATAACTGAGAGGGGGGTGAATCAGTTATTCAAGGTCCAAATGCCCTAATAATACTTTTTCACAACTTATAATGAGTCTATAAACTTTTCACCCATCCAAACTTAAATCAACCATCTTAGCAAGTTATAGAAAATCAACATGTAGGAATAAAACATGCAAGATCAACACATGACACAGTGGTTTACGTGGAAACCCAATTTGGGAAAAACCACCAGTAACATGCTACTTGATTTTAACTCTTCTAAAGTGATGCCCTGTTAAAAGCCCGCCCTGTTAAAGGCTTACAACACACTATTAATTCTGAACTTGTTAGAGGATTTCACCAAATTGTTAGGAATGGGCCTGATCAAAGGACTTTAGAACATTCACTTGGAATGTCACCCTGTTAAAGGATTTACCTCATGACTATTAAACCAACCTAAGTCCATAGGATTTAAACTAATTGTTACAATTTCTAGAGAGTAACGATAATGGCTTTTTGATCTGATACAACTTACAACATACTTTGCAGATTTTAGATCACTCTTTAGTTCAGTCCTTTTGCTTGGCTTTAATCACTTTAGCTCTGACAACTTGTCTTCCTCTTAAGCTTCGTCTCTTTGAGTCTTCTTACTCATCATGCCAATGCAATCATATTTGGGGTCTTCTTATCGAAACAGAGTAACTGTGCTCTCTTTCTCCTTAGCACCTCCTTTAACACTTTTTGCTTTTATGCTCGACCACCTTCCCCTCTCTTTGCTTCATGACCTTATGACTCCTTAAATAGAAATCTAGTTTGCCTTTTCTGCTCAATTCTCCCTCTCTAATTTTAGGTTTTCAAATGGATTAGGTAGGATACAATGTATTTACCCCATATCTTGCTCTTATCTAAAAACTTCATCTAGAGTCTAGTTGTATCTTCATAAATGTTCTACATGGTGTTCTGTGCCACTAGCTCATCATTCTTATCTTCCATTTAATTCACAAACTTCTAGATAACCACCATGTCAGCTTAGATCTGGCGAATCTTCAATTTTTGAAATAATGCAGCAACTCGACACTATTGGTTTACTAATGCTCAACATCTCTGTGTTACTCAATACTTGTATCTGCTCGACACTTGATTCTGCTCGGCACTCAACACTTGATTCTGCTTTGCACTTGGCACTTGATTCTGCTCGGCATGCGGCACTTGATTCTGTTCGACACTCAACACTTGATTATGCTCGGCATCTGAAGTTCACTCAGCACTTGCTCGGCATCTAAAGTTCACTCGACACTTGCTCAGCTTCAATTAGGAATCTATTCGGCTCCTTAATAATCTTAGTTAGTATTTAAAAATGACTTAGCTAAAACCTTAGATCTTTGATATATTTCAATGTGCCTATTCTCTATGTCTTAGAGTATGTCATCAATACACTTTTTCATCAATGACTTAGCTGATCCTTAGACTTCATTACAACATCATAACTTCAACCTTTCTTTAGGTGTTCTAGTTACATCTTATTTATTGCCTCCTCCTTGTCAATCAACCAATTGATAGTATTTGGATCACTAAAGCAATTTTCATTCTTGCAAGTAGCAAGTTTGACATCAATGACAAAACAATGATTGAGAACATTCTTTACCAGTTCCATATGATCATTCCAACAATTTTTCTCATGATCTTTTCAATCATTTCCAACAATCTCCCTCTTTGGCATTGATGGCAAAACCAAACTGATCAATTGATCAACTTAGTTACCATCAAGATTGTATACGTTGTCTGCTACTTTTTTTGGCTACTTGCATCCTTACTACTGATCTCATGTATCTCCCTCTTTCATATATATCTCCCTCTTGCTTTGTATTGATCAGGTTTTTGCATATTTCTCCCTCTTTAACATAAATACCAAAGATGTAACATCTTTAACATGCAAAGTATAAGGTTTGGTTTCTTATGTCTTCTCCCTCTGTCACCATGCTTGTGACTAATTTGGAGTTTCTGCTCCTGCTGTCATCCTCTGCATCATTCTTCTGATATTTCAATGATTTGTTCATGTTGATGCAGGGAAACATCCTTGTTGCTTTAAACTGGATGAGTTAGGGGTATTACCCCCAATTTGCCTCTAAGATATTCATAAGCATCCTTGGGCAATGGTTTGGTGAAGATATCTGTAGTTTGTTCCTTTGTGTGAATGTATTCCAACTTCACTTGTTTGTCTTCTACCAATTCTCTGACATAATGATACTTGATTGCAATATGCTTGGTTTTTGCATGCATTACTGGATTTTTAGATATGTTTATAGCACTTGTATTATCATAATACAATATCACAGGTTTTGTTACCTCTTCTTTCATTCCTATCAATAGATGTGTGAGCCACACAATGTTTATGCAATTGACTGCAACTGCCACATACTCTGATTCTGCAGTGGACTGGGATGTGCATGTTTGTTTCTTGCTAGTCCAAGTAACTAGCCTTTTACCTAAAAATAATGCACCTCTACTTGTGCTTTTTCTGTCATCAATGTTGCCTCCTCAATCTGCATCTGTATATGCATTGAGTTCAAACTTTCCATTCTTTTTGTAGTATAGACCAAAGTTATCAGTTCCTTGAAGATATCTCATTATTCTTTTTACTGCTATGAGATGATTTTCTTTGGGATTAGCAGAGAATCTAGCCACTATTCCAACTGCTAATGCTATGTATGGTCTACTATGTACAACATATTGTAGTTTTCCAATCATGGATCTATACATTGTTTGATTGACTTCAGCTGATTCATCATTTTTGGATAGCTTATTTCCTCTTACCATTGGTGTGCTGACTAGTTTGGACTCCTCCAATCCAAACATTTTAAGTATCTCTTTGATGTACTTTGATTGTGTCACAAATATACCATGTTTTAGTTGATGTACTTGCAATCCAACAAAAAATTTGATCTCTCAAACATAGACATTTCAAACTCATGTTTTATTTTGTCAGCAAAGCCTTTGCAAAGCACTTCCTTTCCTCCAAACACTATATCATCCACAAAGATTTCAGATACAATAATATCCTTACCTTCATCTGATTTGATGTACATGTTTCTATTATCATCAGTTCTTTCAAATTCTATTTGCACTAGATACTTGTGAAGTCTCTCATACCATGCTCTGGGTGCTTGTTTTAGACCATAGAGTGCTTTATGTAGTTTACAAACCATATCCCTGTTGTTCTCATCAACAAACCCCTCTCGTTGTTCAATGTAGACTTCTTCTTCCAGTATACCATTTAAAAAAGTAAACTTTACATCCATCTGATAAAATTTGAAATCTTTATATGCAACATATGCAAGTAAAGTTCTTACTCCTTCCATTCTAGCAATAGGGGCGAATGTTTCCCCATAGTCTAGTCCTTCTTCTTGAGCATAACCCTTGCATACTAGTCTAGCTTTGTTTCTAGTAATATCACCATTCTCATCTAGCTTGTTTCTGAATACCCACTTGGTGCTAATCAGATTCTTGTCAACTAGTCTGGGAACCAAACTCCAGGTTTTGTTCTTCTTTATTTGATCAATTTCTTCTTCCATAGCTTTATACCAGTCATCATCTTGTAATGCACCATATATTGTTTTAGGTTCAGATTTGCTGATCAGACATGATTCATGTCTTATTTTGTTCCTTTTCATTGGTCTTGCATCTTTGTCACCAATAATCTATTCAACAGGGTGATGTCTTTTTACATATTTGGATAATCTTGGTTCTGTCCTTGTTTCCATGTTTGATCTTTCTGATTCAGGGTCACTATGTACTGAGCTGTCAGATTATTCTTCATTTATTTCATGTGTACTAACTTCAGTATCAGATTGTGCATTTCCTTCATTCTGCAACTCGGCTTCTGAATGTAAGTTGGCATTTACTAGTTGTGACTCAGCTGAGATTGAAGTTTGTTGTTGAGTTTCAATTTAATTGACAACATCCTCATCAACAAGCATTCCTTCATAAAAATACACAAAGGTTCTGTATTCATTCATTCTCTTTGGTTCTTTAGCTTGAACTTCTATATGCTCATCAAAGTTTACATTTGCACTTTCCACAATTTTGTTAGTGTTAGTATTCAAACACTTATATGCTTTACTTCTAGTGGAGTAACCAAGGAATATGCTTTCATCACTTTTTGCATCAAATTTTCCATTTCTAGCATCTTTAAGGATAAAGCATTTGCAACCAAATACTTTGAAATGTTTTACATTGGGTGAATGACCATACCATAATTCAAAAGGTGTTGTATTTGTACCTTTCTTGACTTGTACTCAGTTCAGTGTATGAACAGCTACACTTACGGCTTCTCTCCAGTATTTTAGAGCAATAGTCTTTTCCATCATTAATGTTTTGGCACAGTCAATCACAGATCTATTTCTTCTTTCAGCAATTTCATTCTGTGGGGGAGTTCTAGGAGCTAACATTTATCTTTTGATTCCTTTGTCATTACAAAATACCTCAAATTCTTTTGATGTGAATTCACCACCTCTGTTTGATCTCAAGCATTTCAAGCTTTTTCCTATTTCCTTTTCAACTCTAGCCACATACCACTTAAACATTTGAAAGGCATCAAATTTTTGTGTTAAGAACATAACAGTCATCATCCTAAAATAGTCATCAACAAACAACATTATGTACTTATCTCCTCTATAGCTTTGTACTTCCATTGGACCACATAAGTCAGTATGAACTAACTCAAGTACTTCTTTAGATGTATAGTTTTTTCTTTTGAAACTTGACTTTTTCATCTTTCCTAGCTGACATTGTTTGCACATGATATTATTAAGCTTCTTCAATTTTGGTAAACCCCTGACTTTCTTCATTTTACTAATATTGACCAGATTGTCAAAGTTGACATGACATAGCATTTTGTGCCATAACCATTCATCATCAAATTTTGCAATAAAACAAGAAACATCATCCATATCAAGGTAAAACAGATTACTCCTTGTTTGATCTCCTTTTCCTATCAGTTTACCATCAGTATCATAGATTTTTACAGTTTTGTTTCCAAATTCTACTTTGCATCCTATATTGCCTAACTGTGAGACACTTAGAAAATTGTAGTTTAATCCTTCAACATAGTATACATTATCACATGAAATTTTCTCTATGAGCTTAATGCAACCTTTTCCTTTTATTTGACATGGAGCATCATTACCAAATCTAACACTATTTCCATCATACTGAGTAAAGTTAACAAACTTACTTTTGTCTCCTGTCATGTGATGTGAGCATCCACTGTCTATGATCCATCTGTCATTCTTGTTCATACATGTTACCAGTGTTGTAGGTTCTTCTTCATCAGATTGGTCCTTCATGGTTACATAAACAACTTCATCATCATTATCATCAGAATTCTCTTCAACAATATAACACTTCTTGCCTTTGTCTTTGTAATCTCTCTTTTCATCATCTCTTATGAATTTGTATTTGTTGCCCTCCTTGTAATCCTTTTTCTATGTACACCTTGGAGAAATATGTCCTACTTCATTACAATTGAAACAAATTATAGGCATCTTACCTTTGAATTTTCTTTTACCTCTGTGAAATCTTCTAGCTATCAAAGCTTCCAATTGTTCCACATCTTCCTCATCAGTGCTACTATCGCTGGATACATATTTCATCTTTCTTCCCTTCTTTGATTTTACCTATTCAGCATCTTTCAGTGATAGCTTGGCCTTGAAAGCAGATTCAACATTCTCAGGTCTGTAGTTGTTAAAGTTAGATAGCTCAAATGCAATTTTTCTACCCACTCACTAATACATTTAGTACCAAATTGCAATGGCAGTGCCGTTGCAATTTTTCCATCACAACCTTGTTGTTGTCACAATTGCGATGATCTACCATTGGAATTGTGATGACGACAAGGTTGTGACAGAAAAACTGCAATAACACTACTGTTGCAATTTGGTACCAAATGTATTAGTGACTATTCCTTCAAAACTTAGATTGTTTCCTGGTACACATCTTAGTTCTTGTATTGCTGATACTCTAATAGCATAGATAGGGAGCAAGGTTCTTAAGAACTTACTATTAATAGTATCTTCATCAAATTGACCACTCAAACATCTTATTGCACTTACCACTTCCTTTATTCTTGCGCCATACTGAGCAACATTCTCATTTTTCTCAATTTTCATATCATCAAACTTTCCTATGAGGCTTTCTCTTTTTGCTCTTTGGACATTCTGATCTCCTCCATAGATGTTTGATAGGGATTTCCACATTTTGAATGTAGTGTCACATCCTTTGATATCACCAAATTTAGCATAGTTGAGTGCAGAGGCAATTTCCAGCATTGTTTGATTGTGTTCTTGTTTATTTTTCAAATCTTCTATAGTAAGAGTACCAGTTGGATCAACATGTTTAGTAACAATTGAATTTGGGGTATAATCTCCTATGGATCCAAGATGTAGCTTCATCAAACTTTTCCATGAAAAAAAGTTGTCTTTGTTGAGCATGGGGACTTCTCTCTTAGGCATTCTGATCTTTCCTGCTTATAGTCTCTTTAAACTGAATCAACAGTTTGGCTCTGATGCCAATTGTTAGAATTCTTTAGAATAACTAAGAGGGGGGTGAATCAGTTATTCAAGGTCCAAATGCCCTAATAATACTTTTTCACAAATTATAATGAGTCTATAATCTTTTCACCCATCCAAACTTAAATCAACCATCTTAGCAAGTTACAACAAATCAATATGCAGGAATAAAACATGCAAGATCAACACATGACACAGTGATTTACGTAGAAACCCAATTTGGGAAAAACCACCAGTAACATGCTACTTGATTTTCACTCTTCTAAAGTGATGCCCTGTTAAAAGCCTTCCCTATTAAAGGCTTACAACACACTGTTAAATGTGACCTTGTTAGAGGATTTCACCAAATTGTTAGGAATGGGCCTGATCAAAAGACTTTAGAACATTCACTTGGAATGTCACCCTGTTAAAGGATTTACCTCATGGCTATTAAACCAACCTAAGTCCATAGGATTTAAACTGACTGTTACAATTGCTAGAGAGTAACGATAATGGCTTTTTGATCTGATACAACTTACAACATACTTTGCAGATTTTAGATCACTCTTCAGTTCAGTCCTTTTTCTTGGCTTTGATCACTTTAGCTCTGACAGCTTGTCTTCCTCTCAAGCTTCGTGTCCTTGAGTCTTATTACTCATCATGCCAATGCAATCATATCTAGGGTCTTCTTATCGAAATAGAGTAACTGTGCTCTCTTTCTCCTTAGCAACTCCTTGACCACCTTCTCCTCTCTTTGCTTCATGATCTTATGACTCCTTAAATAGAAATCTGGTTTGCCTTTTCTGCTCAATTCTCCCTCTCCAATTTTAGGGTTTCAAATGGATTAGGTAGGATACAATGTATCTACCCCATATCTTGCTCTTATCTAAAAAATTCATCTAGAGTCTAGTTGTATCTTCATAAACATTCTACATGGTGTTCTGTACCACCAGCTCATCATTCTTATCTTCCATTTAATTCACAAACTTCTAGATAACCACCATGTCGGCTTAGATCTGGCAAATCTTTGATTTTCAAAATAATGCAGCAACTCGGCACTATTGGTTTACTGATGCTCGACATCTTTGTGTTACTCAACACTTGTATCTGCTCGACACTTGATTTTGCTTGGCACTCAACACTTGATTCTGTTTGACACTTGATTTTTTTTGGTACTCAACACTTGATTCTGCTTGACACTTGATTCTTCTTAGCACGCGACATTTAATTCTGCTCGACACTTGATTCTGTTTGGCACTCGACACTTGATTCTGCTTGACATCTGAAGTTCACTTGGCACTTGCTTAGCTTCAACTAGGAATCTGTTCAGCTCCTTAACAATCTCAGTTAGTCTTTACAAATGACTTAGCTAAAACCTTACATCTTTGATATATTTCAATGTGCCTATTCTTTGTGTCTTAGAGTATGTCATCAATACACTTTTTCATCAATGACTTAGCTGATCCTTGGACTTCATTACAACATCATAACTTCAACCTTTCTCTAGGTGTTCTAGTTACATCTTATTGATTGACTCCTCCTTGTCAATCAACCAATTGATAGTATTTGGATCACTAAAGCAATTGTCATTCCTACAAGTAGCAAGTTTGACATCAATGACAAAACAATGATTGAGAACATCCTTTACCAGTTCCATATGATCATTCCAACAATTTTTCTCATAATCTTTTTAATAATTTCCAAAATTTTTTATGTTATTCTATTATAAAATTCTTTCATGTCCCCTTTTCAAATAATTAAAAACAATAATCTTTGCTAAGGCAGGCAGGCCCAAAAAGGTGAAGTTTCAGCAAAAGGGGATAATCTTTGGAAGTGAATGGACTAAAAAATGAAAATTATTATTAAAATATATTTATTAACCCCTCTTGGATGTGAGTTAGGGTTATGCCCCCTTTTAAGGGGTTTGGAGGCATTTCGGGCTGATTCCAAAACTTGATTTTTGATCATTTCTTTGTTATTCTTCAGAGACTGCCAAACCTATGGAGAAGGAGACCCAAGAACGAGAGTTTGCAAGTTTCTAGGAAGGCTAAGGACAGGAGTTTGAAGCCATTCCATGTGCATACTCATACAGAGTTTGCCTTTGTGCTGAACAGTGCAGATTTGTGGTTTTTCGGGTGTGTTTTTTGTAAGAGTTTGGTGTTTCCGGTCGAGTATTTCATATCAGTTTGGATTGCTGCTATATTTTAGACTTTTAGATGTTAAAATATATCTTACTATATGTATTTGGTTGTTATTATACTTTTTTGATAGATTATTAGTGTTTTTGTGGTGTTTTCGAGCTATTCTATGTTGTTTTCGGGAGCCCGATGAGCATTGTTTTTATCCTCCATTTGGGAGCTGTTGTGTAAATGTTATACAGATCTTAAAATTTCATTTTGTAGGCTTTTATGCTGCTAAAATTTCTATAAAAATTTCCACTTTCAAATTCACTAATAATATGTGAAGCTGTGAAGTTTTTGGCACTATTTCCGGATACCCGATTTGGGGTTTATTGAGAAATTGGTGGATATTTAAAATATTGGTTGTTTGATCTTAAAGATCTGATTAGTGGCTTGAAATATCATATAAAATCAGAAAAGGGACATTTCAGTGGTATCAGAGCTATGATCTTGCCAGCCTGAGGGTTTGTAGAAATTTGCATGTCAGTTTTGACAATTACCCAAATCTTGCATGTCAAAATTTATGGTTGCATGCTAATTCTAATCATTTGCATGTTAGTTCTTGGTGAATTTAGTGGTTGCATGTTTCTTCTAATCAGCTGCATGTCAAAATCTATGGTTTCATGCTACTTCTAATCATTTGCATGTTAGTTCTTGGTGAATTTGGTGGTTGCATGTTGATTCTAATTAGCTGCATGTCAAAATCTATGGTTGCATGCTACTTCTAATTATTTGCATATTAATTCTTGGTGTTTGAAGAAGTTATAACCTATTGGGGTTACACTCTACTTTATCTAGAATGGATAGGTATAGTACAGAGTCTCAGAGGACACGATCTTGGACAATTGATATCTAGAGTCAGAATAGTAAAAAGGATGGTTATTTAGACATTCGAGATAAACTTAGGAAAATAAGCCATGACATATCTAAATAGTTGGTTAAGCACCACCGTATAATGAATGACATGTTGTCTGACCCAGCTAAGGTGGATAAGTTGACTGGATTTCTATTTGGAAGATTTTGTCATAGGGAAAATGACACAATTACCAAGAACTTGCATGAGGAGTTTGAGAAACTAGCTTATAGCCAGACAGAGGTCTCAGATTCTACTCTACGACAGGAGGTAGTGAGAAAGGATGTTACACAGATTGATAGTAATGGTCAACTTGATACTCAAATTGAGACAATTGTATACAGGTCATCAAAGGGCGATGTCACAGGTATTCAAGATGGTATAGTTACAATAGGCAGTGACTACAGCGTAGTGGGTTTAGATGATGATTATGAGGGTGTTTTTGTGCATGATGGTGAGATACCTGGTAGAGATGAGTAGACATTAAGCATTCATGACTTTGTTGAGAAAGAGTACCAGGCACAGTTAGATGCTTCATCACATGAGGTTGAGGCTGGTAGTATTTCACATGATTTGTCCAGCCAGCTGAAAGTGAACAAAGACAGTATTGTGACTTCATTATCTCATCATGATAGGTATGTGGAGTTAGTTGGTATTGGTCATATTACTTAGGTGAGTTGTTTGCTTGAGTTACTAGCTAATTCTAGTTTATGGATATGGACTCAAGATTGTTATATTGGCATTTGGGATTCAGTTGACTGGAGATCTTTAACACTTTTTGGTAGCAGTGTTTGTTTGGGTGCTATCATGGATTTGATTAGTAGATTGCACGGTGTTGTCTTTTCTTGTGCCAGGAGCTTATCCGATGTTGGTATTAGTTTTTATACAGCAGTGTTGGGCTTTGTTCATATATCCAGTCGACCATTTTTACTGGAATGTGTTGATGATCTTTCATATCTGGCAAGGTGTACAGATGAGTCTCAGGCTCATATTGGCATTGATGACATCCAGGAGGATGCAGTGGGCAGTTTTGAAGACTTAGTTTCCTTGGTGGTTTCTTTTGGTACAAAGGAGTTGGATAGTAGTGCTACAGTTTTTGATACTCCGTATGTTGATATGAGTTTTGGAGTTGATTTGCATGATATAGATGGTAATACTCTAGAGACTAGTAACCTTGAGGATGCTCCTTTAGACAGTGCATCAAAGGAGGTTTGTAGGATACATTCTAGCCTGTGCCATCATGTGTCTAGTCAGTTGAGACTTAGTGAGCGAGACATTGCTATTGCTTGCCATCATTTTGATGTTGCTTGTCAATTGTTAGCAGTTTATGGATGGGGTTCTCCTACTAGTGATGAGTAGGAATGCAGTTATCTTTCCTTGACAGAGTTCCACTCTTTATGGGAGGCTATCCAGATTTTGAGACAGGATTATATGCAGTTGGTAGCTGACAGAGATTATCTTATAGAATGGAGCAGTCCAACATATGATGCATTGTTGGCCAAGGAAGATGAGGTGAGTGAGCTTACTTAGCAGCTTGAGGTGACTTCTGAGATTCTTGAGAGTACACAGTTGGCTTTCAAGGAGTCACAGTTTCATTTGGCTAAGGTGACCATGGAGTTAGAGCAACTACAATCTTTACTAGATTCTATACAGTCACAAACTATGGTGTCTGGTGATCCGAGGATGTCCATGGTTGATATTGTCAAAGATAGTGGAGATGGGGATGCATCCATCCTTGATACTAACATTGGCATATTAGGTTCATCCCCACTAGAGTCAGGTTTAGTTGAGTTGTGTGCTGCAGCAGATTGTTGTGGTATGCCTGACATGGTGGTGACCTCTAGTACTAATGGCATGAAGACTAGAGATGTTGTATCAAAGACCATGTGTGATGTTGGTGAGCTGACAGTTGGCATGGTTCCTGCTAGTAATACTACTCCCTTGGCGATTTCTTCAGAGGTAGTAGTTAGTTCCAACTTGGTTAGTGATCGATTCTAGTTAGTTACATATAGATTGTAGTCTGAGCCACTGACTGAGATTGGTGCATTCTATCGACATTACATTGTGAGGTATGCTCATCAAATCACTTTTGATGACCATGTTGATGAGATGATGATACAAAGATGTACTTTGGTTCCTAGTGCTTATCATAAGTTATGGGATAGTTTGACGCCTTGAGATGAGAGTTGTGATGGGCATGACATGGCGATAGGTTCTACAGTTGACAGTTTGATAATACATGAATTAGAGTAGGAGTTTTGGAATGATGCTTCAATGAGTGTTGTTATTGATTCTACTCCTTTAGCTATGACATCTCCTGACTTAGTTGGTGATTAGTCACAGTGGGTTGTATCACTTGTTCATGGTGAGTTGTTGATTGAGGTTGTTTTTTTTATCAACATTATATTGCAGGGTATGTACATTAGTTAACATTTGATCCTTGTGTTGAGGAGTTGATGACAGGCAAATTTGGTTTGGGTTCCATTTCTTGTTGTTTATCTTGTGATGGCTTTTCACCATCAAGGGTGCATGGGAGTTATGGTTATGAGACAGTGGCCAGTGATCTACAGAGTTGTGTTGATTGTAGGAGTTGTACAATGTGTGGATTCTCCATACTAGGTATAGTTTCATTCGGGAGCGTTCACCATTGTTGCAGAGTTGGATTGTACATTCTGTATAGGCCAGTAGGATGCATTGATGGTATTTACTATGTTGGCAGTTTGGTTTGTCCACTTTACATGGGTTTTGATGTTCTAAGAGTTTGTGTCTCGTGGGTTTCTGACTGTGGCAGTGGTTATTTTGGAGTTTGGTTGAGCTGTAATTGTCAGTTTGATTATGGATTCCTCTTGGTTATATTGCAAAGGATATTGCAGGAGCCTATGTTAATTGACAGTAGTATAGTTCATGACTACATTTGGGATCTAGGTGGATTGATTGGTTTATTTTTCAGTTATTGCTTGAGGACAAGCAATATTTGGGAGGGGAGGACTTGTCATGTCCCCTTTTCAAATAATTAAAAATAATAATCTTTGCTAAGGCAGGCAGGCCCAAAAAGGTGAAGTTTCAGCAAAAGGGGATAATCTTTGGAAGTGAATGGACTAAAAAATTAAAATTATTATTAAAATATGTTTTATTAACCCCTCTTGGATGTGAGTTAGGGTTATGCCCTCTTTTAAGAGGTTTGGAGGCATTTTGGGCTGATTCCAGAACTTGATTTTTGCTCATTTCTTTGTTATTCTTCAGAGGTTGCCAAACCTATGGAGAAGGAGAACCAAGAAAGGGAGTTTGTAGGTTTTTAGGAAGTCTAAGGATGGGAGTTTGAAGGCATTCCATGTACATGCTCATGCAAAGTTTTCCTTTGTGCTGAACATTGCAGATTTGTGGTTTTTCGGGTGCATTTTTTGTAAGAGTTTGGTGTTTCCGGTTGAGTATTTCATATCAGTTTGGGTTGCTGCTATATTTTATACTCTTAGATGTTAAAATAGAGCTGAATATATGTATTTGGTCATGATTATACTTCTGTGATAGATTATTAGTTTTTTTGTGGTGTTTCCGGGCTATTTTATGTTGTTTTCGGGAGCCCGATGAGCATTGTTTTTATCCTCCGTTTGGGAGCTGTTGTGTAAATGTTATACAGATCTGAAAATTTCATTTTGTAGGATTTTATTTTTCTAAAATTTCTATAAAAATTTCCACTTTCAGATTTACTAATAATATGTGAAGCTGTGAAGTTTTTGGCACTATTTCTGGCATAATCGATGTGGGGTTTATTGAGAAATTGGTGGATCTTTGAAATATTGGTTGTTTGATCTTAAAGATCTAATTAGTGGCTTGAAATATCATATAAAATCAGAAAATGGAAATTTCAAAGTCTCATATGATCAAATTGAAAAGACTTTTGATATTGTTTCTAAGCTTCCTGATTTTGATAATTAGAGAGTTTATCTGCAAAGAATAATAGTTGGCTTTATGAATAAATATAAGAGCTAAAAGTTTAGTTTGTTTCCTCATGCCGTAGATAAAAGAAATAATTTGAAAAAAAAAGATGAATGGGCTAAGGAACTTGATGATTTATTTTGTGTAAGGATGAATAAAATTATCAATGAAATGGGGCATGCATGGTGGGCTACCACAACCAAGGAAATAGTGAAAGCCAAAATATTCTTTGATTCTTTGAAACAAAAATTTGTTGATATTGATAGGGAAGTAGAATATGTTATCAAGAAACAACAAGATATTCTACATTTTGACTGGCCAGATGATGCACTTTATGACAAATGGATGGTGGATATTGCTTCTGGTGAGCAACTAGAAGAAGTTGAAAGTGGTGATAATGAAATACATGAAGATGAATTACAAATCATTGATCCATTTCCATCAGCACCTAGAAAAGAGGAAGGTTAGTCATCTCATGCTAAAGATGTAATGGATCAGTTAGATGATGCAACAAACATAGAATCAAGAGTAACTATCACTTTGGAAATGCATGATGATATGAGTGAAAATGCTAGAGTGGAGGTGAAGATACATGAATCAGAACTTGACACATCACTGGCAAGTATGGTG
The DNA here is from genome assembly GCA_028749045.1 of Cupressus sempervirens. Lineage (NCBI taxonomy): Eukaryota > Viridiplantae > Streptophyta > Pinopsida > Cupressales > Cupressaceae > Cupressus > Cupressus sempervirens. The sequence continues at coordinate 644,245,087 of CM053789.1, read as the reverse complement.
GCCGCATATGCTGAGGATTCAAAATAACAGCCAATCAGAAAATCAACAATATAAAAGGATGTAATAGAAAGGGACCCAGAAAAGGAATGTTTGATGTACAAATCTTTTTGTTAATCACAATTTTGTCTTTTGTGATAGGTGTATGTAAATATCTCTTGTAATAAACACCTACTAGTTCTCTATGCCTAAAGCTTGTTGCATCTCATATTATATAAGTAAGATTCTAGGGGTAGAGAAGGGTCTGATTTCTAATGCATTTTTAGTGATTGTAATTGTTGTATTTCCTTAGAATAGGGCGGTGAATCAGTTAAGGTTTTGGAGCTAGTGCTAATTTTATAAATAGTAAGTATGGCTAACAAAAGGAAAAACACAAGAGCTTACACAAGAGACAATCTTGATTTACCTATGTATATTGACTTACCTCAGGGTGGTAGAAAAATCCAAATAAGAAGAAGGAAGATTCACATCCCACTTGGAAACCACAAGGTAGTGTATCAATTAATTCTCAATACCAACTAGTGATAGGAAGATAGTCTTCTTCACTCAGTTCTGAATCAAAAACCACAAGACTCTTAGGAAGAATTTTTAGTACCCGTTTGCTAGATGAAAGAACATATCAAGATAAGGATATGCCACCAGTAGGGAATAGATCTCCTAGACTAGATCTGATAGCTGACATAAATCAAAGATTAGGACTCAAGAGCTCATTTGGAGATCCTTTTAACTCTAAGGTGGCCTCATACATGGAACCTAACCTAATATATCTAGATGACCCTATTGATTCAAAAGATACTTCTGTAGATCCTAAAGAATTGCAATTAGAGATAGGATTTTTTAAGAAATGGGTTGCTGAGGAAGTAGCTAAGTGTATCTGTCTAGAGAAAGAAAAGGAGCAAGCTACCTTAGATGCCATAGTTGAAAGAGATAATCTAATTAGAAGGATGCCCACTTTAAAAGAACAAATCAAGAAGCTAACAGAGAGGACCTCAGTCCTTCATGTTGATGTATTTGGAGATACAGACACTCTAAAATCTAAGGTTCTAGAATAAGAAAAACTTCTAAGCTAGAAACAAGAACCTGTCATCACTCAAGTTCAAGCTTATAAGCCTATTCAAGTGGATCCTATAGAACCTACTATGAAAATAACTAATAAGGGTAAGGGCAAAGCCATAGGAGTCCAAATAAATGAACCCCAAGTTTTAGCAAGCAAGACCACAAACCCTCCCTTGTCAAAATTGGATCTAGATTTGGAAAAGGCTAGGAAAGAGAAAGAAGATCTTGCAAAAGAACTTGAAAAAGTTGAGAATGAAGCCCAAGCCATAGAAACTAGGAGGAAAATCTAGTTCATAAAATCTAATTCTACTTTGGCTTAATGGCCAAATTTGTCTCTCCCTACTGAAACTCCTCTTCCAGTTTCTAGTCCATTAGTCTCAATTCAGGGAACATCTCAGATGGCCCCAACCTTATCATCCACTATTAGTACTCAAATCCTTCTAGGTCAACCTCAACAATCTCAGAATATTGTTCTTAATCAAGCCAATATAGCAAGTAGTTCAAATGTTACTGGTTTTCAGAAGAAACCTATCTACATGGAAAAATATAGAAAAATGTCATTTGTAGGTATTCCTGGTGCCTCACACTCTATATCTTTTGAATTGAGAGACAAGGTTATCAAGTTCTCTGGAAATAATGCAGTTATTGGTGAAGAGCATTTAAGATTTTTTATAGACATGCTAAATGACTTTGAGGTTGAACATGAGGATGTAGTGATGAAATTATTTGTTCATTCTTTGACTAAGGATGCAAGAGATTGGTTCAGAAAACTACCTGATGACAATATTAGTTCATGGAGTGATTTGGAGAGTTTATTCAAGGAATAGTATGGAGATAACACTAGTGTGGGATTAATTTTGAATGATTTTAATAATATTAAGGAAAACCCTAATGAATCCACCTTTGATTTCAATGTAAGATTCCAAAAGGGTGGGTCAGTAGCGAGACGTTCTGTGAATCAAAGAAGGGGCAACAACGTAGTTCGCTGGCGCTCACTGTGCTTGCACTTTTGGAGATATCAGAAGTGAGAATGATGACATAAGTAACAAGAATCATGTGAAAAACACGATCGCCTGCCAGTTCCAAGGTTTCTATGTACAAATTGTTCCAAGTTATGAGGCTAGATGAGGATGTTTTTCTTACAAATTATTTTAATGCTCTTGATAGAAAAATGGATTACCAATTAAGGGACAAGGATCCTAAAAATTTGAGGGATGCTTATAAGGTTGTAGTTAATATTGAGAATAATAGGAAAGCATCTGGAAAACTTGGTAGGAGAGATGATCCAAAGCTATTCAATCCCAAGAATAATAATAAAAGAGAGGTTGATAAAACTTCTGCAAGAAACAAGCCAGAAGAACCTACAATAGGCCAGGTTTTGGAATTGTTAAAAAAGATGAACCCCACTAGTTCCAACACCCAGAAGCCAAATATTGCTAGTAAAAATCCTGTGAAAAATAGCAATTTCAATACACAACCTAGAATGCAAAATTACCCTTATACCACACAATGGAAGGATGGCAAGCTAATCCCTAACCAGACCCAAAATGTAAAAGATAAGGGTACACCAAACCCTTTGCAAAAAAGTTTAGTAAATATGAATGACAATGTGCCATGGTGTATTATTTATCAATCACCTCACTCTACAGAATATTGTTTAGTTGCTCAATCATTTGCTTATGATCATAGTTTACAAACTCAAAAGGAGGAAGAAGAAAAGAGCCATGATGATGGAAGTTGTAATATGGTAAGCATGTGTAATGATTGTGTGGATTCTAACTTGGAAGAAATAGAAAGTGATCTGGAGAATAAGAAAATTACTTATCAGTTACATCATCAACAAGTTTTCTCAGATAATGAAGACTATGATAAATATTAGATGTGTGTTACATCTTTTGAAGTGGGTCATGTAAGTTTGAGAATACCTTCTAAAGAGGAAATTGATAGGATCACTGTAGAGATGATCTCCCAAGTACATAGAAATTACAACTTGAGAAACAAAATAGTTAGCAATGATATTGGGAAGCCTTCTGGTATATTCATAAAGGATATCACACATGAGGTGAAAGATGAGGACAATAAAACTAATGTAAAGACAATCAAGGTTAAAGATATTAAAAGTAAGAAGTGGGAAACCAAGAAGAAAGTGCAATTCCAAGCAAATGAGACAATAAAAGAAATTGTGCAAGAGAAGGGATCAAGATCTGATAATGCCAAGCAAATAGTAATCTCTGCTGCTCAAAAAGTTCCTACTCTAGGTATGATTGTGAAACCCACTGTGTCTGATCCAGTTGATATGATATCCATGTTATCACAAATCATTGCTAAGGTAACTTTTTTTGAGCTATTTAGAATTAAAGAGCATAAGAGCAAAGCTTTGTCATGGTTGGGAGGGATAGGAAATAATAACAACAATGTAGAGCAAAGTGCTATTCAATAGACCCCATTAGTAATAGAAGATAGTGGTATCATGTCCCAAATTCCCCAAATGTTCTTGGATGACTCATCAGTAGCATACATAGAAGATATTGACCCATTTTTTCTTAGTCTAATTATAAAAGGAAAGACCTTAAAAAATTGCATGATAGACTCAAGAGCTTCTAACACCATCATGCCTTTCAAAGTAATGGAAGCCTTAGGGTTGAAAGTAGACACTAAAAAAGGAAAATGCAGAGGTATGGATGTTAGAGAAGTCCTAGTCATAGGTGCCATAAATGCTTTACCATTCAAGCTAGCTGCATATCCTAAGGTAGAATTGACCATGTCAGTCCTTGTAGTTGATATACCTCCACACTATGGAATGTTGCTTTTTAGAAAATAGAATGCTAGTATGGGAGGTAGAGTACAATGTGACTTAACTTATTCAACTTTTCACATAGGTGATAAGGCTGTTAAAGTAGACAGAGAGCCAAGGGTTAGTCATATCTTGGGTGAAGAAATTAACAAAGATGCTACTTTCTTTTTAGATACTGGTGTGAATGCATTTAGAATTGAATTGATTATCCAAGAAGTTGAGAAATTTCGTGTTGTTATTGAACATGAAGTTGAGTGTTGTATGGACTCCCCAATATTATGGACATGTTCTTTGATGGGTCTAGTTCTAAAGAAGGTGCAGGGGCAGGGGCAGTTTTTGTTTCTCTAGAGAAAAGCACTTCCAGAAATCTTATTATGTTGAATTTTTCATGTACTAATAATATAGCTGAGTATGAAGCCTTATTGTTAGGGTTGAAAGTTGGTACGCACCATTAGGTTAAGAAGTTGCACGTTATAGGTGATTCTGAATTGATTATCTCATAGATAAAGGGAACATGTGCTTCTAAGAACAGAAGGTTGAAATAGTATAAAATGTTGTTTGGGATTAGATTGAATTTTTTGATGCATTTGGCATATCATGGAGAGATAGAACCCAAAACAAGATGGCTGACTTATTAGCAAATGTAGCAATTAAACTCCAGGATATTTCATTTGTAGGAATATCACAAATTGAAGTTCAAAATAGGCCATCAATACCTAACAATATTGAGCATTGGCAAGTCTTTGAAGATGACAAAGACATTGTGAATTTCTCGCTAAATGAAGATAAATACCATGGACAAGAGTTGGATTGTAGTGATTTGATTCAGACCATAGATGGGAAGGAAACAATTTTTGGTCAAGAGGTTATACAATTAAAAACTAATAAGGTACCTAAAGGCTTGGTTGTTTTGGAGAACATGTTTGATAACCGAGAGAGGGTAAGGCTTGGTGCTAAAGATTGTAAACCTCAAGAGCTAGAAGAGATAAATTTGGGTACTACTGAGGCCCCTAAGAAATTTTATATTGGTTAGAATTTGTCAGCTAAAATTAGGAAGCCTCCGATTGACCTATTGAGAAAATATAGACATGTTTTTGCATGGTCATATGATGACCTAAAGGCTTATAGAGAAGATCATTTTCAACATGTCATACCATTGAAGGACAATGTAAAACCTTTTAGGCAAAAAAAGAGACTAGTCAATCCCACCCTATCTCCTAAAATGTAAGAGGAACTAATAAAGTTAAGGGATGGGGGAATAATTAAACCCATTAGACATTCCACCTGGGTCTCAAATTTAGTTCCTGTGAGGAAAAATAATGGGGATATCAGAACGTGTGTGGATTTTACAAATTTAAACATTGCTTCCTTAAAAGATAATTATGGATTGCCAAACATGGAAGCTTTGTTGCAATAGGTAATAGGGTTTGAACTTATGTCTATGATGGATGGATTCTCCAGATATAACCAGGTCCTGGTGAAAAAAGAAGAGTAGTTCAAGAAAACATTTACAATCCTTGGGGAACCTATGTATATGTAAGAATGCCATTTAGATTGATTAATGCTGGTGCCACTTTCCAAAGAGTCATGGATGTGGTTTTCAATGAGTACATCAACAAGTTCATAGTTTTATATCAAGATAACCTCACAACTGATTCCAAAAAGGCTGAGGACCATCATAGGCATTTGGATTTTTTTAAATTTAAAGCATTGGAATATGGAGTGTCATAAACCCAAAGAAATGTACCTTTGGGGTAACTAAGGAAAAGTTATTGGGACATATAGTGTCAAAGGATGGAGTGAAGATAGACCCTAAAAGGGTAGCAACCATTGATAAGGTTCTTAAGACAAAGAATGTGAAAGGAATCCAATCTTTCTTTGGGCAAGTCAACTTCCTAAGGAAATTTGTTGCAAACTTTGCTGAAATTAGTAGACCTATTTCTAAAATGCTCAAGAAAGGAGCCACTATAAATTGGAATGATGAACCTTCACAGGCATTTCAAGAGATTAAAACTACTATAAAGAATGCACCAGTCTTGAGGACCCCTGACTACACTAAGCCGATGCACATTTTTTCTTTTGCATCTTTCCACACTGTAGCTGCAATTTTGTTGCAAAAGAATGAGGAAGGATATGAATAACCCATTGCTTTCTTTAGTACGTCACTACAACCAACTAAATTAAAGTATGAAATAAATGAAAAACAAGCATATTCTTTGGTAAAGGTTGTTAAAGCTTTTAGATGCTACTTGGTAGGTGCTATTGTCATTGCATTTGTGCCTAGTGTTGCTATGAAAGACATATTTTCTCAACAAGAAGTTTCAGGAAGAAGATGTAGGTGGATCAACAAGATCCAAGAGTTTAATATTGAAATATTGATAACAAAATTAGTAAGGGGTCAAGGCTTAGCTAAACTTATGGCTTAGTCCAATTTGGATGCTACTCAGATAAATGTGGTAACAAATGACCTCAGATCAAATTTATGTGACATGGATCACTGTGAGTGGTATGCTAATGTTATTCATTATCTGTAACCCATGGAAGCTCTATCCCACTTAACTGAAAATGAAAAAAAGGAGTACTAAATTACAAGCCATCATATACATAATTGTCAAGGGCAGTTTATGGTGGAGAAATTTTGAGGGAATATTACTGAAATGTGTTGATCAAGAAAAGGCTAAAGAAATCTTGAATGAGATGCATACTGGAGTTTGTGGAGGACATTACATAGCCAAGACTACTACACATAAGGTGATGAGAGCTAGATTCTAGTGGCCATTCCTTTTTAAAGATGCTCAGATCATGGTTAGAAGATGTGATGCTTGTAAAAGGTTTGTTGGAAAATTAAAATTCTCAGGAAATACCCCATTAAAGCTAGTTGAGGTTCAAGCACTATTTCAGCAACGGGGTATGGATTTCATAGGTGAGATTTCTCCTAAATCTAGCACTAGTTATTACTGGATCTTAGTTGCTACTGATTATTTCATAAAGTGGGTAGAAGCTATCCCTATAAGTAATGCAACTAATAAAGTTGTCAACAATTTTTTGTTAAATAACATTAATTCCAAGTTTGGTTGTCCTTAGAAAAGTGTAACGAATAATGCAATGTGCTTCAGGTTTGAGGAATTCATAAAATTCTGTGACAAATATGGAATTACCAGATCTACATCCTCCCCATATCATCCAAAAGGAAATGGACAAGCTGAGTCCACAAATAAAAGCTTGTTAAAATTCATTAAGAGAACCTTGGATGATAACAAGAAGACATGGGATCCCAAGTTGTAGCTAGCAATATGGGTTGACAGGGTGACTGTGAAGGAGGCTATTGGAGTAGCCCCATTTGATCTAGTATATGGAATTTAGGCAAAGATGCCTCAGAATAACTTAATGGGACTCTATAATTACATCCAATTGTATGATGAAGACATTATAGATGACATGCAAGAGAGGCTGGATGAGCTTGTAGGATTATCGAAAACAAGAAGAGAAGCATCTTATAAGAATCAAAAGCTACAACTACAAGTTCAGACATTATATGATAAAAGGACAGTGAATACAAATTTTGAAAATGGATATTTAGTCTTGATGTGGAATAGCATAATTGAGGATAAAGGAAAACATGGGAAGTTTGATCCCATATGGTTAGGTCCCTATTTTATTGAAAATACATGGGGAGAAGACTCATATATTCTCAAGGATTCATCAGACAACATTCTTGAATTGCTAGTTCATGGAAAATTCTTGAAGAGGTACTTCTGCCGAAATACTTGTTTTCCATGAACAATAGTTTATGGTTTTCATGTACATTCTTGTAAATCCTTTTGTCTTTGTTCAATTTCTTGTATATAGTTTTCCTATATTTTGTTGTTCTCCTCGAGTGGTTTGTTTGTAGGAAATCTTTGTGGTCTACTTCTCCCAAAAATTTTGAGCCCTCATTTGAATCCATATAATTTGATGTCCCTAGATAGAGCCACTGTTGGTCTAATTTTTGTAGAATAAAATTCTTCCCAATATAGGTGCAAAAGGTCAAAATTGAATCCATTGTTAAAACTAGGGTTTTTGAGTTCTTGTCTTGCAATTTTGAAAAATCCTTGTTAAACCTTAGGTCTCTTTAGTTTTTATTTGGGCACAAACCTTTTAAAATTACGAATATTCCTTGTTTGGTTCAAATATTTCGTGTCCCCATGTGACTTGTTTCCTTTTAATGCATACCATCCGATCAAAACAAGATTGACAACAGTCACATTGTCGCTATCAAAAGATGTAAGTATTTTATCTGACGTGACATAGCGACTGTCATAAAATTGAGCAATGGTGTTGTGAAAGTGGAGGCATGGTGATTGGAAAGAGTTTTGCGTTAGAAGTATTTGATCACATTTTGCATGTCAGACTTGTTAGAGCCAGAAAGGGAATCAAGTAAGAAAAGGCAAAAGAAGTCACCAGAATATAGTTTCTTCAATGAGTCACTATGTCGCTGTTGGAAAAACTAAGAACCCTACCGATAGTGACATAGCGACCAGCTGGGAAATATATGACATGATGGCTTCCAAAATTCTCGGTGATCATAAAAACTTCCAAGTGGCATGGTGAGTAATGATTTTATTATTATGTCAGAAGCATTAATGAGGGCAATTATGACTTGACTTACCTTTATTTTTTTGGCACCGAGTTTTGATGAAGACACCAGACGTTGCTATGTCACTATTAAATTTTTTTTGATCTTCGACATTAGCGACATAGCAACCTGCTGGGAAATGAACACATGGTGGGACCCAAGAAATGTGGCAATATGACTAGGATTAAAGTATGGATTTATATGCTAGCTAGATTTATATGCCAGCTGTATATGTCATCAATAACCTGGACCCATGCCCCATTCATAAATCATATGAAAGGATTTTGATTATCAGATCAAGCTTAGATCAATGATTGTTGCTACCTCACTATGGAAAGATGTGCACTTTTTACATTATGTGACATAGCAACCAAGGGACCCACCACATCTTATGTAATTCATGTAGTTTCCATGCCCTCAGATCAATTTCAAATCTATGGCCATTGCTATCTCACTATGATGAGTTGCTCGAAGGTTATGTATAGCGATATAGCATCTAAGGGCCCACCATATTTCTCTTAAGAATGTATCAAATGTCTTCCACATAATCAAAGTAGAATCAATGGTTTTTGCTACTTCACTATAGCAAGATGCTTGCTCTTTATGTATAGCGAGGTAGCAACTTGATGACACATGTCCCCAATCACCAGTGGGTCCAGACCAAAATGCCAATAATGAAGGAACTATACACATGGGAAAATCTCATTGGGATGACTGCCAACATGTCAAGTGGAACATGAGTCATCTTTGCTTACATCCTTGGATCGTTGGATTTTTCAAAAATCAACTATGTAAAATTGAATGTAGAAGGTGGTGCCACTCTATGCATTTATGAGGAATGAAAGCTTCATGTGCAAAAGAAAAAACAAACTATAATACAGAAGATTTTCTTAGTTCCATTTCACACAAACAAAGATTTCAAGCTTTTTCCTGAGTAGAAGCCATTATTGAGAAGTTTGTGATTGAGCTTGACAAGAGTGTGAAGCAAAATTCCATTGTTCATGAAGATATTACAGGATTACAGAAAGGAACGAGAAAAGACTCAAGAAAGTAATTATACTATAATCTCTATAAGTGTCCCAATTCTTCAAATTACAATTAAAATGCCTCCAAAGAAGGTATTTTTTGGTTAAGAGAATTATTTGGATAGGAATGTCCACGATGATTTGTTGGAGCTGCTCCCTCACTCCACTATTGAAACTGTACAAGTTAAAAAGCTTACTTCATTAAACCCTAGGTTGAGAATAATAGATGGATTGTATGACAAGGGGAATTGGGTCTAGGATGCTACTACCTCTCAAACTAGTTTGGATTTGTTTAAAAAATGTTTTTTAGAAAGGAACCTTTTTTCCCCACATCCCAATATTTAGAATTTTGATTTAGGAAAATTGGTGGTTCCTAGTGTTTTTATGGAATATGATCTTCTTGAAGTTGTGGTAAAGAACTATAACTAAGCCATTTGAGTTGGGAGAAGAATTGATGGCCAGGTCTTATAGAGATACCAGATACCCCACATAGGCCATAGTATTACATTGCTAAAGACTTTGAATAAGAAAAAAGCAAGCTGTGGGCCTTATATGTAGAGTTGAATGTAAAATATGAAGATAAATTGAGAAAGGCTCTCATGTATCTGGGGGACAAAATTGAATGGTCATTAGTTTATGATTAGTTGGCTAGAGTGATAAGCATGTTGGAAGAACTGAAAGCAAGTGATGAGGCTCTGAAGCCTATTGTGAATAAGTGGGTAAGAAGGAGGAAAGAAATAACATTTTTATGTAATTCTGTTATAAAAGTATCATATGATCAAATTGAAAAGACTTTTTATATTGTTTCTGAGCTTCCTAATTTTGATAACAAGAGAGTTTATCTATAGAGAATAATAGTTGGCTTTTTAAATAAATATAAGAGCCAAAAGTTTAGTTTGTTTTCTCATGCCGTAGATAATTTTTTTTTTTGAAAAAAAAAAGATGAATGGGCTAAGGAACTTGATGATTTATTTTCTCTAAGGATGAATAAAATTATCAATGAAATAGGGCATGCATGGTGGGCTACCACAACCGAGGAAATAGTGAAAGCCCAAATATTCTTTGATTCTTTGAAACAAAAATTTGTTGATATTGATAGGGAAGCATAATATGTTATCAAGAAACAATAGGATATTTTGCATTTTTATTGGCGAGATGATGCACTTTATGACAAATGGATGGTGGATATTGCTTCTAGTGAGCAACTAGAAGAAGTTGAAAGTGATGATGATGAAATACATGAAGATGAATTACAAATCATCGATCCATTTCCATTAGCACCTGGACAAGAAGAAGGGCAGTCATCTCATGCTACAGATGGAATGGATTAGTTAGATGATGCAACAAACACATAATCAAGAGTAACTATCACTTTGTTAATTCATGATGATATGAGCAAAAATGCCAGAGTGGAGGTGAAGCTGCATGAATCAGAACCTAACACATCACTGGCAAGTCTAGCTGCCACATATGCTGAGGATTTAGAATAACAACCAATCAGAAGATCAGCTATATAAAAGGATGTAACAAAAAGGGACCCATGAAAGGAATGTTTGATGTACAAATCTTTCTGTTAATTACAATTTTGTCTTTTGTGATAGGTGTATGTAAATATCTCTTGTAATAGACACCTATCAGTTCTCTATGCCTGAAGCTTGTTGCATCTCACATTATATAAGTGAGATTCCAGGGCTAGAGAAGGGTCTGATTTCTAATGCATTTTTAGTATTACACTGAGGATGTTTTCAGTCCAGTCTTTGAGCAACTTTATGATATTTCTTCTTTGCATATTTTTTGAGAATACATCAATATGGAATGATCTTTGTGTCTCTTTCGAAAGTCATTTTAAGTTTATGCAATTGTATACAATATTCAAAGAAATTAATACAAAGTTTGAGCTGTCCCCATATCAGTTCTTTCTAAATTTTGTTTCCTTTAATGTTACCTGGTTATTGTGAGATTGTGTGAGCAAAACTAGTGCAATTGATTTAGGTTGTATGTCAGCTCATTACTGCTATTAATTTAATGAATTAAGTAAAATCTTTGATGAGTTTGATGAGAGGACCATGTTAATAGAAAGGATGTCTGTAAGGATGAATTCAAGTGAGACTCGCTAATAAAATAATTTAAGTGGGCATAAGATATTTGCACTTTAAAAAGTTTCATGCCGAAATAAATTTAAAAGTAACAAGACCTAGGGTTTGAAAAATATTTTCAAAGGGTACAAAAAATGAAAGACAAAAAATAGAAACCCTAGCCTCCAACAATAGACTTCACTTCTGATTTTCTACATCTAGATTGGGAAAATTTTATCCTGTAAAATATCAAACCAACACACCACACAATGCAAGATTCCATGACACATACTCCATGTTTGTAGATTTTTTTTGCAATACTAAAAGGAAATAAAATGAACATGGTTTGAATCACCAACCTTGATCCAAGCTAAAGGCAATGATAGTTGTACTAGACCTCCCTTAATCTTCCTCCAAACCCTAACTATCTCTAAACTTAGAGTGTGGGTGAATAACCCACTAATTTGACCAAGACTCTCTAATAAGGCCTTCCCACTAACTATTTTAGCAAGCACACCTAGCCACTTCCTCTTACAAACTTGTCTCCTCTAAATTTTCTATATTTGACTTAGTGGGAACATGGGAGAAAACACATGTGACAACTCCAAATTCGAATTGATGGAAGAATGCATGGGTAGAGAGGCCCCCTAGGTTGTCTAGGCAGTCACATGGTCAAATTTAGGTCCCTAACTTGATATACTATCATATGGGTAACTTATTTTAACATAAAAGACACCCCCACACCAGCTACCTCCTATCAGAACTTGTGGGCACTCTCTCGCTAGGTGACCCATATTACCACAAGTGTAACATGACCCTTGAGTATGAATCTAAACTTCATGTGATCCTGCCTACTACTGACCCCTTGTCCTAATGGGTCTACTATAACTACTTTTTGATGGTGGTTGAGTCCAAGTTGGTTGTTCATAAGAAATCAGTATCCACTCTTCCAATGTAGGGCTAGTATCACATTGCGACCCCTATTGTGTATGTGGAACCATAGAAGACCCTCTTGTGCGACAATGGTTTCTCTTCCAAGGGGGCCTTTGATGTCCTAATTATTGAGAAGGCTCTCAATTATGAGACCGACCCTGAAACTCTTGTTTATTACAAACATCTTCAGAAACAAAAGGTACTTCAACTGCCTCTCTAAAGGTGTTAGGAAAGGCCAAACATACTGAGTTCTTAAGAGGCAAGTTAAGTCCCTTGGTGAATTGGTAGATCCGTAGCTTCTCATCCTTCATGTATGTGACATAAGAAAGGAGTTCTAGAAATTTTCTCTGATACCAGGCTATAGTAAGGACCCTGTTTGAATTATAGATGGAGTAATTGAGAGGGGGGGTGAATTAATTACTACAAAAACAAATCCACAGATCCCTTAGATGTCTTAAAACTTAATTACTGTTGTCACTCGGTAGCCACACAGAAAAATGCTGTAACTCGGTAGATTAACTATGTATTAACTTATTACTAATCTTTAAGCATTCATAATCCTTACCATGCATGCAAAAGTAAATAAAATGAGCAGAAGAGACACCAGATTTAACATGGAAACCCAATATGGGAAAAACCACCAAGTAACTAGCTACCAATTTTCACTCTTCTAAAGTGAGCCCTGTTAGGAGCCAACCCTATTAAAGGTTACAAAACACACTAGTAGGTGTGACCTATTTAGAGGATTTAATCACCCTATTAGGAGTGTCCTTTCTAGAGGACTTTAGAACAATTCAGTAGAACTATCCACCTTGTTAGAGGATTTACAAAATGGTTGTTAGACAAACTCTGTTAAGAGATTTAGGAATTACTGCTACAATGGTGAGAAAGTATAAATAAGTAACCTGAATGAGATGCAACTGAACTTTGCTGATACAGATCTCTGCTCTACTTCAATAGATCCTCATTGATCAAATACAACTCTACTTCTCCTTAAGGATATCTGATCCTTCTTCAAAATTCACTTACACTTCCTCTTCACACAATCAATTCATTTGCATGCTCATTCATTACAATTAGAATCCAAAACTTGACCTTTTATTTATACATTACAAATTGTCAAGTCAGTTCATTTACAAGTTACATTTACCAATAAACCATACAACAGTTAGCTACAAACATTATATTAAACAAATAAACTTTATTTCCCAAAACAATGAAACCCTTCATTGGCTAACCCTGCTCGGTAAATATTGTTCTAGAAATGATTTCTAGTGTTAACCAAGTGAAGCTTGGTAAATACTATGAACTCTGCAAAATCCTTTGGAGACCGAGTGAACTCGATAAGAACTAACTTTCCTTTGCTGACCTTGTGAGCTCGGTAGAAATTGATTTCTGCCACAGAAGCCTTCAACACCCAAGTGAGCTCAGTAGAGACTGACTTCATAGTGTAACCTCCAGAAACGCTCAGTAGACTTTGTACTCCACTTTGCTAACCTTCTGAGCTTGGTAGACTCTATCTTTTTCCTTGTTGACCAACTGATCTTAGTAGACTCTGACTAATAACTGATATGACATTTGTGTAACATCAAAGACAACACACAATTGAACAATTATATCCAACAATTTCCCTCTTTGGCATTGATGGAAACACAACATGTCATAGCAGAATGAAATTTGAAAATAAGTCTTTTTTGAAAAAATGTTTCTCCCTCTTACATTTCATTCCATAAACTTTTCAAATACAATAATCTCCCTCTGTGAAGGAATTACATAGCTTCTTTACAAACATCAAACTTTTCACAAAAAAATTCAAATTTTAGAAAGATATGACCCTATACTCTCTCTCATTGACAACACATGCCAAAGACAACACAAACCAAATGAATAGCAATGTACCTTATGTATTGATTCATATGCTTTCCATGATTATTCTACATCAGCTGAAAGATCTTCAACTTGATACCTACTGATGCATCACTAAAACTTAATTTTAGTGAGCTTTAGATAGGGGAATGACCCCTAACTTACCTCTTAGATATAAAAATGCATCCTTAGGTAAAATCTTGGTGAATATATTAGAAATTTGTTCCTTTGTATGGACATATTCCAATCGGATCTCCTTATCTTGCACCAATCTTTTGACAAAGTGATACTTTATTGCAATGTGTTTGGTTTTTGAATGCATCACTAGATTTTTATATATGTTAATTGCACTTGTATTGTCACAAAAGATAAAAATAGGTTCTTTGATTTCTTCCTTCATACCTTCTAATAACTGTTTGAACCAAACAATATTAGAATAGTTTACTATTGTTGCAACATACTCTACTTTTTTTTTGGATTGGGATGTATGATTTTTCTTTTTACTTGTCCAAGAAACTAACCTCTTTTCAAGAAAGAAAGCTCCTCCATTTGTACTCTTTCTATCATCAATGTTTCCTACCTAATCTGCATCAGTAAACACTTTCAAATCTAGATTACCTCCAAATTTGTACCATAATCCATAATCTTTAGTGCCTTTCAAATATACCATGATCCTTTTGATTACCATCATGTGATTTTCTCTTAATTTTGCTAAAAATCTTGCCACAATACCAACTACAAGGGCTAGCCTTCTATGCACTACATACTACAACTTTCCAATCATAGATCTATACAATGTCTGATCTACCTCCTTTGATTCATCGTCCTTGGTGACTTTCAATCCAATACACATAGGAGTCCCAACCAGTTTGCAGTCTTCGATACCAAACTTTTTCAGTATCTCCTTAATGTATTTAGATTGAGTGATGTAGATGCCATTCTTACTCTACTAAATTTGAAGACCAACAAAGAATTTGATCTCACCAAACATTAACATTTCAAATTCCTTGTTCATTTTCTCTAAAAATTCTTTGCAAAGATCATCATTTCCCATGAACAAAGTATCATCCACAAATATTTCTACCAAAACAATCTTATTATCTGATCCTTGATATACAAGCTACTGTTATCATTAGTTCTTTTAAAACCAATTTGAATAAGATAGTTATGCAATCTTTCATACCATGCTCTAGGGGCTTGTTTTAGACCATAAAATACTTTGTGTAATTTGCAAACCATGTCCTTCTTGTTTGCATCAACAAAACCTTTAGGCTACTCAATGCACACCTCCTCATCCAATATACCATTGAGAAATGTTGATTTGACATCCATCCAATAAACCTTAAATCCTTTGTATGTAGCATATGCAAGTAGGGTCCTGACACCTTCCAATCTTGCAATAGGAGCAAAATTCTCTCTATAGTCTATTCCTTTTTCTTGAGAGTATCCTTTGCATATCAGTCTAGCTTTGTTCCTTGACACCTTACCATATTCATTCAACTTATTTTTGAATACCCACTTAGTTCCAATCACATTTTTGTCTTTAGGACTAGGTACAAGAGTCCATGTTTTGTTTTTCTCTATCTGCTCTATCTCTTCATTCATAGCCTTAATCCAAATTTCATTTTCTAATGCATCTTTGACACTTCTAGGTTCAAAATCAGCAAGTAAACAAGTACCTTTCAACTTACTTCTTTTCATAGTTCCTTCAAATTTATCTTTAATGATCTGATCTGGTGCATGATGTCTCCTGACATACCTAGCTAATACAAGTTCTTTGCCTTTTGAACAATTTGCATTCTCATCCTCTTGTACTTCAACTTCATGTTCTAGCTATTTTGTCTACTGCTCGAGTCCTTTAGACTTGGTAGGTATTGGCTCAGTACCATTAGAATGTGACTCAGGTTCCTATAGCTTGATTTGAACTTCCTGCAACTCAGTTACTAAAGACTCGGGAGTAGAAGATTCCTGATTGACCGGTGTATCTGGTACTGTATCATGTTCAATAAAAATAAATCTCCTATAGTCTTTTGGTCCCCTTTTGATTTCTTCTTCAGTTCTTTCTACAAACTCATCAACTTTTACATGTGCACTTTCTATGACTTTGTGAGTAGACAAATTCAAACATCTATATGCTTTACTCTTGCAAGAATATCCCAAAAATATCCCTTCATCAACCTTCACATCAAATTTACCTTTTCTAGATTCTTTCAAAATGTAACATTTTCTTTCAAATACTTTTAGGTAATTTACATTGGGTTTATAACCATACCATAACTCATAGGGGGTTTTGAATGAGTCCTTCTTCAGCTGTACTTGGTTCAAGGTATGAACTGCAGTGCTGATAGCTTCCTTCTAGTATTTGATAGCAATGCTCTTTTCAATCATTAGGGTTCTTGCATAGTCCATGACAGATCTATTCCTCCTTTCAGCTATTCCATTTTGGTCGAGAGTTCCAGGGGCTGATACTTTTCTTTTGAATCCCCTTTCAATGCAAAAGTTATTGAATTCATGGGAGATGAATTCACCACCTTTGTTTGATCTCAAATATTTCAGTCTTTTGTTTGTTTCCTTCTCAACTTTGGCCAAATACCATTTGAACTTCTCAAATGCTTCTGATTTCTCTCTCAGGTACATGATAGTCATCATTCTTGAATAATCATCAACAAAAAGAATGAAGAACTTTTCACTAATATAGCTTTCAATTCCAATAGGTCCACACAAATTAGTATACACAATTTTTAGAACTTCTTCAAACTGATAGTTCTTACTTTTAAAGCTAGTCTTTCCCATCTTGCCAATTTGATAATTCTTGCATAGACCAACCTCAGGTTTCTTTATATTAGGAATGCCTCTTACTTTCCTGAATTTTTTTATTTTCATGAAGTTATCAAAGTTCACATGACACAACCTCCTATGCCATAACCAACTTTCTTCAACTTGAGCAATAAAGCATGAACATTCACCAAGTTGAAGATAAAACAAGTTACCTTTTGTTTGAGTGCCTAATCCAATCAACTTTCCTTTATCATCCAACAATCTTGCTTTTCCATGCATGAATTCCACTTTGAATGCATTATTGAGTAGATGTGCCACACTCAGTAGATTGTGTTTTAGTCCCTCTACCCAATATGCATTATCACATACAAGCTCTTTGGTTAGTAATATTCTTCCTCTTCCTTTTATGCAACAATGTTCATTATTACCAAACCTCACACTACCACCATCATAGTATTCAAAATGTTCAGACTTAGTTTTATCACCAGTCATATGATGAGAGCAACCACTGTTTATCATCCATGTATCATTTTTTCTCACATGAGAAATAAGTGCCATTTCCTCATCATTATCAGACTCATCTTTCATAGAAATGTACACAATTTCATCTTCTTCTTCATCATCAGAATCATTAGAATCCTTAGCCATGAAACATGTTTTCTTACCTTTGTCCTTGAATGATTTGAAGTCTTTCTTGCCATTGCACTTGTGACCTTTCTTCTCATCCTTATTCTGCTTATTTGGGCACCTAGCAACAATATGTCCAATTTCTTCACAAGAAAAATAGATTAGAGGAACCTTACCTTTGTATTTCCCTTTGCCTCTTGAATATTTCCTTACTAGGAGAGCTTCAACCACCTCAAGATCATTGTCTGAACTCTGTTATGATTCTTCTTCACTTTCTGACTGAGAATCTTTTATCTTCTTGCCTTTCTCCTTGAATGAAAGCTTGGCTTCAAATGCTGATTCAATGTTCTTAGTAGCTGGAACATAGTTATAATAGTTATCTAGCTCAAATCCAATCAATCTTCCAACTATGGCCTCTAAATTTATCTTATGATTTGCTTCACATCTTCTTTCTTGAATTTTAGAAACTTTGATTGCATAAATGGGAAGTAATGTTCTAATAACTTTACTTATAATTATTTCCTCCTTGATATCTCCTCTAGAAGCTTTAATTTCACTAACACTTTCTTTGACTCTTTCAACATATTTTGCAATATTTTCATCCTCTCTCATCCTCATTTGATCAAATTTTCCTCTTAGAATTTCTACTTTGGCTCTTCTCACATTATCATCTCCTCCATAGATATCTTTCAGTTTGTTCCACATTTCAAAGGTAGTTTTGTAGTCCTTGACATCATCAAATTCTTCATAGCTTAGGGCAGATGCAATGTCTATCATCATGGTGTTATGAGTCTTCTTCTTAGCAATGTCATTTGCAGATAATGTGCTAGTAGGAGTTATATATGCTTCATCTAGATATTTTAGTCTAGTGTCTCTAATGGAAGCCAGATGGAGTCTCATGAGACTTGCCATGTTGAAAAGTTATCCATGTTAAGCCTTGGAATTTCCCTCTTGTAAGACATCTTGATCTTTACCTTAGATCCTTGAAATCTTTGCTACAAGCACCAAAAGCTCTGATACCAATTGTTGGAATTATAGATGGAGTAACTAAGAGGGGGGGGGGGGGGGGGGGGCGGGGTGAATCAATTACTACAAAAAAAAATCCACATATCCCTTAGATGTCTTAAAAATTAATTATTATTGTCACTCGGTAGCCACACAGAAAAATGCTATAACTCAGTAGATTAATTGTGTATTAACTTATTACTAATCTTTAAGCATTCACAGTCATTACCATGCATGCAAAAGTAAATTACATGAACACAAGAGACACTAGATTTAACGTGAAAACCCAATATGGGGAAAACCACCAAGTAACTAGCTACCAATTTTCACTCTTCTAAAGTGAGCCCTATTAGGATCCAACCCTATTAAAGGTTACAAAACTGTTAGGTGTGACCTTGTTAGAGGATTTAATCACCCTTTTAGGAGTGGCCTTGCTAGAGGAATTTGGAACAATTCAGTAGAACTATCCACCTTGTTAGAGGATTTACAAAATGGTTGTTAGATCAACTCTATTAAGATATTTAGGAATTACTGCTATAATGGTGAGAAAGTAACAATAAGTGACCTGAATGAGATGCAACCAAACTTTGCTAATACAGATCTCTACTCTACTTCAATAGATCCTCACTCATCGAATACAACTCTACTTCTCCTTAAGGATATCTTATCCTTCTTCAAAATTCACTTACACTTCCTCTTCACACAATCAATTCATTTGCATGCTCATTCATTACAATTAGAATCCACAACTTGACCTTTTATTTATACATTACAAATTGTCAAGTTGGCTCATTTACAAGTTACATTTACCAATAAACCTTACAATAGTCAACTACAAACATTACATTAAACAAATAAAATTTATTTCCCAAAACAATGAAATCCTTCAGTGGCCAACCCTGCTCAATAAATACTATTCCAGAAATGATTTCTAGTGTTAACCAAGTGAAGCTTGGTAAACACTGTGAACTTTGAAAAATCCTTTGGAGATTGAGTGAACTTGGTAAGAACTAACTTTCCTTTGCTAATCTTGTGAGCTCAGTAGAAATTGATTTCTTTCACAGAAGCCTTTAGCACTCAAGTGAGCTTGGTAGAGACTGAATTCATAGTGTAACCTCCAGAAATGCTTGATAAACTCTATAATCCACTTTGCTAACCTTCTGAGCTCGGTAGACTCTATCTTTTGCCTTGTTGACCAATTAAGCTTAGTAGACTCTGACTGATAATTGATATTACATTTGTATAACATCAAAGACAACACACAATTGAACAATTGTATCCAATAGACCCTCTATTGGAGGCCATGGAACTACTCAATCTGACTCTATCTGAATTGCTCTAAAAGATACCTATCTCTGAATCTAGCTACAAATGCCTCCTAGGTAAGTGTGTTTACTCTATCTCCATCTATGGTCTCCTCCTATTTCCACCAATTGGAAGCATTGTCTCATAATAAGTGGATAGCAAGTTAGGCCTTCAGATTGCTCCCATAAGGCTACAAACCAAAGCACCTCTCTAAGCTCTATAACTATGCCTCTTCCTGTGTACCATCTATGGTTCTAGTGAAGAGAGGTGGTTTAAGTTGGATAAAATCCATAATCTCATTCCCTATGTCTCTGGGTGCTCTCCCTACAATTGGTGGCTCTATGACTGGTGATGGATTAATCTAATGAACTAAAGCCTCTTCTTGGTCACCTTGTCCCTTTGCATCTCTAGGTGGGGGACTCCTACTTCTTTCCCTATTATCAGCTCCATGTTCCTCTATTCCTTTCTATTTGGGCTGTGGGATTATAGGTGGTATCCTCTCCTGCACTACTCTGATAAGATTTTGAATGATTGTAATGAGTTGATTAAGATTTTGAGGCTGCTTAGGTGGAGGTTCAACAATTCCACGTCCTTCCCCTTTAGATGCCACTCATGCACCTCTAGGGATTCTAGCCCTTTGATGACCATTATGAGTAATGACAGTCATCCTACACAAGTTTTACTTTTAATGAGTTAAGCATAATGGGTTAGGCTCTTGTGTTGTAACCAACTTGGCTCTAATACCAGGATGTCATGCCCTAAATTTACGAGACAAAACATACCCAACAATTAATTTTTCTTTTTTTGAAAGGTGAGGTATCAATCTTTTCTTGTTTGAATGTTCTATTCAAACTATGAGGAATGACTTACTAGTTGGATAGTGTTATCATATTAAAATTCACATCCTATACTCGAAGTGAGTCATTACTTATGTGATTGTGAACCACAAACTTTTGCATCAATGTGGTTATAATGGTTCCATAGTTGTTTTTGTGAAGGTGCTTTACCACTAGATATTTTAAATCATTCACCACTTATTCATTTTAAAAATTATACAATGTATTACGATTGATTGATTCTTTGTTATTATCTAGAAACTTTACCATTATTGCTTAATGAAAAAAAATAAAGTAATATGGAAATTCAATCAAGAATTACAATTCTTAGATTATCCCTCCACTTAAAAAATCACCTACCTACAAGGACAAACCACATAGATCCCAAGGTTTCATAAGTTGACATGGTCATGTCCCTTAAACTTTATTCCCTTCCCAATTTTTCTAACGCTTAACTCCCTTTTTCCTAGGCGTGGTCTGGTGGAAGAAGTCAAAATTACCTTTTGGCACAATCCCAAATGTGCTAGACACCTAGGAAGGGGAAAGAAAGTGTTAAGTCATTTCTAAGGGTCTCCACCACTAACCCATTCCAAAGGCTCAAGGGGAGACATGGACAACTCACCTAGTGGGACCACAACCCACTTTTTCATGGAATTTTTATTTTGTTTGATCATGGAATAGGCGACACGTAGCTAATGGGTATACAACCATGACTAAGTTGGTATATATATATATATGTTTTACTTTTTCTCTCTGTTTTATTTTGCTTAGTTCAAGTTTAGAATTATTTATAATTTCTCTCACTTTATTATATATATAATTTTCCCTTTGATTTGGTGTAATAATGACCTCAAGGTCACGTGACCCACATGAGCCCCATTTTCAACTAATGGAATAAGTATTTATTATGTTAAAGCATTTCCCCTTAGGTTATAGGTTATTCTATCAATATTTGGATACTAGATCCCAAGGAATATACTGTTGATTATTTTATTGCCTTGTATTGTGGGGAGGGATTTATTTTCTTTCTCCATACATTTTCCAGAGAGGAAATGTATACCTACAAAAAGAATTCTCATAGATTTGGATTATGCATTTTCTCTTCTGAAGCAAATTTTATTTTATTCTACCATGGAATTTTAATGATTGTGTTGATGATGTGATGATGTTATCTGGTCTAAGGGTTTAACTTAGACTTGAAATCTAAATGAGCCAATATTCTTGGATGTACCATGAGCTAATAATTGTCTTCCATTATATTAAAAGCACAACCTATGATTTTACATTGCAATTATCAATATTAAATCAAATATATTAGAAGAAATATTGTCGACAACAACTATGCAATGTACCTATTAAACTAGTTATAGATCATCAAGGAAAGAGGGATTCATTTCAAAATTTCTTCCCTATTACATCCAATCACATAATCTGAAAGGCTTAAAAGGAAAATTTCCTTGCAAGTAACTAAATACATTTCCTCAACCTTTCCTTACACCATTTTATACAACATACAATGATAAAAAAATCTCTCTTACATCACAAAAAAAAAAAAAAAAAACAATAAAACCTTGATATCACAACACATTTGAGATGGCATGGAATATTGGACTCTCTCTACATACTTGATTTTTCAACATTGTCAAGGGTGAAACCCTAATATCTTCAAGGAGTCCATCAGCTCAAAACTTACAACCACAAACAAACTAGGAACCATGGAGGCTCACCTCCCATCCTAGGCTTCCATGATGCCACCCACTGAGCAGGGGAAACAAGATCCAAATAGGGTACAAACATACAACATATGATAATGCATGAGAAACTCACAAGACAACACATAATACTCCCTTCCAAGGTTTACACATTGATTCACCATTGGAATCATAACAACATTGGGTGAAGGTGGGCTCTTCAAGAGGAGATTTGCCATGTCAATATAATTCACACACATTGAATTCACCATGCCTCTACAAGGCTTGCATCATACATGCTTTTCAAGACAATCTTCCACTTATCACCCCCAAATTCATATTTCCACTTATCACCCCCAATCATAATATCAAGACATTGGCTTGAATGGAGCCCATACTCCATGAAATCTTCCCCCTTCTCTCCATGAGAAGAGGCTCTCTACTACATTGTTGAGCCCAACTAATCCCTTCACCCAAGGTTTCTCTTCCCTCCCAAGGGTGAGTGAAGCCTTCACACCCATGACCACATTCAATATTCAAAAAAACAAGAAAGTCAAGAAGGAAAGACAAGAAATTTACATGAACACAATACACATTCACATTTTCATAACATAATAACCAAATCTACAATACAAAGATTCACCACACAATGCATGATTCCATGACACATACTCCATGCTTGCAGATTTGTTTTGCAATACTAGAAGAAAAGAAAATGAACATAGTTTGAATGACTAACCTTGGTCCAAGCTAAAGGAAATGATATTTGTAGTAGATCTCCCTTAATCTCCCTCCAAACCCTAATTGTCTCTAAACTTAGAGAGTGGGTGAACAACCCACTAATTTGACTAAGACTCTCTAATAAGGCCTATCCACTAACTATTTTAACAAGGAAACCTAGCCACTTCCTCTTAAAAATTTGTCTCCTCTAAATTTGCTATATTTGACTTAGTGGGAACATAGGAGAAAATACATGTGACAACTCCAAATTCGTATTGATGGAAGAATGAATGGGTAAAGGCCCCCCCTAGGCTGTCTAGGCACTCACATGGTCAAAATTAGATCCCTAACTTGATATACTATCATATGGGTAACTTATTTTAACATAAAAGACACCTTGGGACAACCTAATGACCCTTCAAAACCCTAGCCAAGTCCAACTTCAAATTTCCTTTGATTGTGACCCATCCTACCCCTTGCCAAGTGGGTTTACTTACTCATTAACAAGTTAATTAGTTTTAGGGTAAATTGACACCATGATCAAAACCCTAAATGACATGTCATTTACACACAAAATCAACAAGTGTCAAGTGACAGATAAAAACACACTCCACATTTCCACGACATGCCCCTAATGCATCTTTATGATTAAACATTTCCACATGCAAGAAAACTCACATTTATGAAGAAAAATACTTCCACAATAAGGCTTTTTGAATCTTCCAAAGATTCACCTTGGTTAAACTGTGTTCACATAGGTTCAAAACTTGTTCCCCCCAAGAATTTTCAAGGTTCCACTTCCTAAACATTAAACTTGAGCATCAGTAGTCCAAGGAGATCATATAACATGTATTTCATAAATGCATAATTTCAAATTTTACAAAATCCATATTAACATAATTCAAATTAAATTTCATTTCCTAATCATTTCAATTTAATTATTCAAGATGTTAGAATCTGAAATCTGCATATCATAAATCATCATAATAAATTCTAACATCCATTTGCATAGGAGGATGAGAGGTTGCAATAGGACCTGGACTCTTCCTCGATCCCTCTCTCCCCTGTCCATCCCCAGGCCCATCTGGAGGAGCAGACTCAGGATAGTTTTGGTGCTGAGTACGAGGAGGTGATGGCCAAAGATAAGAGGAAAGCATGGAGAAATTTTAATGTGAGGACCTCAAAAATGGGTATTTTCAAGGAAGTGATGAACCCCCTAGATCCTGGTGGACAATCTAGAGGAATCCCATCTTGAAGAGCTCATTAACCCTATGATAGTGGCTATCTATGATAATGCCAAGGAATTTGGGATGAACCTCTTGAACAATGCCTACAATAGCATGGTTGATAATTTCAGGTCAATCAAGTGGCTTTTTCACGAGCTAGAGGAGGTTAAGGAGAAGGTGGTTCAAATGGAAGGAGCTAGAAATATTAAGGGCATGTAGAAAGGGATATATTATGATGATAGGCATAGCCTAGTAGAAAGGAGGATTTGCAATCTGTAAAATCATAATCACAATTTGTCGAGCCAGATGATCTCACAGCTCAACTCGATCAATAACAACATTTTATCTTTAACTGAGTGGCTCAAAGATAGAGGCATGCAGGGGGATGTGGAAGGAAAAGAAAGGGGTAAAGCCAGATCCGATGAAGATAATACCATTGGTATCACCTTTTCTATTCTAGACCAGGAAGATCTCAAGACTCACTAGCAGGAGGTTGAGGAGAACAAGATGGCATAGGAGGCTGCACAGGTCATGTAGGAGCTGGAAAGAAAGATCAAGGAGTAGTTCCTGTTATTTTCCTTTTTGGCTGGATTTTTGTTCTAGCTTTTGGCTATTTCATTTTGTCTTTTTGGTTTGGCCTTTTCTTTGGCCTTTATTTATTTGGCTAGGCCTTGTGCTACTTCAGCCTTTAGACTTGTTTCTTTTGTGGCTGGGCTTCTAACACTTATTTTCAGCCTGATTTGTATTAACTCTCAGGTTTTAGGATCCTTGTAAAACCTGTTTATCTAATAAAAAACATCCATCTACATATCATGAATCATCATAATCAATTTTACTTTATCTGCATATCATAAATCATCATAATCTAGTTAAAATTTTGCATCACATTATAATCTAATACTATCATGTCATAAAACTATGTCCATATGTGTTCGAGCATTTCATACCCAATATCAGGTTCTTAGTGCATATCATAAATGTAACACACTACTAAAATATAAAAAATCAATAGATAAAACAATCCACTATCCATTTAAGTCTTGAGTATTTGTCAAAATATCAAAGTCTCAAATATCAAAATGCAAGTAAAAATGCCAATGCTATGATGGATCGGGGTGAGGCCTCACACATTTTATTAAATAAGAAACTTACCACAAACTTATAGAAGGCCATCTATGCACCTTGATAAATGAAATATCCATTTAAAAAATTTTCCCCCTTTTTACGCTATCTATGCACCTTGACAAATGAAATTGGAGGCATCTCGCTTCTTCCCCCAATTTTTTTCTCCCTCCTAATTTCTCCTCCCATGAATTCCACAAAATTTACAATGTGACAAATAGAGAGAAGCCATGATGATGATTGATTATCATCATCCCCCAAATAAGGAAGTTGTTGTTTACCCTTACACACCAATCACCACATCAAAAACATCTGTACTATTAGTCACTACACTTGGCTACATTGTTCACGCGAGAAAAGAAATGTACACCAAGCCAAAAATTCAAAGTCATTGTCTTGTACACCTCACAATTGTCTCTCTCATTTCAAGACATCAATTATTTAGAGGAAACTAATGAGACAACACCTCCTCCAGAACTATCTAAACAATTCATCTTTCTAAATTAAATGAATTGTCAAATGCAACTCTCATTTTTGTCCTTTTACTACATATGTTTTGGCCTATTGTTGGTACAAGTCATTTTTCATCCAATCATTTGTTATTACCTTTTTTAAAGTTGATGTTTACTTTTTATGTGACTTATTATTTTTCTAACATTTTAAGTCATTCTTATTATTTATTCTCATTAATTGTGTAGGTACATTGAAATATTATTGAAAACATTTGATTTCCCTATTCATGTAATGTGTATATATTCTAATTTATTCAAAATAAAAACTCTTTAAAATGAGTCTACACTTTATACATAAGAACATTTTAGATTAGATTTTCTTGTCGATTATCAACTTTTTAAATTTTATCCTTAATTTTTATGTGACATATTATTCTCCTAACTTTTTCAATCATTCTCATTCTTTATTGTCATATAGATATAAGTTCTTTAAAATAAACTAAATTTTTTAAACTCTTTAATATAGGTCTTTAGATCATACATTGAACAATTTGAGATTAGATTTGCTTGTCAATTGTTGTTTATAACTCAAAAGAGAAGTTTTCATTGAATAATCAATTTTCTTAAGTTTATTTAGATCAATAGTTCTTACAATAAATTATTATTAGAGAAATTTAAAAAAAAGAGCTTACATAGGAAAAATTAAGTTTTTCAAATAATTAGGCAAGGAATTATTGTGAACAAAAAGTTGTGAAGGAACCACCGGCTAGAATATGATCATGAACAAGAGTACCAAAAACTAGTTTGAAGTTATACTCGCTTCACTCTAGATACTTTTGAGGATGGAAGATCTTGGCTAGCCCACTTTTAAATACCTCAAATTTATCCTTATATTTAAAATAATTCTCACCCTTAATCTTACATTACCTCTAATATTAATTAATTAATTAAATTATATATAATTAATTAGACTATATTAACATTAGTTGAATTGGTTAAGCTAAGGTCCAGTGGATCTCCTCTTCATTTAAAAACTAAAAATTAATATAAATTTACCATCATTCACTTACCTAATTTTAAATTCTTAAAAATGTTTACTTGTTTAAGATTAGATTTTCTTGTCAATGTTGTTTATAAATCCAAGAGAAGTTGCCATTAAATAATTAGTTTTTTTGTTTCTATTGAAAAAGGTTGTCAACTACAATAATAATATATTTAAGTTTTTATTAGGATCATAACTTTAGAAATAGTTTTATTTGTAGAAGAGTTAAAATATGAGCTTGGATATTGTAGAAATATAGAAATTTGTATATACTTATGCAAAGAATTATGGTCAGCAAAAAGTTCATGAAACTCATTATAGGAAGAATGTCACAAAAAATTCCATCCAAAAGGAATCTGAAGTGTGAAATTATGGTGACTTCATTCTAGATACTTTGAGGGATGAGAGATCATTGTTTTCCCACTTTAAGACACTTAAAATTCATCCTTATGTATTAGCTTATTCTCATAATTAATATTATATTAACTTGAATATTGATTATTTAAATAGATTTTGTATGCTCCTAACCAAATTCCTAGAGCTGGAAAGATTTGAAATTGTGATGGTCCCATTTCAGGTTGGGTTAAGTGCAACTTCTATGGTGTGACTAAGGATAATCTTAACAACACTTGTGGGGGGGGACATTTTTGTTGATGAGATGGGTACTATGAAGTTATCACGTGCTTTTGATTTTGGTGTTACATTCAAAAATATGGTTGAGGCTTGAGAAACCCTTGTCGATCCTAATTAAATATACCATGGTTGGCGTGGGGGTTTAGTAATTTGTCAAATAAACAAATTTTACACATTTTCAACCTCAAAAAAATAATTAACTTAAATGTATCAAATAAAAGTATCCATCACACAAAATCATTCACATATTTGTCATAAATATTTTTGTGATGTAAAAATTGAACTCAAATCAAAATTGTGGTGGGGATTAGTACCCTCAAATAATTTGTACTCTTCTAAAGTACACCCTGTTAGGATCTTAATCTTGTTAGGATTCACAAAGATATTTTTAGTTACCACATTGTTAGGGGATTTACCTCTAGCCCTTCTAGGAGCTTTACTCTATTAGGAGTAGCCTTGTTAGAGTACTTTGAACACTAGCTAAAGTATCACCTTATTAAATGATTACAATAAGGACTTGTTAGTATCCACCTAGTTAAGGGATTTCACGTATTGCAATTGTTAGGGAACAACACAAATATTGATCTATGAACAAATACTACCTCTATCCAATCAAATCCACTTAATCTCTTTTTCTCTTTTCAACTCACTTCTCTTCTTATTGGATGAACTACACCTTCCACTTCTTTACTCATGCAAACTAGACTATGATCAACAACATCAAACATTTCCTTCATTCTCTTGTTTTTACTAGTTTTTACCTTTTTCACCAACTTAACAAAACCCTAAATGTATTATTATCACTCAAACTAATTCTTAAGGCCTAATTAATTAGATCATAGTGGGTGTAGGGGATCAGTAATTAGCCAAATAAATAATGTTTGCACATTTTTGACCTCTAATAGATAATAAAATTAAATGTATTGAATAAATGCATCCCTCACATGAAATCATTCACATATTTAACATAAATATTTTGGCTATGTAGAAACCCAACTTGGATCAAATTGTGGTGGCATTAGTATCCACAAATAATGCGTACTCTTCTAAATTACACCATGTTAGTTGCTTAACCTTGTTAGGAGTCACAAAGGCACTATTAGGTGCCTAACTATTAGGGAATTTACCTATAGCCCTTCTAGGAGCTTTACTCTATTAGGAGTAACCTTTTTTAGAGTACTTTGAAAACTAGCTAAAGTGTCACCTTGTTAAATGATTTATGTAAGGACTTGTTAGGATCCACCCAATTAAAGGATTTCACCTATTACAATTATGAGGGAAAAATAGAAATATTGATCTATGAAACAACACTACCTCTGCCTAATCGAATCCACTTAATCTCTTTGTCTCTTTTCAACTCACTTCTCTTCTTTCTGGATGGACTACACCTTCCACTTCTTCTCTCATGCAAACTAGACCATGATCAAAAACATCAAACATGTCCTTCATTCACCTATTTATACCATTTTTTGCCTCTTCCACCAACTTAACAAAACCCTAAATATATTGCTATTGGGAAATTCAACTATCTCACTTATATTCAACCACCATAACATAATATCTTATGTTACAAATCACTTTACACAAACACTCCAACTAATTCTTCAGGTCCTAATTAATTAGATCACGGTGGGGGTGGGGGATTAGTAATTATCCAAATAAACAACTTTTACACATTTTCAAACTCTAATAGATAATAAACTTAATTGTATGAAATAAAAGAATCAATCATATGAAATCATTCACATATTTGACGTAAATATTTTGGTTATGTAGAAACCCAACTCGGATCAAAATTGTGGTGGGGATTAGTTGTTGGCATAAAGTTATTTGCCATTAGTGACAACATTCATCTCATAGTTCACACCGAGTAATACAATTCACATCGAGTAATATAGTTCACACTGAGTAACACAGTTCAAACCGAGCACTGGCAACACAGTTCAAACCGAGCACTAGCAACACAGTTCAAACTGAGCACTGGCAACACAATTCAAACCAAGCACTGGAGACACAGTTCAAATTGAGCATCAAAGACACAGTGTCAACCGAGAAAAGTTGCACTTAGTGTCAATCGAGTAAAGTTGCACTTAGTGTCAACCGAGTAAAGTTGCACTTAGTATTAACCGAGTGAGGAAGCACTCAGTGATAACCGAGCTCAGGAGGTTATCGAAGAAGTTAGTTTCCACCGAGTGATACTATATCTACCGAGTCACCAATGGTTACCGAGTTCTAGGCAACATTGTATGACTAGTATGAACCGAGCCCCTACCTCTACCAAGTGCATGACTATGTCGAGTAACGTAGTGGATGCCACGTATCAGAAGGTCACCAAGTCTATCTGAAGAACCTGAGTTTATTTTAGCATTTGGCTGACTCAGTTATATTTTGTGTTCACTTGTGTTTGGCCAACCTTGCATGAATAATTATTGCAATGGTATATATACAATTGACACATTCAAATAAAAAGATATAGAATATTGCACAAAGGAGGGACATAAGATATGATATGCGAATTCATCAGCAGAAAAGAATACTCAGCAAGGTCTACCAGGAGCGGAAATGATTTCATCAATCACAGAAGGTGATCTACAATAAATAACTCAATCAAATTGTAAGTTGATATGTTGGTTCATCCTAACTGGTGAATCATTTTTGTAAATCCTTTAATAGGGTAGACTTAACCGTCTTTATTCAAATCTCCTAACAGAGTGCATACTTATAAAGTATGTTTGTAAATCCTCTAACAAGGTGGATCTAGCAATCCTCTGTGCTCCTAACAGGGAAGATCACCAGAAGTGATCATTGTAAGCCTTAACCGGCCAAATTCATACTACAGTAACGAAGTTTTGTGGGTATCATCCCTACCCCAATTTTACTTTCTACTTTTGGAAGGTTTCTGAGTCACCAAATCTCTGTGCATATATGGTTTAAATGTTTAATAGTTTTCTTTAATGCAGTAGGATAGATGAGTAAATGTTGTGTATGGTTGACTTAAAAGTTTTATTGTTACTGATTTACCCCTCCCCTCTCAGTAGCCTATTATATCTTGAATATTTACAACAATTGGTATCAGAGCTTTTTGGTTCTCAGGACAAAGTTTGATAGCTTGAGCAAAAGATCTAAGTTATGGAGATATTCAAACTGGAGAAAGTTATTGAAAATGAAAAGTTAGATCTAGAAATGGCCATGGTTCAACTCAAAGAAGCAAAGGAGCATCTTTCTCAATCCCTAAAAAGAAGAAAGGAACTTGCAAGACAAATGAATGACCATCACTATGTTGAAGAAAAGATTGAAGATTTGTTACCATCAAGTAGTTCAGAAGAAGCTGACAAGGCAATCAAAGAACTTCTAGAAAAGAATGGATCTCTCCAAGAAGAGGTAAGAAAACTCAAAAGAGAACAAGAAGTCCAGTCCATCAGGTTATGTGAAGTTTTGGAATAGAGAAATAAAGCAAATGAAGACTTAGAGGTAAGGAATAATCTATCCCTTTAGCATGAAGATCTTATAGGACAACTATCTAATGCAAATGAACAAATTATGATTCTAAGATCAGAGAATGAAAGTTTGAGAAATGATTTAATCACTGAGAGACAAATCAATGTAAGTTTGCATAGTGATCTAAGAACTGAGAGACAAATCAATGAAACCTTGGAAAATGATCTAATCTCTGAAAGGCAAGTCAATGAAAGAATGATGAAATCCCAAGCAGATATGAATCAATTAAATTTGCAAAATGAACAGAATCTTCATAGACAAAAAGGTAAAGCTGGTCTTGGATTCAATGAAGAAGGTGAATCTTCAAAACAAAGTACCCAAAAGAATAAAAAACCTACTTGCAATCACTGTGGAAAGTTAGGTCATACATCAAATAAATGCTGGAGCAATGGAAAAGCAAAATTCAATGGTAAATGTTTCAATTGCAATCAGCATGG
Organism: Cupressus sempervirens; assembly: GCA_028749045.1. Taxonomy (NCBI): domain Eukaryota; kingdom Viridiplantae; phylum Streptophyta; class Pinopsida; order Cupressales; family Cupressaceae; genus Cupressus; species Cupressus sempervirens. The sequence continues at coordinate 644,213,354 of CM053789.1, read as the reverse complement.
TCACAAAGCAAATGAGTGCAAAGAAAAGACAAAATTTGAAGGCAACTATCACAAATGCAATAAACATGGTCACAAGGCATTACAATGCAGATCCAAATCATTCAATCCAGCTGAAAAACTTGTCAAAGCCATATTTGGATGGGACTACAACACCTAGTGCAAATGTCACTATTGTGGAGAATATGGACATACTAGCATAAATTGTGCCAGACATCACCTAAGGAAGAAGGACACTACTATAAGGTGCTATATATGTATAGAACTTGGTCATATAGCCAAAAATTGTATGAATATAGAAAGAATTGAAGATGAAAAGAAAATCAAAGCAGACAACATCCGAAAGCAAATGAAGCAAAAATGGATTCCTAAATCTACTGAACAAGATAAGTCAAGCAATGGCAATGTCACTCAAGAAATGAGTGACTCCAACATTTCAAATTAACATTCATAAAAGAAAGTATGGAACTACATCCTCCAAGAATCATCCTAAGTAGTTCCAAAGGAAGAAAAATGATCAGATCAGTATGCAGATACACTTTGATCCCAAATCGGTTCAAGACTCAACCGAGTTCGGTCAGGTGCAACAAAGTTTCACTCACCGAGTTGTATCTATTGAGCTAGGTCGGTTCATGACCTTACCGAGTTAGGTTGGTACATCAATGTTTTCTCTTGGTTACCGAGTTGATAGTATCTACCGAGCAAGTGGATGACAACCTATCATTTCATCTACCATCCTACCAAGCATTTATGATGAATGTTTCGTCAAAAAGGGCAAAATTTGATCTCATTCTTCACTACAAACTTTGAGCTAAGTTATCTTCTGTGATTCAAGAGCAAGCATAAAGCAATTTCGAGTGAATTTTTTTTAAGAGCGAAGAATCTGTTTAGAATTTCTCTTCACTGAACCAAGCAGCAATGGCATCCGAAAGCAGCAGCTCCAAGGCAAAGAGAGGCTCAAAAATGCTGGTTAAAGGTGTGGAATGGAAGGTGCCGAACTTCAAATTGGCACCAGCAATTGTAGAATCACTCGACCCTAATGGTGCCCAGTCTCAAATTCCTTCAAAGGTACTCCTTGTAAATGATATTCGCTCTCATTTCAAATGTTCCATTCAAGAACTTGGAAATCTAGAAATTGATAATGCCCTAGGAGAAATGAGCGTAGATGGAAATTTGAAACCCGAGCATAAGCATCTTGAAACAAAAGGGTTAACCCACATTTCACATTTGCTAAGAAATTTTCAAATTAAATGGGTTAGGTATGTACTCAGTCGGGTTCACAACGGGAAATTGTGGTTAGAGAAACCAATGCTTATCACAAAGAAAATGATTAACAAGATTACTGGCCTTCCCATATCGAGCAAAGCTAAGACCACCAAAACCCTAGGTCAGGAAGAATTGCAAAGGCTAACCTAGGCAGAATGGGATGGTAGAAGACTTAAGCTTAGTACAATAGCTGACGCTGAGTTAACATTTGGTATTCACGTCATTGCTCATAAAATTTATGGTTCCAACCGTCCAAACAGTGTACCTTGCGAAGCAGTAGATTTAGCATATAAGGTAGTAAAGAAGAATGTTGAGTTTGATCTGTCTGAATTGCTTTTGTCTCAATTTAATAAAAATATGGAAAGCATAAGGACTTCAAAGAACAATTCCTGCAAATTTGGTTCACTTTTAATCTGTTTATTTTTCTATGTTCAAAAGTCTTTTCCATCAAAAGGATCAGTAGTATGGAGAAAAGATATTCCCATTCTCTATCAAATAAATGAGTTTATTGCAGAGTTAGGTGAAAATTTTGACAGTGTTTTGGATAATTACTTTGAAGATTTTAAGGAAAGAATGAACAATAGGTTCCAGATTCCACCAAAATTGGTTGAGGAATACAAAGAAGATGTATGCTTTATGGTAGATTGTGACAAAGTATACATATAGACAGTCAGGCCCCAAGTTGCATGGGTGAAACCTCTTCCTTATGAGGTTAATATTGATGAAACTAGAGATATCATAGAAGCACTAGTGAATGAACCAGTAGACCCAAAGCAGCCAGTCTTTGGAACTTATGATGAAGCTAAAGCCAGAATTGAGCTTTCAATAAAAATCCCTCAGGTCATTAGCAAAGGAAAGAGGAAGATTGCAAAGCTAAAAATAGAACTTGGTCCTCTGATGATTACTAAAGGGAAAGGAGAAGATGATGAAGAAGAAGAGGAAATCGAGTCAGAAAAAGAAGAGGAGCCTCAACGGAAGAAAGGTAAGGTGATTATCACCAAACCTAAAACGCAAGCTACTACAGTCTTCTCCAGAAGAACAAGACAGGGGAAGAAGGAACCTGTATTTTTCAAGCCTCCACTCACATTTGAGGCAAGGTTGAAGCAATTAGAAGAAGGTACTAGCTTCAAAAACTTCAAAGCATTGAAGTTTGAGACAAGAACAAAATAGGAGAAAATGCAGATTGAGGAGTTGGTATTAAATAAAATGGGAAGATGGAAATACTCTCCAGACAAGATTGCCTCTCAGATTCCTAAAGAGCTACAGGAGAGGTTGCAACCAAGATGGGAAATTGCAACCAAAACTGTCAAAGATATCTTTGAACAAACCCTGAAAAATCTCCTGCCAAGTCTCACTGATGTAGAAGTGAAGAAATCACTGAAAGATCATGAAGGTAATATGATGATTAGATTTCACACTTGTTTGATATTTATCAAAGACATTGAGCATGTTGTCAATGATGCAACAAACATGTGGAAACATATCTATCATCTACATAAATCCAGTGAGGATATTGTTGAAATCAAGGACAATGACAATAGTGATGATGATATTGAAGATATTCCAGGGGATTTGCACTCAATGATGATAAATGTTGAGGAAGAATTCAAGGAAGATGAAATGGAGGAAGAAGACAAGGAAGATGAGGAAGTAGAAGCTGATCAAACTAAGGAGGAAGATGATCCTGTAAAAATTGTAGCCAAAGTCATTGCATCTCTTCCTCACTCTCCACCTAAAGCAGCTACATCAACTGTGGAGATAGCCTCTACTAGTGAGATTATGTGCACAACAGCTTGATCAATTGCTCAATCTTCACTTGTCTCCTCTCATCTCCGGGTACCATCTATGCAAGTATCTACCACTTTATTAACCAAGCTGCAACCATCTTCATTAACCGAGGCATCATCAGCTACAACAGTAAGTTCATTAGGCATATCAACTTCTACTGCAGAGTGTACAATAAGTGTACCCATTAGTACTTCAATTTTGACAACTTCATTTGCTCCAATTTTTGCATTTTTTAGTTCTCCCATACCAAACTGTACATCAATCTTGGGAAGAACATCAAGTTTTGATACTGTTAGCACTTCTCTCAGTTTTCCTCTAGCTTGTCCTATTTCAATTTTGTCAGCTAGTCCAGCCTCATCAACTATTGTTTCAGATTCAAAAGGAAAAGGTGAAGTCACTGCAAGAAAAGCAAAAAGATAAATGATTTCTAGCAAGGCAGTGGATGAGGAAATAGACTTGGATAAGGACATTATCATTCCTAAGATAGATTTGGATAATGCATCAATTGATGAAATGAAAATGGCCAATCAGCTATTAGATCAGAAGGCAAGAAAAAAACAACTGAGGCATGAGAGAGACCAGGAATATAGTATTATTGAAAGTGCTAAGAATATTCTAACAGAGGCTATAGGTGTTGAAGTAGATTCTACTCAACACATTTTGATTCAATTAGAAGAGGCTGTATATAAATTCAATGAGGATACCTTCGGCCAAGAAAAATTGATTGAAAAAGTAGAGAAGAAATTTGACAATAAGGTGCTTGAGCACATTGCTCAGCATATTGCATTAAAACAGGTAGAACTGTCTACAATTTTGAGTAATTTTGAACATTCTTTTAATAATGTAACTTCAATTTTTGGAAAACTATGTGATGCTACTAAGTATACTAAGGAAATCAAAGAAAAGTTGAATAAAATTGATGAGGATATGAAGGTCAGTGCACAAATGTTGCAGCTTGAACACAGTTCAAGTTCATCCCATCATCTCAGAATAAGATTTTTGTCAGAGAAATAGGCAGAATTGTTAAGAGAGGAAGCAAGGATCAGGTGTACTCTGATTGACATCCAAAATATGATCCTTCCTGTCATGGACACAATGCAGAAGCATATTGCCCATTCCAAAACATTGATTCATGACAAAAACTTCTCAATTGCAGATCATATGATTGAACTCTCTGCAAAAGTTCCAATAGAACTCTCCACCAGCAAACTTTTGCAAGAAAATTGGGATAAGACATTGGCTCTTATTCTCAAGGTACATTCTGAGTTTATCTCTCATTTTGGACTCTCTGTGTAAATATATATTGTTTAATTATTATTGTCAAAAAGGGGGAGATAGCACACTCCAGGAGATAAAATTGTGAAAATATGTGTAATGACTTGTAAATACTGTGCATATTGTATGGGGGAGATACATGTAAGGAAAATATGTGTAAATTAAGAATTGCAAAGAGCAATTTTGAAAATTCAGAACTGTATGTCTAATTTTTTGCACATAAACTTTGAATCATAATTGTTTTTGTCACTAATGCCAAAGGGGGAGATTGTTGGCATAACGTTATTTTCCATTAGTGACAACATTCATCTCACAGTTCACATCGAGTAATATAGTTCACACCGAGTAACACAGTTCAAACCAAGCACTGGCAACACAGTTCAAATCGAGCACTAGAAACACAGTTCAAACCGAGCACTGGCAACACAGTTCAAACTGAGCACTGGAGACACAGTTCAAACCAAGCATCAAAGACATAGTGTCAACCGAGCAAAGTTGCACTTAGTGTCAACCATGTAAAGTTGCACTTAGTTTCAACAAAGTAAAGTTGCACTTAGTATTAATCAAGTGAGGAAGCACTTAGTGATAATCAAGCTCAAGAGGTTATCGAAGAAGTTAGTTTCCACCGAGTGACACTATATCTATCGAGTCACCAATGGTTACCGAGTTCCAGGCAACATTGTATGACTAGTATGAACCGAGCCCCTACCTCTACCGAGTGCATGATGATGCCGAGTAACATAGTGGATGCCATGTATCAGAAGGTCACCAAGTCTGTCTGAAGAACCCGAGTTTATTTTACCATTTGGCCGACTCAGTTATATTTTGTGTTCACTTGTGTTTGGCCGACCTTGCATGAATAATTATTGGAATGGTATATATGCAATTGACACATTCAAATAAAAAGATATAGAATATTGCACAAAGGAGGGATATAAGATATGATATGTGAATTCATTAGCAAAAAATAATACTTAACAAGGTCTACCAGGAGCGAAAATGATTTCATCAATCACAAAAGGTGATCTACAATAAAGAACTCAGTCAAATTGTAAGTTGATCTGTTGGTTCATCCTAATAGGTGAATCATTTTTGTAAATCCTTTAACAAGGTAGACTTAACCGTCTTTATTCAAATCTCCTAACAGAGTGCATACTTATAAAGTATGTTTGTAAATCCTCTAACAAGGTGGATCTAGCAATCCTCTATGCTCCTAACAGGGCAGATCACCAGAAGTGATCATTGTAAGCCTTAACCGGCCAACTTCATACTGTAGTAACGAAGCTTTGTGGGTATCATCCTCACCTCAGTTTTACTTTCTATTTTTGGAAGGTTTTTGGGTCACCAAATCTCTGTGCATATATGGTTTAAATGTTTAATAGTTTTTTTTTATGCAGCAGGATGGATGAGTAAATGTTGTGTATGGTTGACTTAAAAGTTTTATTGTTACTAATTCACCCCCCCCCCCCCTCTTAGTAACCTATTATATCTTGAATATTTCCAACATTAGTACCCCCAAATAATTTGTACTCTTATGAAGTATACCCACTAGGACCTTAACCTTGTTAGGAGTCACAAAAAAACTGTTAGGTGCCACATTATTAGGATATTTACCTCTAGCCCTTCTAGGAGATTTAATATATTAAGAGTGTCATTGTTAAAGTACTTTGAACACTAGCTAAAGTGTCACCTTGTTAAATGATTACAGTAAGGGCTTGTTAAGATCTACTGGGTTAAGGGTTTTCACTTGTTGTGATTGTGAGGGGAAAAAATAAATATTGATCTATGAAAAAACACTACCTCTCTCTTTGTCTCTCTTTCAACTCACTTCTCTTCTTCTTGGATGGACTACACCATCCACTTCTCTACTCATGCAAACTAGACCATGATCAACAACATCAAACATGTCCTTCATTCATCCATTTATACCATTTTTTCCTCTTCCACTGAATTAACAAAACCCTAAATGTATTACTATTCAAAAATTCAACTATCTCATTAGATCTAACCACCATAACATAATATCTTATGTTACAAATTACTTTACAAAACCACTCCAACTAATTCTTATTATTTTGTGTCGTAGGTCAAGATATTTTGACCTACCATGAGCTTCCTCTAGAATCTTCTCAAAAAACTTGATCTTTATCATTGTGATGTTATATCATCACCTCCAAATGTAAAACCACATCACTAGATTATGCATGACTTGTATGGATCATAATAACTTCAACACCCGTTAGGAAAGAGCCTACAACACATCAGTAGATTGTGAGCCTCTCATCAGGGAGGTCTAGGGTTCGACTCTACTCATATCATCACATAATAATAATTAACATTAACAATAATAATAAATAAATAAATAATAGTCTAAGCTTCAACCAATTACCTATCCAGAAAAACAAAACAAAAAAATTCAACACCTATCACTAATGACCAGATTAATGATGTTCACTCAAGAACTCATTCTTCATCAACATGTCTATCATGACTTCACCTATCTATCACAAATTTACTTGTCTATTATAGCTTCACTTGTTATTTTTTCATCCTAGAAATGGCTTACCAGTCATACAAATGATTTTTTATCATGTAACCATGTTAACTTCCTTGTCTAGTAAACATAATCCTTATCATCATCCTACAATCACTTCACTCCAATAATTAAATATTTGATAAATAAATCTAATCACCTATTATTTGTTGCTAAGTGTTCTAGTAGCTGTACACACTTTATCAATCATCTTACACTTGTCTTCACCAAGAAAAATGTACATATGTATCTCAAGGGACAACTCCAATGATCTCTTGACAATCATGCACACTCGATCCTTCATAATTACTTGGAAACATACTAGGAACACTAGGTCAATAGTTGACATCAATTCACTTTTCTTACCATCATCACATCATCATTTATGCCAACAATCTCCATACATCATTAGTCATTTCAATAATTCCCCCTCTCACTACACTTCCCTATACAGTTCATTCAAATGGGTATTCTCCTTTTTCTTCCCAAATCATTTATTTCTTGCTTCTAGTGAAGTCACTCTCTCCCTTTTCTTGTTTGTCTCTTCCTTTCTTTATTACTTATTTTATCCAATGATCTCCACCTTTGAGAACAATGTCAAAGGTGTCAATGTACACCAGTTATCTATTCAACAATATTTTTTTCTTCAATACATACCTTTAATATATAAATGCTCCCAATAAGGAGTAGAAACCAACTATAAATTCAAATAATAAGATATTCAACATGAGCACTTTTAATTAATGCAACTGCATCTTCTTTTAGTTCAATGCAGGTAAGAGAATTACCCCTAATCTACAACTTACGAATTCAAAAATATCCTTGGGTAGTGGCTTTGTGAATATGTCTACTACTTGTTCCTGAGTTTGCACATACTCCAACTTTACTCCTTTTTTTGAAATTGTTCTCTATGATAATGATACTTGATGGCTATGTGCTTGGTCTTAGAGTGTAGCACTGGGTTCTTTGAAATGTTTATGGAACTTGTATTATCATAGCAGGTAACAAATGATTCATATATTTTCTCATGTATTCCTTCCAAGATTTATTTAATCCATATCACTTATGTGCAATTAATTACACTAGAAACATACTTGACTTTAGCTATTGACTGAGAAACACAACTTTTCTTTTTACTTATCCATGAAAAAAACATTTCACCCAATAATAATTCTCCACCACTTGTCACTAATCATTTGGTGTTGAATTTTGATGATAACATATGATGGAGGAGGGATTATTGTGTGATTTTTAAAAAAATTTTCTTTTAAATTTTCTCGTGTTCATCAAAATTTTGATGCAAGCATGGCATCAAAATTTTAAGCAACAGGGTATTTTATTTTTAAAGTGTGGTCAATAAGGCTTGTAGCCACAACCAAATCATAAACTCTCCATGTAGATAAGGTTTGTGACATGCCTTTTCATGCAAAATATATTTGCCTCTTCTATTTTATGTGCTTGTGGGCATCCATTCTCCTTATGCAGTGGAGAAGAGGGAGAAAGAGAAATGCTAGGAGTTGGGAGAAGATCATTCAAGGTTATGAGTAGGCCCCTTCTAGAAATAACACTAAACAAAGAATCTTGGGTTTGAAGGATCAGATCTATATTTTGGAGCTCTCTTTTGGTTGTTCTAATCTCCTATAACTAGACATAGCTTTTGGATGTATTTTTTGAGAGACACCTAGGGTTTTTGGGTTGTATGGAAAATATTATCTTATCATGTCATTTGATGTTCACTAGAGTGTTCTTTCTTCAATCTTTGATATTATACTTTGAAGTAAATATAGTGAAAGACCCTCATATGAATATCCCTGATCTTTATATGGATGCACCTTGTTCATGAGAGCCTTATTAATTTTTACAAATTTGATGCTTTGTAACTGCATTTTTTATTGTGACCTCATCATTGTGCTCATGAATTGATATAGCAAAATATTTATGTTGGCATAACTATCCAAGGACTAAAATTAGAGATCAATGGATCTTATCGGTTAGACCAATTATAATATAGTTATAATCAATGTCAAAGAAAAAGTTGAAATATTAATGGTACATGAAAGGAAACCAACAAGGAGATAAAGAACATTAGTTCAACTCTAGTCAGAAAGGGGATGGAGTATGGTGAGAATAGATAGGTGAAGATGAGTGATCTTCACAACTTACTTAGATAAAGTGGGCTAATTGTAAGTGACATCAAAAAGAAGTCTAGATAGGTGGATAGGAAGTAGAGGCTGGTTCCCAAATAGACAGGTTGAAAAGGAGTCTAAAGAGAAGGATCAAGGCCAAAGGGAAAAGGAAGGAAACACATGACTAGATACATCATAGGGTAGGTGAAATTCATCTGACATCTCAAATAATGGAGGAGGAGTTGCCACATTAGGCTCCAATTGGAAGACAATTGAGAGAATTCAAATTTGAATTCTTGTCAATGAGAAGATATGAGGAGTTACACAAAACCTGTGATTTTCCATTTTTGAGCAATGTTCTTGACACGCAAAACCTATAGAAAATGGTGCATGAAAGAGGTAGGAGAATTCAAAATTTTAATTTTCACATTAGGGTTATAAGGTGATTTCATAGGAACTATATATAGTTGTTCACTTTCATATGAAAAAGAGGAGTGCACACTTGAGAAGTTGAAATGCCAAAGTGCTAAGCTATTATAATCATTGGAGAAAATAAGAGAAAGGAAAGGGGTCAAGAGTTAAGATGAAGTGAGTTAAATGAAGATAGGCAAGCCAAAAAAATAGTAAGAAGAAGTGTTGTAGCATGGAAGTGTTGAGCACATAAGAGGTTAAAGTTTGAGTTGTAAAGTCAAGGAGAGTTGAGCAAGTTGCAAACCTATGTATGAACATCAAAGTGATCTAAATCAAGCTAAGATAAGTAGATTTCTTCCATAGGTCAAACTTTATGTTGTTTTCTTACAATCACAATAGAAAACCCCATTAATGGTGGAATCTAATAAGTCTTTTGTATTAAATCCCTTAATTAGTTAACACATTCACTTGTGTTCTAAGTCCTCTAATTATATTACTTTTAACTAGGTAAAGACTATAAAAAGTCTCTTTCAAATGCCTTAATTAGGTGGAACTTTATAGTTTCTTTGTAATCTTTTAACAAGGATAAGCTCTTGATCAGACACACTCTAGAAGGGTACAAATTTTGTGAGTATCATCTCACACTATGGTTTTTACCCAAATCAGGTTTCCATGAGATATACCTATATCATGTGCGAATAACATTCTATCTTGGATGTTTTATTGTTTATCTAATGAATGATTAGGCCATAGGTAAGACTATCATAGACTAGTAAAAGATAAAAGTTAAAATAGACTGGTGTTATACTGATTGACCCCCCTCTTAGTATAACCAACATTGTATGGACCAAAAATTGGTATTAGATCCCTATTCCTCTAAAGATATAAGATTAAAAACTTGAGGAAAAGATCAAAATTATGAAAAGAGAAGCACCTAATTTCTCTAAAGAAAATTGTCATGTGGTGTGGGAAAATGAAGTTGCATCTCATAACCTTGGGAGATGGGTAGTGGAAGAAAGTAGAGACCAAATACATCCATCCTGTTGCACCACTTGATGTAGATCAATTAAAGGATAAAAAAATTGCCTATTTCTACCATGGATTCCTTTGTAAGTACTCTCTCTTATATTGAATATGTTGATGTAGAAAGTCTTGACACTACATATGAAATTTGGGAAAAAATCAAGACTATCTATGATGGTGACAATCATGAATTGAAAGAAAAAACCAATAACTTGGGAGGAAAGTATGATAAGATAAAGATACAAGAGGGAGAGAACATTGAGAAGTACAATAAGAGGATGAATGATGTGGAGGTTGGCATAAGAGGAACTAGAGGAAAATTAGAGGAAGTGTTAGCCCCAAATAATACTGATGTTAACATACATGAAAGTTTCATATATGTGTTTTATGATGTCATTGATGTCAAGCCTTAGTTGGTTAGACATTACGCTAATTCAGTAGTGTCACATCATTTTACTGATGAAGAGGATTTGAGGAAAGTATGATGATGTAAGTGTTCATAAGTGTATGGTATTACATAGGCACTTGAATGAGTTAGACTCTAACATTATAATGTTGGTTCGAGTATTTTACATGATTTGATTAAGTGTTGAGATCATGTATGAGAAAGACAATTTTCTTGGTGAATAAAGAACCACAGGATTAATCAATGCACTACAATTATCATTGGCACCTAATAAAGAAATGAAGAAAGTATAGTGTTTACCAAGAAATTCTAGTGTTAACCAAGTCTTGTGTTGACTAAGAAAGATGTAATGTCAACCAATCATGAAAAGGAAAAATAGTTCAAAAAATGATTTAATTTGAGGTCAAAATTTGATGAAAATAAAGATAGTTAAAAAAGGTTTGAACATAAGGATGAAGCTTGTTGTGAGATCCGTTGATCTAAATAAGTATTCATTATTTATACTTTACTTGAGTTTACTTAGGTTAATACATTATTTTGTTATTTATTAGTTATACACTTAGGAGTTTATGCACTTTTATGAGTTGCCATGTTGACAACACAGAAGTAAGCAACTCTAATTTAGCACACGGTGTGTACAATACTGGAGTTTGCATAATTAACTTAGTTTTCATGTAAACAACATAGTTATTTGTACTCTTAATTAAGCACATGGTGTCTACAACATTATTTTTTGTGCTACGCCTTTGGAGGCTTATCCTCTCATCATCACACTTATTCCTGTGCTTAATGGAGGATAATCCACTCTTGGTGGACATGTGCTTGGTTGTAAGACTTATCAGTGTGCTGACTCCTAGACATTTTAGAAGCATTCTAGAGGCCTTTATATACAAGCACTCCTAGTGTACTTGTACATGAATTGAATACTATATTGTTATTCTAATCATTCTCTGGTCTATTCTATGCTTGTGCTTGAGTTCCTTGATCTTGGGTGCTTTTTCCCTAAGGAAAATTCTTACATGGTATCAGAGCTGATGAAGATTCTCTTCACATAGCCATTGGAGACCTTGTTGCTTCATCTCTCAAAGGGACCCGATCTAGATCCAGAGCATCAGTAGTCATTGGGAGCATCTAGAGCCAAAGTGGACCTCACCATTATGTCCAGAGTGTTGATTTAGTGAAAATCAACTTTAAATTCACCTATATTGGGCCATAGTCAATTTTGAGGCAATTTTTTTTGGCAAACTAACACTCAAAGGCCCAATTTGAAAATTTGGTATGGTCATTATCGATCAGTTCATTTGAGTTTTAGATGTCATTTTAATTTTCTCTGTAATTCGTCGACATTATTGTGCTATTTTTGAATTTTTTTAGTCCTATTTGGCCTGTAGAGAATTTTTTTTTAAGAAACAGGTGGTGAAATCTCAACCTTGTAGAGAATATTTTATAGAATATTCCATTAATTAGTGGTACATATTCTTGCTGTTTAAAAAATTATTTTCATAGTCACCAGTAGGAAAAAATTTTAGGCAGTGCTTTGCAATAGTTGGGAGCACACAACCTCCGGTGGTCTCTATTTTTATTTTTCATCCAACAACATCCGAGTTTTAAATCTTCTTGTTAGAATTCCCACCATGCATGTGGGACAAAAGTCCCATCAACAACCATTAAAAATATGGCACCGACACTAGTAGTTTTCCCTTTCCAACACCAGTGCTGACCCTCTGCATGTCCACCGACATTTTGAAAACTGTCACCAGTTAAATCTCTGACCATCCATGTGGAGTTCATAGTCCTAGCTTAGCTGCCCCTTTTCCATGCAACATAAATGATGAGTCTATGTAGTGCACGAAAGTGCCCTCCACATAGACTTGCAGACAACTCACACTCTTTGGTAACAGTTGTCAACCAGTCCACCTTGGTGCCACATCCTCCCAGCTCTGCAAACAATGCATCACAACTCATTACTGGTGATCACTCTTACCCTGACATGTGTCATTGATAATCAGCACCGAAGTGACAACTTAGCCTCCATGTGTACTTGCCACATAGATGCCATACCTTGTCATGTGTTAGGTCTATATGACACATCATCTGCCACGTCAATGGGGAGATTTTTTTTTGCTGATGTCAGCGGTCCACTATGTTAAAATTAATGACCATTTGATTGTCATTTCTAGGAAATTTTGAACTATTGTGACAACCATTTGAACATCAAATTTAATACAGTATTTTCCTCTCCAGACCCCTCTCCAGATTTAGTTTTGATTTGACAGTCCAACTTTGAGAGGCCATATCTCGGTTATTCGAGCTCCAAATCAGGTGCAATTTTTTTGATTTTCGATAGAATTTCCTAAAATTTTTAGTGGCGTAGTTCTTTTCTAGTTTTGGTGCATGGATTTGTTAGAAATTACATATTTTTGCAACTATACCTATCCAATCCTACATTTTGCAACTTCAAATGCTCTATATAGGCTCGTTTGGACTCCAAAATAGGTTCCATTTTTTGAAAGTGCATATTATTTTGTCTACTTTCAAAATCTACAATAAGATTATAGGCTTGTGTGGGAAAAAACACCACCTTCAAAAATAGGTCCTATTTTGCATTGTAGTGCTTCAAAATTGTTGTTTTTCTGAGCTACATTATAAAGTTCTAGATTTGAACTCCAAGAGGAGGTTGTAAAAAATAAAATTAGAAGCCCACTTTATCCATCTTGATAAGCAGCCTATTGTAATCGCACTACATATAAAGTAACAAAATCTTTTATTTATAGGGTTTTTTGATTGAGTGAAAAGGGGGGTGTATATTGTGTTTTTTGTCTCCTTGATATTGTGCTCTTGCATTATGGGTTCTTTTTCAAAGTTAACTCCACATAATAATGCTACTTGGAAAGAAAACATAAAGGAACCATTGGTTGAAAAAGGTTTACTGTGTTATGTAATTGGTGCAACAAAGAAACCTGCTGCTGATGCTAATGAGGCTTGAAAAGAAGACTAGGAATCCAAACAAGAAATGGACCTAGGAACCCTACTCAAGAATATCTCAGATCTCGTCAAATATCATGTTAGGAAACTTACCAATCAATTGGAAGTCTAGGCTAAACTTGAAGCATTGTATGGGACTATAGATGAAGACATAGCCTACACCATTGAGGAAAAACTTCTCACATTAGATCCTAGGAATTTTGACACCATCAAACATTATCTTACCCAGGTAGACATGTATAGGGCACAATTTAAGGATTGTGGTGAACCCATCAAGAATGGAAAGATGATCAAACATATAATGACTCATCTTCCACCTGAATATGCTCCTTTTGTTTCTAGTTATAATAATCACAAATTAATGATGGGTAGTGCCTACACTAAGTCTTCATTCAAGAAATTTTTAGAAATTCTAGTCTTAGAACATGAAAATTTAGTAAGTACGAGAATTCTCAAGTCTTCCAAGACCAAAGCCTTGGTAGCTAATGAATGAAATTGAAGTGGTAAAAGTTCCAACAAGAAGCAAAAGTAGTGGAAGGCTAAGAAACAAGATGACACACAACAATTCTCCTCTAAACATCAATCTTCCTCACAACAAGGCAAGTCTTTTTCCAAAAATAATCAGAAGGTGAACAACTCCAACAAAAGGGAGAAGAAAACTTGTGTCTATTGTAAGAAGAATGGTCATGATGAACATGAGAGTAAGGATAAGAAAATTGATAAATTAGTAAACTAATGAGGAAACACAAAATTGATGTACCAAATGCCTATAAGGATAAGGGATCTTTAACCACTTCAAAAGGTAAGGGACAAACTTTGTAGCAAGTACAAACAATGTTGAGGAATGGGATCTTGATTCAGGAGCTACACATCATATGGGTGCTTTAAGGGAGCATTTTTCCTCTTTAAAACCATCAAATGTACCTTACATCAATGTGGGAAATGACACTCAAGTGGAAGTTGAAGGGAAAGGGAATGTTGAGTTGGACAATGGTGTCTTCAAGGATGTTCTTCATGTTCCTAACCTTAGCACCAACCTTCTTTCCATCTACCAAATAACTCACTATGATGTGGCAATAAAGTGGAATTTCTTCTTGATACACTTGTGGTGAAAAATCTCAAGGATGATTCTATGGTGGTGGTCGGAAAGGCTAAACATGAGACAAGACTTTACTCTTTTTCTTATTTTTTGCCTAAGTCCACTTCCCTTGCCTTGTTGACTCATTCAAATTCACAAAGTAAACTATGGCATGAGAGATTTGGACATCTCAATTATTGCTACCTTCAACAACTCAACAACAAGGATATGGTCATTGGTCTACCTCAAGTCAAGTATTTAGAGGGTGTATGTCTAGGTTATGAAGTAGGCAAGCATCCCAAAGAGAAATATGACAATGGGAAGTCTTGGAAGGCTATTGCTGTTCTTGAATTGGTTCATAGTGATGTAGCTGGCCTATTTCTAGTATCATCTTTTGGTAAGGTTCATTATGTTCTCACCTTTATTGATTACTTTTCACTCTACACTTGGGTCTTCTTTCTTTCTCATAAGAGTGAAGTATTTGATAAGTTTATCACCTTCAAAGCTCAAGTTGAGAAAAAATTAGGGAAAGCCATCAAGATTCTACGAATAGATAATGGTAGGGAATATGTCAACTCTAGGCTTATAGACTTTTTCACTCATGAGGGTATTGATCTTCAACATTCAGTTGCATATACACTATAGTAGAACGATGTTGTTGAAAGGAAGAATAGAACCCTTAAGGAAATGACCACTTGTATTCTTCAACATAAGTCTCTAGATCAAGTTTTTTGGGAACAAGCCATGTGTTATGCCATTTACATCCAAAATAGAAGTCTCAATAAGGCCTTAGATGGAATTAGACCTTTTGGGCTTGGTGTGGCAGAAAATCAAGAGTAAAGAACTTTAAAGTTTTTGGTTGTCCAGCATGGGCAAGGATACCTCCACAAAAGTGAAAGTCATTAGAACCTCAAAGAAAACCTTGTATATTTTTTGGATATCTTGACCATCTTAAGGCATGCAAACTCATGGATCTAGAGACACATGAAATCAATTTTAAAAAGAGTGTTCACTTTGAAGAAACTTGTCCAAGTTTGGCTTCTTCAACTCCTCCTTCTTCTTCCGTCATGAAAAGTGATAATAGTGATGTTAGTGACTTAGAAGATGAGATTCATTCAACTTTGACTTACAAGATACAACCTTCACAGGGTCCACAAATAGTTGAGGACATTCCTTCTTCTTCTTTTGCTAAACCTTGTTAGGCACAACAAACCCTTGATTCAACAGGTTCATTGGTGGAGAATCCTTTAGACACTTGGAAGATAAGATCACATCACAAATCATTTCTACATGCTTATATTTCCATTTCTTTAGATCTACAGTCATTTAAGGAAGCATCATAGATTCTTGAATGGGACAAGGCCATGGAGGAAGAATATAAATCTTTGATGAAAAACAACACTTGGGACTTAGTTTCCCTTCCTAAGGGAAGAAAGTATGTTTGATGTAAGTGGATCTATTAAACCAAATTTTTAGTGGATGGAAGTGTGGATAAGAATAAGACTAGACTAGTTGCCAAAGGTTTCTCACAAGTTCCTAGTATTGACTATATAGAAATTTTTTCACCATTTGCCAAGATGAACTGCATTCACTTGACACTAGTTATTGCTGCAGCTATGATTGGCTTGTACATCAGATGGATGTAAAGAGTTCTTTTTTGAATGGTGATCTTCACAAGGAGATTTATATGGAGTAGCCATAGGGGTTCATATAGGATTCTACTATGGTTTGTAGATTGAAGAAGTCTATCTATGGTCTTAAGCAGGCTCCTCAAGCTTGGTATGCCAAGATGGATTCCTTCCTACTCTCAACAAGATTCACTAGGTTTCATTCTTATTCAAATGTCTACATTCTTCAGAGGGATGACTCACACTTGATACTCATGCTTTATGTAGATGACTTGATCATTACAAGAAGTACTTCATCCATCATTACCAGCATCAAGACCTCTTTGTAGGATAGATTTTCTATGACAGACTTGGGTTTACTACATTATTTCCTTGGTATTGAGATCACATAATTTTCAGTAGGGATCACACTTTCTCAACCCAAGTATGCTCTTGACCTTGTTTCTTGATTTTACATGAGTAAGTGCAAGCCTGCTCCTACTCCCTTTCTTTCAGGTGTCAAGTTAGAGGCCAAGTGTACCACTCTGCTTGTTGATGCTATATTGTATAGATAGTTAGTTGGGAGTCTCATCTACTTGACACATACTCACCCTAATATAGATTTTGTATTTGGAATGGTTTCTTGCTTCATGCAAGAGCCACATGAGCTTCATTAGAAGGTAGCCAAGAACATCTTGCAATATATATAGGGTACACATACACATGTGATACACTATGCAGTAGGTATAGGAATTCAACTAGTTGGATATATAGACTCAAACTATGTAGGGGACCTTGATTCTCTAAGTCTAGTTTAGGTTACATGTTTCACCTTTCACTCTAGCCCTATTTGTTGGCAGATAAGAAGCAAAATAATATTGCTCTTTCTTCAATTGAGGCTAAGTATTGAGGAGCTGTCAATGCAACTATAAAGGCTCTTTGGTTATAGAACATCTTGGAGGAGTTTGGATTTGATCTACCTAAACCTATAGTCATACATTGTGACAATCAAAGTGCTATTGAGTTCTCCAAACATCTAGTTCAGCATCAACAAATTGAACATATTGAGGTTCATATGCACTAGATCAAAGTGCTAATACATGAGTAGATCATTGCATTACAATATTGTCCTACAGTAGAGTAGGTCACCGATATCTTAACCAAACCCTTCACTTAAGGGGGGGTGTTGGTGTAAATAAGTATTCATTCTTAATACTTTACTTAAGTTTACTTAGGTTAATGCATTATTTTATTATTTATTAGTTAGATACTTAGGATTTTGTGTACTTTTATGAGTTTTCATGTTGAAAACACATAAGTAAGCAACTCTAATAAAACACATGGTGTCTACAACACTAGAGTCTGCATAATTAACTGAGTTGTCATGTAGACATCATAGATATTTGCACTCTTAATTAAGCACATGGTGTAAACAACACTATTTTTCATGCTACACCTTTGGAGGCTTATCCTCTCATCATCACACTTATTCCTATGCTTAATGGAGGATAATCCACTCTTGTGGACATGTACTTGGTTGTAAGACTTATCAGTTTGCTAACTCCTAGACATTCTAGAAGCATTCTAGAGGTCTTTATGTATAGGCACTCCTAGTGTACCTGTAAATGAATTGAATACTATATTGTTATTCTGATCATACTCTGGTCTATTCTGTGCTTGTGCATGAGTTCCTTGATCTTGGGTGATGTTTCCCTAAGGAAAATTATTACAAGATCAACAACTAGAGGAATTCATAGAGGATCTAAAAAAGGAGATTAAACAATTTGAAATGAAGCACAAAGTTCAAGGTGGAAGTATATCTCCCAAGAGTATAGATTTAATGAACATGAACCTTATGAAGATCTAACGATTGTGATTAAGCAACAAAACCTAGAAGATTCTAGAGGAATGACAAATATTTTCTATTTGAAGGATGAACATAATGTTTATTGTTGTTGATTGTATTTATGTTGAAGAAGCTGAAGAAGTAAGGAGAACAGAGAAAAAATACATTGTGAAGATCAAGCAAAGGAAGTGCTAAGTTGATGCGTTACGTGTGTGAATTAGCCATATAGGAATTTGAAAGAGATTGAGTGACAGAAAGATCTAAATAAGAAAAGTAGTGCTAAATCTAACAAATCATTTCATTGGTACTCTCTAATCATAGTAGTATTAAAATATCTTAACCAATTATACCTATCAATCTTTTTAAATCATATATGGTGACATTCTATTGAATGGTTTGTAAGTCTTTTAGAGCAGGCCATTCTTTAGAAGTTTCAAAGAATGAACAAGTTCTAGATGATCTTTGGTGAAAATCCTCTAACAAAGTCACATTAACAATGTGTATGTAGCCTTGAGGTTTATTTCCTTGAGGTCATAGGTTGGACTCCCCTTTGTAGTGGAGAATGGTTGTAGGCCAATTTTCCTTATGGGACTTTTGTGCCAAGTTCTTGCTCCATTGGCCTAGGGTATAGGACTGGAATTTTCCCCCAAAAGTTGGCTGCCACTTGTAGGTGAGTTGGTCTATGCCTTGAGGTTTACTTCCTTGAGGTCATAGGTTGGACTCCCCTTCATAGTGAAGAATGGTTGTAGACTAGTTTCCCTTATGGGACTTTCATGCCAAGTACCTCCTTTGTTGGCCTAGGGTATAGGATTGGACTTTTCCCCCAAAGTTTTAAGATGACACTTGTAGGTGAGTTGGTCTGTACCTTAAGGTTTACTTCCTTGAGGTCACAGGCTCGACTCCTCTTTGTAGTAGAGAATGGATGTAGGCTAGTTTCCCTTATGGGACCTTCATGCCAAGTACCTGATCTACTGACCTAGGGTATAATAGGATTGGAATTTTCCCCCAAAGTTTTAATTCTAGATTTATTGAAAATACTATTCTAAAAATGGTGAGTAGGAGTATGAGTAGTGCAGGTGTGGTAGGCAGAAAGAATGGTTTCAAAATTTGGGGGCGGGGGCGGGGGGAATGAGACAAAATTGGCTAGATCAAGAGTGCTCTCAGGGTCAACAATGGAAAATTTTGAAAAGGGGAAGGATCCTAATGATGGAAAGACTACAAAGGATCTAGGGGGAAGGGGGTCCCAGGTAGGCTACTGTTCCACCAAAAAAATGGGCTAGTATGTTAGGCATTAAACCGACAAGCAAGTCCTCCTTTTTGTTAGTAAAGAATATTTCTTCGAGTGATAAAAGGCATGTTTACACTAGAAATATTGGATCAAATCATCGATAGAAATATTTCTAGGATAGAATCAACCTTGGTAGGAAGGTTTTTAGGTGCTAGGCCCAACATTGACGTTGTCAGGGCCTTTGTTTGAAGGAAATGGGCTTTAAAAGGCCAGGTGGACATTGTGGATAAATGTGAGATCCTTTGCAATGGTCCTTGGGTTGTGGGTAAACATAAGTTGATTCTATAAAAATGGGCTCCAAACTTGTATTCTCTGGATGAATCTAGGATTCAAGCTCTAGTTTGGATTAAATTAGTAGGGTTACCGCTAGATTTTTGGGTGGAGGATGTGTTTCAAGGTATTGCTAGTACCTTTGGTGAGCTCCTGTCTATGGATCTAGTCACAGTTTCAAGGAGAAGAATGACCTATGATAGAATCTAGATGGGTGTTCTTCAAGGTACAAATATGCCATAATTTATTTCACTCAAATTTAAACTTGGTACATGGAAGCAAAAAATTGAGTATGAGACTATTCCCTTTGCTTGTTTCTATTGATCTTAGATTGGTTTTGACAATTGAATGTCAACACACTTAAGTCATTTACTAAGTTCATATTGAACTTGTAATATATGTCAAGTATAATATATAAATACAGACTGTGCCGAGTTGCAATGAGTGCCGAGTAGGAAATACATGCTAATTGATTCAAGTGTCGAGAAAACAGTAGATGCCAAGTAGTTTAGATGCTCAGCTAGAGACATAATTACAATATGTGCTGAGCATCAACAACCCCAAGTACCAAGCAACATAGATTTGACATATTTGTTTGTGCTTGCACAAACAACTATGTAAACCATTTTTCAACCGACCTAAGGATAGAATACAATCTTTTGAAGATAAGGATGAATCTAAATGTAGATTCGCTATGTAATTACATATAGTTAATCAGAAAAGGGAAGGATTAAGTGGAAAAAAGGATGAATCTTAGCTATAGATTCATACCTAACCCTAAGTCTTCTAGTCTTCTTAAGGAAGACGAAACCCAAAACTTCATAGCAAGTGTGTAAGGAATTGAAGGAGAAGAATAAGTAAAGTTTGCATGCAAAAAGTAGAGTATTCATGAAGGCTTAGAAGTATTAGAGAGTGAATTGCAAAATTAGTTTGAGAAGAACAAAGGATAGATGATACAACATTGACATATCAGATTAGAGAGGATCAAGAAGGACATTGTATAGATTTGATCTTTAATCAGGCTACCAGAGCTAATCACAAGATCTATGCTGAAACACCTTAATAGGTGATTTTAGTTAAATCTCTTAAAAGGAGTAGTCCTAACAAACTGTTGTAAATCCTTTAATAGGGTGACATTCCAAGTGGATGTTCTGAAAGTCCTTTAGCTAGACACACTTCTAATAGGGTGTTGAAATCCTCTAACAAGGTTGGACTTAACGGTTCTTGTAAGCCTTTAATAGGGCAAGCCTTTCATAAGGAAGATCATGTCTCATGGTCAAATCATTGTAACCTTAATTGGTGAAACTTTATTACTAAAGTAGTAAAGAATTGTGGTGTCATCCCCACCCTAGTTTTACCTTCTCATTTGGAGGGTTTTTGGATAATCATATCAGGTGTAAAATGTGTGTGTGTGTGTGTGTGTGTGTGTGTGTGTGTGTGTGTGTGTGTGTTTACATGTTTAAACACATTTACTTTACATGTTATTTACAGTTTAGATATTATATGCATCTAATGAAATGGTGAAAGTTTTAATAGTTAAAGTTTAAAATTCTGATTCACCTAACCTCCCCTCTCAGAAGTGTATGTTCCCATTTGTAATTCCATCAATTGGTATCAGAGCTAAGTTCTCAGAAGAAGAAGCTTTGCGGCTTAGAGGAAAGATCTTGAAATGGAAGTCTATAAGTTGGGAAAGACCATTGAGAACCAAGAGATTGAGATACATCTCATACTACATCAATTAAATGAAGCCAGAGATGCTTTGAAGAGTTCCTTGAAGAGAAGGAAAGAAATTGCTATAGTAGAAAATGACACACAATACAAAGAGATTTACACCACAAAAAGAATAGAGAACAAGCTGAAGAGATCAGAAATCTCAAGTTGGAGCAAGAGTCATAAGCTATACTATTTTGTGAGGTGACTAAACAAAAGAAGAAAGCTATAGAAGACAAGGCCATGATTGAAGAAGACAAAAGAATTTTGGCAAACAAATTGGAAGAAAAGTCAACAAAGATATCTAGGATCTCAAACATGCAATTGCATACCTTAAGCCAAATGATGAATGCTCATCAACAGTTGAATGTCAAGGACATTGAAATAACCAATTTAAAGTGACATAATGAATAATTGCAGAATGACTTAAAAAGAGAAAAGGAATTTTTTGAAAGCTTCAACTAGCCAAATGAAGCCACCAAATACTTTGAGTAACTATTAAAATCCCCTAGATCTAGTAGAGATATATTGGGATTGGTCTACAAAAGCACTAAAGAAGGAGAATCATCTAAAGTTGCTAAGGAACAGAACAATAAAGGTAAGAATTCCAAACCTACTTGTCATAATTGTGGTAAGAAAGGACATACAACTAATGTGTGCATGAGCAAGAATGAAAATTAGAATTCTAAGCCGAAAGACATGGCTCATTGTCACAAGCACAACAAATAAGGTCATCAAGCACATGAATACAAAACTAGAACTGTGCATGCACCAAAAATTGAAGGACACTATTACAATTGTCAAAAGTATGGACATAGAGTCTTTGAATGTAGATCCAAGTCCACATGGTCATAAAGCAAGCTAACAAAGGTAAGATGCTATGAAAACTCCTATAACTAGGATTACAATACAAGATATAGCTGTCACTATTGTTGGAAATAAGGACATGTACATGAAAACTACATTAGGACTCACTTCAGTGGTAACTACAATAGATGGTTGTGTCAAACCACATGTTTCAACTTTCACAAGATTGGTCACATCAACAAGCATTTTCCAACCAAGATAAGTCACCAAGTTGTGAATTTGATAAAGGTAAAGGCAAGGTAGATGTTGAACACATCAAGAATGAGACAAATAAGACATGGAAGAAGAAAGATGCTAGTAGTACATCAAATGGAGAAGGGATCACTTCACCCAATGGGCCAAGTGGTCACACCACATCAAACTAAGAAAATAAGAGGTATGTGGGACTAATACTTAAGGTGTGTTGTATTATATATCAGTTCCAAAATAAATTAACACTGAAATGATTACATCAACATGAATTAAGATGCAAGAAGCTGTGGAAAATTCAAGGTTAAAACATCAAATTTTCATGTTATTGTCGAGCATTAAAAGTCCTCGATAGATGCTAAGTAAATATTAGTAAGTGTTGATCTGCTAGTCAAAATTAGTTGGAGCCAAGTTTGTAGTAGTTGCCGAGTGAAGGAAGTCTCTATAGATGTTGAATGGAACAATAATTGTGTTGATGCCAAGTTTTACAATTGTACAAGTACCAAGCGTTAAATGCAAAGTTTTGAATAGTATAAGATTGATTTTCACCTATTTTTCATCATTAAAAATTCAAAGTAGGAACAAGTAGAGTGAAGAGGTGATTCACAAACAAGTTCAAAGCATTTGCAAGGATTCTAGTGATGATCAAACACTAGTTCATGAAATTTTAAAGGTATTCTTCATAAGCTGAGTCACATAGTTTAAATTTAGTAAACCCTAGTTTGATAAAATGGCCTCTATTTCAAAGAATGAAAAGGAGAAAGAAGCTTTTGAGGTTCAATTAGTTAGCAATGAGGTCAAACAACCTAATTTCAAGGTCATCCCAGATATTGCCTATAAAAATGACCTGTCAAGTGCATTATCCATGATTCCACCTAAAGTCATAATGGTACAAGATGTGAGAAAATGTTACAACTAAAAAGTAGGAGGCATAGGTGACATGGAGATAACAAAAGCATATGATAAATTGTGCAAAAATGGAGTCTTGAAGGAAGAATTTAAGATTGCAGAGAGAAAGGGTTTAACTTGTGCCCTAAATTTTCCCACAGTTTTCAAAACTAAATGGATAAAAATAGTTCTAAGTAGAATTGATGATGGATGTCTATTCTTAGAGGATGCACCTATCAAGATTTCAGAGATAATTGTTCATAGGGTGATTGGTTATCCAACCATAGATCGGCCAAAGACCCTACATAGTGACTCCAAAGAGGTAATTGAGAAAAATATAGGTGCTAAATGGAACAAGCATGGAATTACCATAGATACCATTGAAGATCCTTTACTTGACTTTGCAATAAGGGTTATTTGCCACAAGTTCTATTGGTCAAGCAGGTTAAATAGTGTACCCTATATAGAAATTGATGTTGGTTACAAAATTGTCAAGAAAGATAACACTTATGATGTTCCATAACTTTAATTACAATAGATAAATTAGAACCTAGGTGCCATTAGAAAGACAAAAAGTGCACAATGTAAATTTGGATCAATACATGTGTGCATATTATTCTACGTATAAAATGAATTCCCATCTTTTGGCAAAGTTAGATGGAAGATCAATAGATCAGTGGCTGTCCAAATTAATGAATATATTGAGCAAATGGGAGAGAACTTTGAGTCAGTTATGACAAGCTATTTCAAAGACTTCAAGAAGTCCATGAAGCAAAGATTAAGGATACCTATTTCACTAGTAGAAAAACACTACAATGACATATGTTTTCTTGTGGATATTAATTTCACTTATATACAGACTACTATACCTAGGATTAGATGGCTAAGACCCCTAGGCTATGAGATTAATGTTGATGAAGGCTCAACTACCATTACTGCACTCCTAGCAGAGGAGATTGACAAAAAAACCAAGATATTTAGTAACTATGATGTAATGAATTCTAAAGTTGAAATGGAATTGAAAAAAAATTTCTACATTTAAGAAGAAAGACAAATTAGTAAAGAAATTGAAGGAAAAATTTGGTGAGGAAGAAGGTGATGAGGAAGAAGAAGATGATGAAGAGAATGAAGAAGAAGAAGAGGTACAAGCTTAAGAACCTCTAGCTTTGACCCAAGGCATGGGTGAGGACCAAGAAGAAGAAGGTGTTAAGGAAGAGGAAATCAAAGAGACATCAATGCCATTAGCACCAAAGATGAGAAAGGCCAAGGATTAGCCTCTGGCTAAACCAAAAGCAAAGAAAATTGTGAAGCCCAACCCAAAAAAGCCAACAACACCAACAACCAAGGCAAGTACAATGGCTACTACTCAAGAGCCAAAGAGCAAGCAAAAGAGAAAAAATAGGCAACTGAATAAAAGGGCCCAATGCAAAAGAAACAAAGGAGAAAATACATTGCACAACCAGAAACAGATGATGAAAAGATAGAGTTTGAAGATACAAGTCAATTTAGAGTGGTAAGTCATACACCTAATTTGTGATAATGTTAGGGATAATGCATATATGATTGGATTAAAGAATATTGATTTTGGAAAAGTTGGTAGAATAGAGAAAAGTCTAATTGAAGAATCAATTTATGCAATGATGTCTAAGTTCAAGAATACTCCACTTGAACTAGACAATACAATGCCAAAGGAGTTGTATACAATTGTTGAAAATAAGTGGCATTACTACTTAAACCTAGAGAAACAAATAAGGGAATCAACGCTAGCACAAGTAATGCTAGATTTGGCAAAAGGTCAAATTGTCAAGGCAAATAAGAAGTATGGTAGCAGATTTGCACCTAAATATAGGGCATTCAACATACTTTAGAACAATATTGAGGATCTTGTGAAGAAACCCACTCAAATATGGAAGTTAATATATGGTTTGACAATAGTTAAGGAAGGAGAGGAAGATCCCTTTGAGGGAAGAAACAATGGAGACGAAGAGGAAGATAAGGAAGATGAAACAATAAGAGGAAAAGATGATACTACTATGGAGGAGACATAAAAGATCACAAATGAGACAGCTGTAGCTGGAGAGTAGCAGCAAGAATAGAGTGTGCAAGACACACAAATGCCAAGCATGAGCCCTCCAAATGACACAAGCATGCCTATAGACACTATAATTGTAAAGGATGTTCCTGATAGCTCAGCTCAAAATATCAACCCCTTAACTAAAGAAGACCTAAAGAACATCCTTGACCAATCCACATTGCAAGCCAAATTGTGTGAGAATCCAGTATTGGTCAGTGTTGATGAACTTCAAAAGGTAGTAGCTGATATTACAAGGGATAAGGTGAATAGACAAGAACCACCTTCTGCCATCCCTTTAGCTACCAGCTCTCAACCTTTAGTACAAACATCAGAATACACATCTACAAAGGATGACACTACTATTAGAGTTGAACAAACATAGACTGCCACAGAGGAAAAAGAAGAAGAAACAACCAATGTTCAACCTAATGCATAGACACAAGGTGCAAGTCAGATAATAGTAATTGAGCAAGGTAGATCTAAAGAAAAGGACATACCAAAGGAAAAGGAGGAATCCATACAAGCATTGGCAAATCTACCAAGACTTGGCTCTCCTACAAAAGTCCTTTAGGAGCCGAGCACTAAAGTTGTACTACTGCAAATTTCAGCACCAAGCTCTAGTTTATCCAAGGTTACAAAGGTAATTCACTATGGAGATGTAACTCTAGATGAAGAAATAGTGATACCTAAATATTATTATGCAACCATTACCTTGGAACAAATAAGCTTAATGCAACAAGCCTTGGAAAAGAATAGAAATCAAGAAATACTCAGATTGGAGTATAAACAGAGACAAGCATTGTAGGAAATAAAAGACATTTTCTTAGATGCTTTTAGTTTGCCTACACTTGAAGAATTAAAGCCAATATTAGAACAACTATCAGATATTGTGGAACAGGTGAATAATGAAGATCAAAATATAAATGACAAACTTATGGAATGGTTGGAAAGAAAACTTCAAGGGAAAGTCAATGACAAAATATCTAGTGATATAGCACTGGCACAAGTATAGTTGGCTACGAAAATTGAGAAAGTGAAGAAGGTACTTGAGAACATATTCTCACTGTACACTAAATTGTGCAATCCCACACTCTTTACACAAGAAATAAGACATAGAATTATGAGTCTGTAGAAAAATTTAAAAGTATCAGGTATGCAACTACCTCAAAACCTAGCTCAGAGTGAGAAGCATTCTCACTCATTGCGTCAATCACAAAGTCAACTAGTTGTGCTAACTACAGAAGAGGCTAATATAAGAGCCAAGTTGATTAAAATCCAAGCCTCCCTTACCCCTCATATGGAGATACTCCACAAGGAACTAGGATATGTAGAGACTTTGATGAAGAAAGATCCTAATATTTCAACATCAGATGGATTAGTTCACCTTGCAATAGAGATAGCCATCCAAATAAAGTTACTAGATCTTGCTTGTGAAAATTGGGATGCTGCTCTAAAATCATAATAAAAGTCCACAAAATTTTTTTGGACAAATAAACAATTAGTGTATAGACTCTTTGACATAATTGTCAAAAAAGGGAGATAAATGTGCAAAGAGGGAGATAAATAAGCAAGGGGAAGATAAAGGTAAACCATAAGGGGAGAAAACAAAAAGGGAGCAAATAGAAAAGCAAAAATAGAGTATATCAGATAAAGAGTATCAGTATATTTGAAGACAAAGAGTATCAACAAGTGACATAATTACTCTGAATGGAGAATAGATTTTTGGATACAATACAAGCACATTAACTTAGGGGGAGTTATCAATTTTGAGGTATATAGTCTATTATAGAATTTTGATTTTTTTTGAAGTTTTGTATATAAGCCAAGTTGTGAATATATTATACTTGAGAAGATTAGATTGATTATGTAAAGAAAAGTGTTTTTGACACTCATGTCAGAGAGGGAGATTGTTGATCTCAGATTTGTTTTGACAATTAAGTGTCAACACACTTAAGTCATTTACTAAGTTAATTCTAAACTTGTAATATATGCTGAGTATAATATGGTAAATATAGATTGTGCCAAGTTGCAATGAGTGCCAAGTCACTCATGTGTCGAGCAGGAAATACATGCTGAGTGATTAAAGTGCTAAGCAAATAGTAAATGATGAGTTAGAGGCAAAATTATAATATATGTCGAGCATCAACAACCTCAAAGGATGAGCAACATACATTTGACATATTTGTTTGTGATTGCAAAAACAACTATGTAAACCATTTTTCAACCAACCTAAGGATAGAATATGATCTTTTGAAGATAAGGAAAAATTTGTATGTGGATTCCCTATGCAATTTCATGCAACCAATTAGAAAAAGAGAAGGATTAAGTGGCAAAAAAGATGAATCTTATTCATAGATTCATACCTAAACCTAAGTCTTCTAGTCTTCTTAAGGAGGATGAAACCCAAAACTTCATAGGAAGTGTGTAAGAAATTGAAGTAGAAGAATAAGTGAAGTTTGAATGCAAAAAGTAGAGCATTCACAAAGGCTTAGAAGTCGTAGAGAGCGAATTGCGGAATTAGTTTGAGAAGAACAAAGGATAGAGGATAAAATATTGACATATTAGATTAGTGAGGATCAAGAAGGAAACAATATGGATTTGATCTTTAATCAGGCTACCAGAGCTAATCACAAGATCTATGTTAAAACATCCTAACAGGTGATTTTAGTTAAATCTCCTAAGTGGAGTAGTCCTAATAGACTGTTGTAAATCCTTTAATAGGGTGAAATTCCAAGTGTGTGTTCTAAAATTCCTTTAGCTAGGTACACTTCTAATAGGGTGTTGAAATCCTCTAACAAGGTGGGACTTAATAGTCTTTGTAAGCCTTTAACAAGGCAAGCCTTTCACAGGGCAAATCATGTCTCATAGTGAAATCATTATAACCTTAATTGGTGACACTTTATTGCAGCAGTAGTGAAGAATTGTGGGTATCATCCCCACCCCAAATTTACCTTCTCATTTAGAGGGTTTTTGGGTAATCATATTAGGTGTAAAGTGTGTGCATGTTTACATGTTTGGATGCATCTACTTTACATGTTATTTACAGTTCAAATATTATATGCATCTAATAAAATGGTGAAAGTTTTAATAGTTAATGTTTAAACTTCTGATTCACTCCCCCAGAAGTGTATGTTCCCATTTGTAATTCCATTAGTTTCCATTTAAAAAAATCTAGGCATTGGGCTAAAAAATGTCCATCTTTGAATGGAGCACCCAGAAAGGTTAAAAAATCTAGGTTCATAAAGGATTGAAGGATCAAAATGGAGTTGGGATTAGTAGTAGTAAGGAAAGGAACATCCAAGAGGTTAATGGTTTGGCAAAGGGAAACTTGGTGGTTGATGAAGAAGCTTCTCAACCCAAGGTAAATTCTAAAGGGGATAATCAGGTAAGGGTTCCACTGGATCATAGTAGTGAGGCTATAGTTCTAGGTCATGAAGGAGGTCTGATCAGTCCTAATAAAGGGGATACAGAAGATAGTGGGGAGATCTAGAATGATATCACTATTGAAGATGTTTTTGAATCTTTTGATAAACTTGAGTGTGTCATCATGAATAAGGAAACTCAATGTTTGATTGAGCCTCTTTTAGATGTTTCTAAAATAGAAAGTAATTTCAAAAAAAGGGGGAGGTTGAGGAAATATTTAAAGCTCTTTAGGGGGCTGAGGAGGACTCTGGTGTAGATTGGACTCAAGTTGGGGGGTAAAAGAATCATTAAATCTAAAAAGAAAAATGGGGTTGTATCTTTCAAAAAGAATAAAGAGAATGCATTGTAAAAAACTAGGAGTAATAAGAAAGGAGATATCCCTAGCACACCTTTGGGAAAAGGTAGTAGAAAAGGTGAATTTAAGAGCAGTAAGGCCAAGGATTGCTATCTACCTGCAAAACCATTACGTAAAGGTATTAAGGCTAGAGATGTTGATTTATCTCCTTATTCAATAGGTAGACCACCTAATGTGCAGAGAAGAATTGTTGAGACTAATAGAAGTATAGTAGATGTTAGTCAAAGGACTATCTTAGACTCAAAACATTTCCACAAGAAATGAAGTTCATATCATGGAATATCAAAGGATTAAATAATCCTCACAAGCAAGATGTTATAAAAAATATGATTAGGGATACAAAACTAGATATTGTACTAATTCAAGAAACAAAAATTTTGAATGATAAAGTGGAAGGTCCCTTGGTTTTTTAGGGAGGCAAGATTATTGGGAACGATTCTGATGGGGCCTTAGGTGGTATGATAGTATATGGAATGACAATTGTATTAATGGAGAACTTATATCTCAGAATAGAAATATGATAAATCTGATGGCTTTGTTTGGGTGCTTACTAATGTTTATGCTCCTAATTCTAAATGGGGTAGAAAGGCACTTTGGGAAGATATCACCACTTAGAGAAAAAAATTTGGGGAGGAGAATTGGATCATTATGGGGGATTTTTATACTCCTTTGAAAGAAAATGAAAATATGGGAGGAAGTGAGACTAACTTGGATAACATATTGAATTTAATGGATTTTATTGACAATCATATTTTGCATGATATGGATTTGCTTGTGATTGATTATACTTGGACAAATAGAAGAACTAGAAAGGACCTCATTTAGGTTAGTTTGGATAGAGCTCTTATTAGTAATGACTAGTTCTTAAAATATAAATCCTCTCTTTTTTCTCTAGTTTGTATTGGTTCAGATCACTACCTCATTATTCTTGTGGCTGATTTGTTAACCTATAAGAAGAATTATCACTTTAGCTTTGAAAAAAATGTGGACTCTCCAACTGGGACTAGAAAATCTTATTAAGGAATGGTGGAGCATTCGAGTGGAGGGTACTTCCATGTTCAAAATTTCAAGTAAACTGAAAAATGTTAAAAATAATATCAAAAGATGAAATAAGAATACTTTTGGGAACATTTTTGAGAATAAAAAGAAGGTTCTAGAGGAGCTTAAACTTAGTTTGATGGATATGGGATTGTTTCTAGGGAAGAAGAGAGTGTGAAATGACTAAGATACATGATATTATTACTAAGGAGGAGATGTTCTAGAGGTAGAGATCTCAAAAAAGTTTTTTTGAAGGAAGGGGATTAGCATACTAAGTACTTTCACATGACTACTTTAAAACATAGGATGGCTAATCGAATTTTTAGACTCAATGCTAATTGGGGTACTATGGAGGATGAAGAGATTATTAAGAGGGAAGCCAATAATTTTTTTAGTAATTTACTGCAAGGTGATCCCAATTTGGATAAGGAGAAGTAGAATATGCTTCTAGATTGTATCCCAAACTATATATTAGAGGATCAAAATAAACTCCTAACTTCTATTTTGTCTAATGAAGAAATATCCAAGGTTGTTTTCTCCTTTGATGGAGACAAGGCAACAAGGCCAAATGGGTTTCCTTTCCTATTCTTCCATAAGTATTGGTGTATCATTAGTGATGATGTTTGTAATGAGGTTAAGGATTTCTTTTTTTCTAGGAAAATTCTCAATGAATTGAATGGTACCTTCCTTGCTTTGATTCCAAAAAAGCTCAGTGCTGATAGTGAGGACTAGTTTCCTCCAATTTGTCTTTGTAATTCTTTTTATAAAGTTATTTCTAAAGTGTGAAATATCAAAATTTTGTCTCTTCTCCCTAATTTGATATCCAGGTAGCAGAATGGTTTTTTTCCTGGTAGGCAAATCTTTGATTCAATTATTTCAATGCATAAAAATATTCATTCTCTCATCTTATCTAAGAAAGAGGTGTTCCTCCTTAAACTTGATCTATCCAAAGCTTCTGATAGAGTAGACTAGGCATTTTTTGCAAAGAGGGCTTGAAGCTTTTGGTTTTAATAAGAGATTCAAGAAACTAGTCCTTATGTTGGCTTCTTCTACTACTTTCTTGGTGTTAGTGAATGGTTTGCCAACTCCTTTCTTCTAGGCTTCTCATGGTTTGAGGTAGGGGGATTCGCTTTCGCCTATCCTCTTCATTCTAATGGCTAAATATTTGGGAAGCTTTGTGGAAAAAATGGTGAATGTGGGGGATTTTTTTGGTCTTAAACCCTTGTCCAATGAGCTGATTTTCTTGTATCATCAATTTGTGGACGATTCTATAGTGATGGTAGAAGCTTTAGTTAGAAATGCTAGAAACATAAAGAAGGCTCTAGAGGATTATGGGCAAGATTCTAGTCAAATTATTAATTGGAATAAAAGTGTGATATATTTCATCAATGTTAATGATATTAGATAGAATAAAATCAAAAGAATTATTGGCTGTGAGATTGGTACCTTACCTGGTTCGTATCTTGGATTAGCCCTTTGTATGGACCCACTTGAGATCTTTTGGAGTTTGCTGATTGATAAAATTCATTCAAAGTTAGCAAGGTGGAAGGGTTCCCTCCTAAGTCAAGCTAGTAAGGTTATTGTCCTCAAATCCATTTTATAGAATGTCTCACTATATGCCTTGAGTATTTTTAAGATCCGTAGAAAGTTTGTGCTAGCAATTGAAAAAATTCAAAAGCTTTTCTTATGGATGGGTATGGAAAAAAAGAAAAGAATACCCCTAATTGCTTAGGAGAAAGTTTTCATGTTTTTTAATAAAGGAGGCCTTGGCCTTAGATGAGTTACCACTATGAACGATTATTTTCTTGCCAAGTTGTTATGGAGATAGAATAAAGAGGAAGGTGAATGGCATGATATTTGGAATGATAAATACAATAGGGAGAATCTAGATCTTAAACACTTTGGTAACAATGAGTCTTTGCAAGGGGGTTCAATGATTTGGAAACATGGTAAAAAAAATAAACAAATTATTAAGAAAGGGGTCAGATGGAAGGTGGGAAATGGGAGGACTATTATTTTTTGGGATGATGCTTGATTCTTGATCACCCACTCAGTGTTGATCAAAGGTGGAATGGTTTTATGGAGCACTGTAAGAATCTCTTCAAGATTTTTGTAGAAGACTATTAGGAGGAGAAAAAATGGGTGGACTTCAAGAGAGTGGATAGAAACCTGAATGATCTCAACAAGATTTTGAATGCTATCTTTTAAATCCATGAAGAGGATACTCTAATATGGAAATTTAATCCTAATGGGTTTTTTTTTTCTATGCCCTTAGTGTATGATAATTCTTTTGAAGAGTTCATGAGCCTTGTTGCACTAAAGCATGGTATAAAGGTATGACTCCCAAAGTTAACATATTTTTTCAGATTCTTTTATAGGAATTTTTTTTGACAGTAGATAACTTATTGATGAGAGGGTTCAACATAGTTAATAGATGTTATCTTTGTAAGAATGATCCTGAATTGGTTAACCATATGACTATTCACTGTTCTTATACTAGAAGGTTATGGGAAAGGGTCTTTGGTTTGCTGAATGTTACTTGGGTTTTTCCTGCTACAATTCAAGATTTTTTTATTGGATGGAATTCACCATCTACTAACACCTTGGTTTTGAGATTGTGGGATTTTATTCTCCCATTCCTTTGCTGGGGTGTTTGGAGGGAATGCAATGATAGGTGTTTAGAGGTGTTGAATTTAATCCAGATCAGGTATTCTAAAAGATTAAGAATATCATATCCAGTGGAAAAGGACAACAACCTCAGAATGATTGGGAAGAATCAGTGCTTTAGATTTGGAATTTAAATGGTGTAAGTTTGGTGCAAATTGATCCTAACCTTAGGGATCTAGCTAGATGGGACTACCCCTCAATGGATTGGTATAAGATAAATTTGATGGGGCCTCGAAGGGCAACCCAAGAATTGTTGGCTATGGTATCATCATTAGGAATTTGAATGGCGATAGAGTGGGTGGAATGGCCATTCCTATTAAAGTTCAAACTAACCATGTGGTAGAAGCTAGATCCTCCATGGTCTTAACTATGTAGAAAGTTTGAATTTGAATAAGATATGGCTTGAGGGGGGCTCAATATAATTAATTATCATAATAAAGTTATCAATTCTTCTTAGACTATTAATAATATTATAGATACGACCATAGATATTATCAAATCCTTTGAAATCTATGTTGTCACTCATAATTATAGAGAAATGAATCAAGTTGTTGACTGGGTGGATAATGTGGCTTGCAAGAGTGATGAAAAGTTAATATGGAACCATAATGATATCATACCTATTGAGGGATGCTTACTGATTGAACATGAAAAAGCTAGAAGTAAGAAAAAGTGCTTCATTAATGATGAATATGCCAGGAAGGAGTAATTATTATATGGGTAGAATTGGGAAGGAATAGGCTATTATGAGAGGGATAGTGTATTATCACTAATACCACAGAGATTGTGGGTCTTTTTTCCCACAAATTTCCTTAGCTGTAATATTGAGTACAATTTTTAGTTGTAGAGAGTTTTTCTTAGAAGAGAGAAAATTCATCTTGGAGAGAAGAACATGGGAGGAAAGTGAAAAAAAATTGAACATGCAAGTTGCAAAGAGTGGAGGAAGAAGAAGGAAATATGGGAAACACTGGAGTAAGGGAACTTTACTAGTTTTATGGAAAAATTAAAAGGAAGCAACCTTGTCATTACTTGACATTTCATAAAGACTTGGAAAGACAAGAGTGTTATGGTGGGAAATTAAAGGATGGAGGTGTATGAAGACATCATAGTTGAAGCTGTGAGGCTAAATATGGAGGGTGTTAATTTCTACCATGACAAGAAACTCTCAGATAGGGTGGTCAATGAGTTTGTAGATTCAACTAAAGAATGCAACAGATTGGTTAAAATAGGTAATTCATACTTTAACCCAACTTCCATTTCACACCTTGGGAGATTTGTTATGTTTGTGATTATTGAGTATCTTACTTTAGATGGGAACCTCACTAAGATTTATGGTCACCATTTCATGTTAGTCAATCATTTTAGGCATGAGGTTAGGATACATTTTCCTTTTTACCTCAAACAATCTTTGGGTAATTCTATTCTTACCTTTCAAAATGATCCTAAGGGAGATCGCACCTACCATGAGGGGTTAATGGTTCTAATAATGAACCTTCTAAAGTCAGAAAAGGTGCATAGGTCTAGGTAGAGTAAGAAATTGCTTGATTATGAGATGAAAGATAGTGATTCTGAGGATGAGGTGGATGAGGCTGATTTAAAGAAGAACATGAAAGGGAATCTGGGAAGCATTTCCAAGAAGAAAAGGAAGGGAAAGGAGAGTGAGTTGGATCAGGATAATGATTACAAGGAGCAAAGAAAGGGCTTTTAGAAGAAATGAACCATAGGGAAGGTCTTGAGAAGTGGGGGAAAGAATGTGGAAAGGGTCTCTATTCCCTTTGATGATGGACATTTAATTAAGAGAATGGATAGAAAAAGAAAAATGTCATTTGCTTAGGATAAGGGTGATGACAATGATATTAAGGAGATGGACTTGGATAAAAAAAAACAAATGGAGTAGGAGGACTACTTTGAACATAAGAGAGAAGAGGATAAACATAGATTTCTAAAGGGAATCATCGGTAACCCAGGGTCAATTATGAAGGATATAGGTAACCTTAAACAAAAAATATAGGAGATTTCAAAGGACTTTGATCAGCTTAGAAAGATGACAAGGGGGGAGTGAATGCTGGGTCATCACATTGATAGGCTCTTTGAAGCCATTGGCAATGCAGAAGAGGTAAAAAACTTGCTGAAGTAGGTGTCAACAATTGAAACCAAAAATAGGAACCTTGAATAGGTAAACAAAGATATTCAAAAAAGGATGGAGAGTTTGGATGCTAGAGTTAGTAATATAGAAAAAAAAGTCAAGAAATAGGTAGATCAAAATTGTAGTACTTTGAAAACTGTGGCTGACAACTTCAACACCTTGCTAAACAAGATGGATCAGAGTAAAGGCCAAGACTTTGCTATTGTGAATGAGGATTAGGGCCTGAGCAAGCACACAAGGGCCAATTCTAAGAAGACTAGAGGAGTGGAAGTAAAAAAGATGGATGAATACAAGCTTCTATAGAAAATATGAACATTCTGGTAGATCAAGCTGCGGACCTATTGAAGACTCTGTAGCTATTCGGGTGCTATCCTTTTGCTTTTCTTTTGCTATTATTTAGTACATCATTGTATATTGGCCTCCTTTTTCTATGGTTTTTTAATGTTCTTTGAGGCCTTTTATTATCTTAAATTTTATGTTTATTCTTCTTTGATACTTTGTTAAAGGTTTAGGGTCCTTTAAAACCTACTTTTACATAATCAAAACAATGTGTATGTAGCCTTTAACAAGTTTGACTCCTAACATAGCTTATTCAGAAGAGTGAAAATTTTGGGTTGTAAGTTCCCAAGTTTTTTTTCCCTTTACAGGGTTTCCACGTTAAATACTTGTGTCAAATATGTGTGGATGCTTATTATGTTGCAATTTTATTTCATGTCTACAATTTATTGTTGCAACTCGATATAAGTTGGAAGATAATTCTAATACTTTTTATATTAAGTTGAAAACTTATTGCAAATTTCATATCAATTTATATTTTGATGTTAGATCTGGTTATTGAGTTAATAATTTGAACGATTAAAGTGTTTAAGTTGGTGAGAATTTGTTTATAAGGCTTGTAGGATAATTGGTTGTAACTAATTCAACCCCATCTCATTTATCTAATAGGAAGATAATATGGTAAGAAAGATATTGAGGAGTTGTAGCTATAATATGTCATAGGGGTATTGGTCATTTAATAATTTAGATTATTGGAGAAAAGTGAGGCCTCTCTTGATGACCTAATAAAGAATCTCATATCCTTTGAGATGAGAAACTATATCAAAAACCTTCCCAAGGGAGAATCAACATTCAAAGAATTTGTCACACCTTATGCACCTAGAAAAGCAAAAGAAGTGGAGAGCATTTCTAGAACTAGTATAGACAAAGTCTCAGTTTGAAGAAGCATAATAGGAATAGCTAGAGGTGCTACTAGCAAGGAGACTACCTCAAGGTAAAGGCAAGTACAAAGGTACATTTCCTTTGAAGTGTTTCAACTATAGCAGGGTATGACATATAGCTTCAACATATCCTAAAAATAATAATAAAGAGAGGAATAAGAGGTGGAAATGTTACAAAGAAAAAGGAAAAAAATATTGTTATCTTGCAAAAGAAAGTGTGAGTGAGGAAGAGTCAACTTGTTCAAATGGTAACAAGGAGATAACCTTCTTTTTAGTAAAGGAAGAATGGGTAGAAAGTGTTAGGAAGTAAAGTCTACACACAAAAATGAGAGTGGGAGGGGGGTGGGGGTGGGTTTAATTATTTGTGAGAAAATCAAACTTCAATTTAACTTATTAAATCAAAATTCAATAACCAAAAAAATGAGCAACACCATGAGATAGAACATGCACAATGACACAATGATTTATTAACTAGGGAAACCCTTGATCAGAGAGAAAACCTTAGTGGGGATGATACCCACAAGAAGATCTACTAATATAAATATTCCTTGTGAAAAGATGTGACCTTGTTAGGAATTAATTACAATACAATCAGTAAATTAGTACCTATTAGGAGACTTTGAGCCCTTGTCAAAAGGTTCTAGACATGTTAGGAGCATAAACGAAGATAATTGAAGCCATTGTCCAAATTGTTTCAACAACTGAAAAAATCTAAAGAGTTAATCCTTAGCATTCGAACATTGTTAGTTTTAACCATGAATAGAAATAATAGTTACATGTAAATATAGCCAATAACAAAAAATAATAAATCACATAGAAGAGAACACAAGACACAAGGATTTAACGCAGTTCACCTAATCCCTAGGCTATGTCCACCAACAAGAAGTCCAATATTATTATTATCCATTGATTGCAATCTAAAATCCCTTACAACTCAATACCACTACAAGAAGCTACAATCTCATCATATATAATGAAATCCCTAACCCTAAGCCATTTTATACAAGCTTTTGCTACTTGGAAAATTATGGCTAGAATAAGTCGTCCAATAGAAAAAAAGTAGCTAACACTATTGGCTCCTGATTTAACATATTTAAAAATAACAAAGAAACTAGACCAATACATCTAAGGCTAGAAAATTCCTCTGATGGATGCACTTGACTGTAAATCTTGGGACAACTATACGGCATAAATCTTTCTTCACTTCAGGCTCTGCAATACCTAGGTAGGTTAACCTTGGGGTTCTAATATATGGTACTAGTGAAAATAAACATAAAATTTGAACCTATTAACAATAGATAAAACCCTTATATCTTCTGATACTTATGCAATAACATAGGAATGATTTAGCTACAAATCATAACCTATGAATCCATAAGCTAAGTGAGGGTTAATTCCTTTCAAACCACTAAAAAATATGAAAAATTGAACTAATTTGATTAAAATGATTTGTGCAAATGACCTTCATCTGATTTAGTGATTAGTGCCTTATCCATTGCAACATGGAGTCATTACCAGTAGGATGACCTAACTTGATTGCCTTACAATTAAGTTTATCAACTTAAATCCCCAAACTCCATTCTTACTAGCATCCCCTCCATACACCAAGAAACCCTATCAAATCATTGAAGCATTTACTTAATTCCTTGAATTAAAAGCAACAACATATCTAACACACAACTCATCCAAGCTGTCTTAAATTAAATGAACTTTATTCATTCAATCACAAGGTTAACATCATATGAAGAATTAGGAGACAAAACAAGAGAACAAAGATAATTCATTGTAAATCCCATTTTGTATTTATCCTTGGAAAGAATGAATACATTAACTAGTACCACTAAATGAAACTTAGGATATATTACATGATCTATCATTAATTTGCATTATCTTAGAGAAACAATACATGAAATGAACCCAAAAGCTTGCAAAAGAATGGATGTGTGGCCTTCAACACTAGAGTTCTGTTCAATAGATAGGAAGTAAAATTGACCAACTAGGTATCACAACAGTGATAAATTTTCTCCAAAATTGGAACCCTTATGTGGTCTCATAGTGAAAATTGTCAACCCTTACAATGGATGAGAAAGAGAAAGATATAGAAGAAAAATGGAATCCCAGAACTAATTTGAAGGTGACATGTATCCACTTGAATCTCCATTATTTGCTATTGTAAAACTTCTCTCATCTTTTTGCCCATGAGATCTAATTTGGTTTTCATCATTGTTTTATAACAAACTTGAATTATCTCTTCCTTAATGATGAAAAACCCTTTTGTTATTAAAATATCTAAAATGCATCATAAAATGTTGATGATACTTTGATTTAAAATATCTAAAATGTATCATAAAATGCTGATGATACCTTGATTTAACTAACTTAGATATGAAAAAGCTCACCCATAACTACATTCATACTACCTTTTACATTCACTCAGTTCACCATTTCACTGGAAATCAAATTTGGATTGCCCTAACTGAATTAAACTGAAAATTGGGTAATTGAGACAAATTCCTGCATAACTCAAGCTAGTGACCTCCTGTGCAAAAAAAAACTCTATAAATGGAAAGTTCTTTCTCTATTGATTTTGACAATATATAATACTCCTATATGGGCTTATCAAAAACTCCTAGAATCTTGCTTTGAAAATTGGGCTCCTACTATGGCTCTGATACTGCATTTGGACATATATTTTGACTTTTTCTAAAGTTTAAACAATAAGATTAATTCAAACTTTATTTAGAACTACTCTGAATGTACTTTCTTGAGGGAAAACATTAAAAATAATATTTTTTCATGCCTTTGATTTTTCCCTCCTTTTCTCCATCTAGGTCAAACTGGCTTGACTAGCCTTGCCACATGTCATGGTCTAATTGGCTAACTTTTACTTCATCATCTGACACATGCCAGCTGGGCACCACATGTCACCACCTTATTGATTACCTATTCTACCACATCATGGAGCCATATCATTGAGCTACATCACTGCCATGTCATCATTCTCCATGTTGCATGATGAGTTAGCACTGTGCCATGTCATTGCGACATAGCAACCATGTGACACATGGCATCTTGATCCTTGTCAACATCTAATCATTATGCCATATCACTATCCTATCATCATGCCACCTTAACTCACCACGTCATTGCCACATCAGTTGGTCACTATGTTGCATGGTTATCATTCAAGCATCTTTGTTTTAGTGACAAAGCAACCATCATCTAATCTGCCATGTCACCATCCTATGCATTTGGTCTATCTCGATCTAGCTGGCTCCACATCACTGTGACCTTTCATTTCATGATTTGTTTGAAGGGTCCAATCATTTTCTTGATTTGTATGCTCATTAAAAATTTTACTTTCTACTTCCTCCAACTGAGTGGGACCCATGTGCATGGTTGAGGCTTCAAAAGCCTTATGTCTTATTAGACATTATGATATTGTGTGCTCTTGTATTTAAATACATAGAATCTGCCTAGCACGGGCACTATGGGATTAGCATTTTCTAACTATTTTTGTGCCTACTCGTAGCCTTTTCTTCCCTTTGGCCTTCAATTTTGTATTGCTTGATGATTAGTCATCGTCAAATGGTCAGCCACAACCCCACCAAGGTTGAGGCCCATAGAATTTTAGGCAAAAATGATGACTTCCAGCAAGGTCATATCAAAATGTCTACATGGCTTAAAAAAGATGGATAGATTCATACCCATTATTTCTATCACTTTGTTTTCATCAAGATCAACCTTGGGTGTAGTAGCTTTTCCTTCAATCAATGCCATTGCGACTTTCTTTTCTTTCTAAGGCAATGGTTTTCAAAGTAAAAAATTGTTAACTTCCATTACAATTACATCAATATGTGCTATATATGAGTGGAAAAGGGAAGGCTCTACTAAGGACCTTGATTCACCCAAATTCTTTACATATGTCATGAAGCTTCCTTCTCAAAATTATGCCACCTCCTTGAAATAGAGTGAAGACTACAAAAGAAAACCCCCTGCACATTATGTAACCTTGGATCTTTTGGGCTTGCAAGACTAACTGCAGATGATTTTGGAAATGGTAAATCAACCATTGTAGTTAGAATAGTTGGATATATCATGCCTAAATGCATGGTATCCTACAAGCCTAGCATTGAATGGGATGTGCTCAGATTTGGAGCAGCATGTTTGGAAATTGCTTGTGGAAGGCATGTGGTGGACTCCCACTTAGAAGAGCATGGATGGAGACTAGTGGAATGGGTTTGGGATCTTCATTTGTAGGGAAAGATTTTGACAACAAAAAATGAGAGATTGAATGAGAATTATGATGCAACAAAATGGTGAGGGTGCTCATGTTGGGATAGATCAGTGAGGATTTGGTGTATCTAGATGTGACATTGTTGTAGATGGATCCTTTGTGGCATTTCCCCTTCTCTCATTTACTTTTCCTTGTGCATTATAATTTTATTGCCATTCTTGTGTAGAACAATTGGTCTATTCTCCAAGATATTCTATTCCATAGGCTATATCCTCTTTCTGATCATAGAGCTCTCTTACTCACAAAATTGAAGTAGGAACTTATGTTTGATGGACTAAATCTCCATCATTCTTGAGCACATTACCATGTTTGGTCAGAGAAACACCTGAGGTAATTAGTAGTTATTAAATCAATGATTTTAGTGACATATCATATAATGAAACAACATAGTTTGAAGCTATTATTTGCATCAATGAGGACACTCACTGCCCTTGAACTCTTCCCAATCGGGTTCCTATACTTGGGATTAATCATTTTCTTAATTATGAATTTGTGATTCGTATTTCTAATTGTTTCCATTAAAGTGATTGAGATTGAAGAATTCATCTTAGATTTTCCCTAACTTTTGATTTGTAGTAGCTCACTCCTTCTAGAAAGTACAAACACTAGTAAATTTAGGCCTAAATTTTGATGTGAAAAGGTCAAAATTTTGACCAGAGTAGGTCATTAAGGTGACTAAGCTTATTTTGAGTCTTTTTTGGTCATTTTTTTGACACATACATTTTTCATTAAAATTTTGACTTCATAAAGGTGGACTTACTGACGTGAAACCTGAACTATTATTTGCTCATTTGTGGGTGTCGCTGGTCAAAATTTTGACGTAAACCTAGAATTTGGCATTGAAATTGTGACCAAAACCCCCTTACTTTTCTATGCCCTTTCCATACAATTGACGTCAAAGTGACTAGTTTTGCATCGAAATTGTGACCAAAAATCCTTACTTTTCTATGTCGGTGCCATAAAATTGACATCAAAATGAAGACATTTGCATCGAAATTGAGACCAAGATATGTAGAAATTTTGATGACCTGTACCAATTATTGGAAAAGCTTTACTATAATAGGAGCCTTCTAAACTGTGCAAAATTTGATTCTAAAGCGTAATTACTCAGTGCATGAGAGTCACGGTATCGTGCACATTTCTACCTCCACACCATTATTTCGTTCATCACATGATTTATTTCATGCAAAACAATGGGAAGGAGGAAGAAATGTGCAGGATATCTTGAGTCTCCACCAAGCAATTATGCTTTACAACTCAAATTTTGTCTAGTTTAAAAGGCTCCTATGAGAGCAAAGCCTTTGCAATAATTGGCATAGAGCGTCTAAATTTTGGTTCCTGCAGGGAAGAATAAGATTAGGAAAGAATTATTTATCAAGAAAAAAAGCCTTTAATTTCATTTATTTTTCAAATAGATAAACATGACAAAAAAACTTACAGTCCCAATCACATCATCATAAGAGCGCTTATATAACTATAACTATAACTATGTCTAAAACCAACATAATTTACAAATATCTACAATTCAAATATTACTCTTGATGTTTTCTTTAATGCAAAGTTTTAAGTCAACTATGTTATCACCCTAGATGTAATACCACACTGTCATTAGGCTAAAGACTGCAATAAGATTTACAAATGCAAGGAGAACTACACAACCAAAGTAGAAAATGACATTAAAAGTTAACAATCTATCAATTAACAATCTAGATGAAATATTTCTAGCAATTGAACTATAAGTTATAGAAACAAAAAATTGGTTTAAAATTGACACCTCACCAGTTGTTTATTTGCATCCGTAACGGCTTCACAAAAGTTGAAAGCTTATGATTTGTCAAGAACACAAAAGGCACTCATAGTTTAGCTACATCATTAAAAGTAAAGTAGTTTAGTTGCACGGTGAGGGCAAGCAACTGTCAATATTGATTATGGAGTTGCAGATAGGTAAGCAATAAACATAAAAAGGTAGTACAAGCCACCATTTTCCATGTTCTAATATGATGAACTACCTTGGAGTTGGTTCTAAACCTTGATTGCTTAATGTTGGATTTGATCCAATGGTACCATTTTCTGGAGGAGGTCCCACACCTCACTTTCCTACTGATTCTAAAGGCACTAACAGAGCATCTTTGAAAGTTGATCTCCCTTGCAAGCTCTCAACTGAAAGAAAATTCCTAATTGAAGAATGCCAAAGATAGTCATGATGTGCCTACTGCTAATAGGCACATCATGACTATCTTCGACATTCTCCTATGGCTATTGTGGTTCTAATATTATAACATGAGGCTTCCTCTTCTTCTTTTTGAGCATAAGGCTGATGCTCAAAAAAAGAAGAAGCCTCATGTTATAACATGAGGCTTCCTCTTCTTTTTTCAAGCATAAGGCTGATGTGGCCCTGTAATAAGAAATAAATGGGTTTAATTTTGATTATGTACAACACAAAGAAAACCAAAATGTAATAGTAATTTTTAACAGAAAATGAACTATATAAACTTATAAAGGTCATAATAATAATAGGCCATAAACTTTGACAGATTTTTTGTAGATTTCTAGGATGATTGGGGTGTACTTATCATCATGATCTAAATTCTATAAGAGATTAGCATGTGTTATTTCAGCAAAGAATAACTGCCTGAGAGAAATGAGCACATGCTGGTGATTGTTCACTTTATCTAATCTCATATTTTCTTGCTAGGTTTCAAATTATTAATTTATATAATCTGTTAACCAATCCAAGCCTTCCTATTATCCCTATTTTTGTTAAGTTAATCATGGCCTAATCTTTGCTTCAAAGTTGAAGTCCAAGATTTACTCTCATTGGTATTCAGCTTCCATTGATGCTTGTGAGATTCCTATTTTGTTGAACAAATACATTATAACTTTCCATTCATTATATCTTGTCCTCATATAGGTAAAAACATGTCACTATTATTTTTTTCCCATTCCCTATATCTTATTCACATAGTAATGGAAATGCCATTCTTATTTTGAAATCTATGAATTTAAAAAAAAAGTTCAAGGGAAACTAGCATATCATATGATGTCAAATGGGCATCTCAAAAATTGTATGAACAATAGTCTCATAAACATACCATGCTTCATCTAGAAGAGCTACAACTCCCCTTGGTTTCTGCATATACAAAATACAGTTGTATTTAAGATCCTGGCTCTCAATATCAAAAGTTTTTGCTCTAATAAACACAAATTTTTGACAAAGCACTACAAGTTAAATTGAGAAAGGTATCATTCATTCTAAAATATTTAGTCCATAAGATAACCAATTCTATAGAAAAAAATATTATTTTAAGTTATGAATAAGTGTTAACCCCACTGATTTACCTATACCTAGGATGTTTATTGAGAACCTTAATTAAAATGATATATTGTGTGTATGTTTAACTATGCAGTTTGCATCTACATCTAACTAGAAAAGGAAATGGATATCAAAAAAGATCTTTTCAATCAGATCTAAAACATCTTGATTGTCAACAAACTCAATGTATCTCCAATCAATTTCTTCTCTTGTGTATTCATCTTGTTCCATCTAAAGACATGTTGCACAACATATACAAAAATCCATAGAAAAAAGTAAATATCATACACAAAAAAATAGTATTAAAATAGTTAAGCAAATATACCTTGAGCAAAGAGCAAAAAAAAAATGTATAAAAAATATATTTCTTTCAAAAATTATGATAATTTAATAGATATGG
Source organism: Cupressus sempervirens (assembly GCA_028749045.1). Taxonomy (NCBI): domain Eukaryota; kingdom Viridiplantae; phylum Streptophyta; class Pinopsida; order Cupressales; family Cupressaceae; genus Cupressus; species Cupressus sempervirens. The sequence goes on along the minus strand of CM053789.1, from coordinate 644,168,871 downwards.
AACTTTTTGACTTGATTGAAATGTGGTTTTAGCTTCTCATTTGTAAGATCGATATATAACAATTCGAAATTGAAATGAAGAAAAAAATAGGTTTTCCTTAGCTCACCAAAAAGTAATATGTAAACATTTTGTATTATGAAAGCTTTCAAATCTAGTTTGCTAAATTGTAGTGACTATAGCTACAAGGCATGATTTCAAATATGCAGTCTTGACATCTATTAAAAAAATGTACCTGTTATTCTTGAAAATCTCAAAATTGTAAATATCAAGAATGCCAATTAGGGTCCTGGCCAATTGAATTATTTATTTTATTTACTAGCCTGTATCCAATACGAATGGCATTATCTTAAGAAGAGCCCATAGAACAATATACTTTTTAAAAAAACTAAGAAATATAATTCACTCTCCAAATATATTCTTCTTTGAGATCTTGTCCTAAGCAACACAATACTCACAAATGGTACATCATACTAGTCAAACAATCATGAGTATACTATTTTTACCAATGCATGTCGACTAGTAAGTGCAACAACTGGGTCAAGAGATTTTGTAGTGCTTTCATCTTGAGTCACAGTGACACATTTACAAAAGAGTCTTCTAGAACCTTAAGATCACACCTAAGATAATATATAATGTAGTTATTAACACTCCCATAACTAGTTTCTTCCTGTGCAAGTGTAAGAATGCAAGACTAGCCATTGAGGGATACAAATAATCTTGAAGGATTATCGATTTAGTCTTTAGATGATGCTTGAGGTAGCAAGGAGGAGGTGATATATTTTCTTCTTTGAAGAATGCTAGACGTAGTGTGTAGGCAGCCTTGGTATCAACAAAGACAGAAAAAAGTATTGCATAAGCCAGAGTTGGGATGTGGGAACAATGTAGTTTAGAAGAATATGTTCTAGCTGAATTGCACTAAGAAAATTGAGCATTCCGAATTTGAAAACTTTATGCTTACTCCCAAACCATTGCACACCAAAGTTTAAGCATTCAAAATTTATAAACATTCTTTTTATTCCAAAACAAAAGCACACCAAAGGAAAAACTACAAATAAGAAAGCTTTGATTTCCTATATATGGCACTCAGGTTATTGTCGACTTTGGAAAACTATAAAAAATAGTATATTAATTGGAACAATAAAAATCATAAGAAATTATTTCCTATTATTGTTTGTTAAAATATATATTTGGTTTATAAGGACTACCAATTAGTAGAAGTTGCTCATTTCCACCATCAAATCCTTCCATCTCTATAAGGAATTGTGTCTTTAATCTTTTCCTTGACTCATGCTCTCCTTCTGACTTGCGCTATCACCCATGATTATGGATAAGAATTAAGTATTTCTCTTAGATTACAATGCAATGGTTTTTCTGTAGACTAACATATGAATTTGAAAATATATGGCATATTTACTTGAGAGAGAAGAGAATCTATTTCATTAAAAAATATTACTGTAGGTTGTCAACAGTAAGCAACTCTAAACAATGCCCTCACCAGTTTCTCACCTTCACCTATTTGCATATCCATGATTAGTAACAACAAGAATCAAACTATTTAGAAGGAAAAAAAAACCTTGGGATCTTTTATATACAATGGTTTAGAAAGCACAATGCTTGCTGAAAGTTTTGTGAAGGGGCCCAGTGGTAACAAGTTAAGTGGATTGACTGTGCAGGAAGCTCCATAGTTAAGTGTACTATAGCCTATAGTACTAGAATGGGTGACCTCTCAAAAGAACTAGTGCTTCAGCCTTCAGCTCTATGAGCATCGCCTAGATGCAATGAATGCTAAGTGGACCATTCAAGATTCATAAAGATAGGTTCTTGTGACTCATAAAAAATGGATCAATGAAGATTGACTCAAAACTGCACAATCAAATCTTGATAAATCATCAAATTCTTTGACACAATACAATAACACCTCTTGAAAATGAATATTTTAAAGAAAGTTATGCAAACAAAAGGAAAATGTAGCATGTAAATGTCAATGTGCAAAATCAACATATCATAAGTATAAGAGATAGCAACATGTCAAGTAACCAAGGATATCCTCTTGTTTTCAAAAATGAGTACACATTTTGATTTTTAATCCTTTTGATACTTTTCTTTTGGCCACAAAACCACCAAGCTGGTCAGTAAAACTAATTAAGATATAAATATTTCAAATAAAAGCATCTCGTCTTGATTCAGCTACACTTAATACCTTAGATATTCTTTACACAAGATATGACAACTATTCAATTCCAATTACATTCAAGATTGCAAACAAAATAAGAGGAAAATAAGAGCTTCATAACCACACATTATAGCATTAAAAAATTTAAAAAAGGAAAAAAATATATCACATTTCATTTGGTGTCGAGGGTTCTAGAATATTCATGAGAAGTGTGAGTTAATGGTATGTCCAAAGATTTGATATGGTTCTTCCTACATCAATCCAAGGGCACTTCAACTCCTTCACTTCCAAAATTTTCCTCACATGAGGGCATAGATTTTCAAGGGGGATTCAGGAAGAGAGGACTCAAAATTGTGTAGGGACCATTGTAACAAGTAAAATTTTAGTGGCATATATGATAATGGGTTTTCTTTACCATGAAATTGTGTAGGGACCATTGTAATAGGTAAAATTTTAGTGGCATATATGATAATAGGTTTTCCTTACCATGGCATTGTGTAGGGACCATTGTAATAGGTAAAATTTTTGTGGCATATAAGATAATAGGTTTTCTTTACCACGACATTCTATAGGGGACCATTGTAACAGGTAAATTTTAGTGGATTATGTGTATTGAATAATTAAATCTTGAACTTTAACATTAAACATTTCCTTAAGCAATACAAAATAGTAATTTGATGTTTTCTGTAGCTTTGACTAGGCCTACATTGCTCTAAGAACCAATCAATCATGTATGTGTTTCCTCTTACACCTCTTGGTGTCTCTAGTCTAATCCTTAATATCCCATCTATAGAAATCCTTTGTCAATAAAATTTTGGCTTTGCTTGCTTCTTTTCCATCTTGTCAGATATTTTGTATCATGCTTGCATTTTCTAAATTGAAATGATTGCCCTTTGCCCATTTACTAATTATGTGCTTGACAGTTGGCCTACTCAAAATTTATAGTATTTTTTCACTTTTGAAGACTCCAGTAAGGGAATTAGTAATGATTATCAGAGTGTATGCTTTCCAACTATAGCTTATAGACTTCTTACAACCATATCATATTTTTAATAGGTTAGAAATGAGATAGCTAGTTGTGTCCACTACAAGAGGTAGCTATGAGTTATTGTCGAACTACCTTCAAATTTGCAACACTTATCTTGGCACAAGATATTTTTATAACCAAACAGGTTGAAGGATCATGACTAGAGCAAAAATCCCAAGAAACCAAGGTTATCGAAGACAAGCAAAGGTAGTCTGCTATGGAATATGCATGTGGATAGAGTATTTCCCAACCTGTCTGAAAATTTGAGCTGCAAAAAGATGTTGATTATATACTTTACACTAAAAAAATAGTATTCATAGACAAAGTTGAAAAGGAATTATAGAAACATATTTAGAACTAGTAAAACATCCAAATCACCATTAAAGAAAGGAATCATACATGAATAACTCCCCTGCCATCCTAAGATGAAACATAGTTGTCTCATCTTTTGTCTTAGAAGAATCACTATCATTGCCCTTAGTAAAATCAACATTACCTAAATGGAGAATAGTTGCACAACTCAAAATATTTCATCCTACAAATATTAAGTAATTTAGAAAAGCTATAAACATGAAAAATCAAGTTTAAAAGGTAATGAATGCAATATATGGTTAATGCACTTAACAAAGTGATGTGTAAAGGGAACATGCAATTAGAAAATGTACCTATACATTTAGGGAATGTTTGTTATATTGAGTTGAGAAGTAGTAATTCTATCATCAATTTGGTTGATTCATTTGGTTTAATGAAAATTATGTATTTTGTGCACTGAGAGATTGGAACATGCTTATATTAGTGGATGTTGATTATCACAGTGAGCTACTGCTTCCCCTATTTTAATGGCATGCATTTAAGCAACCAACCTTTTCAACCAAACTAGGCTTTGAGAATAGGAGCTGTGATGTGCTCAATGGAGGAAAGAGTTAATGTTAGTTGTTTTTTGTTACTCCATGAAACAATGAACTAGAATTGGAAGAAAAATAAATTGAATACCCATATTAGGATTATGTGAATTGATCAACTAAACAAAGTCCAAAACTCTTACTACAAAAAGATCTTCCTTTTTTTAAGACAAATCTGCCAGAATAAAGTATTAACCCACTTATTCTCTACCTGATCAAATGCTGTGAACTTCTTGAAGGCATCTAAAGTAGCTTCTGCATGTTTCTCTTCCTATTTCTTCTTATGCTCTTTCTATGAGGATATTCCCTATAGATAAGTTTTAACTGAATTAATTCTAGTTCAATCTACAAAGCAAACGACTTGAATAAAATATTGATATTAATAAGGCATTAATGATAATAGGCTCACCTTCAAACGAGCAATCAAGGTTTTAGTGAAAAGTTCATAGAGAAATTTATAACCTACTTGCCATTCTCTAGAAGGATTCTTCCATGATTTGTTTACCATCAACCATGCACCTACAAATCAAAATTATGCTATTAGTAAAATTTTTCAATGCACAAAAGTTTAACTTTCAAAAGCCTCTTATTAGAAAGTGACTAATTCAAACTCAAGGAATATGAAATTCCAGAATGAATCTGTAATACAAATTCAACAATTCTTTCAGTTCAAATGTTACAATGTTATATGGAAATTAATTTCTTTTAAAGGACAACGTCCTGACTAATATAGATAAATAAAAATAATTTTTAAATAGTTGTAATGTAAAATAAATATAATAATTCTTCCATAAAAAAAACCATTTGGAATGAAAATTCCAAGAAGATAAAATAATTTTATCTCATGTTTGAAATGTCTTGCTATACCCAAGCTCTCCAAATGATTTAACATTGAGAGGCCAAGAATCAAATCGATAGGATAAGCACCGAGATCACTTCACCAAAAAACAAATGTCTCTTACATTTACATGATCATTATAAAATATCATCAAACTATATAAAAGAATATTTAAAGACCAACCTGTATCATAAGCAGAAAGAGATGAATATCTTCTCTTAATTTCCAACAAATACATATTTATCCTTGTAATATTATCATCTATGCACATCAAACCAAATGATTTTTTCTCTTTGTTCTCTTTCTTAGCTTGCCATATAACAAGATGAATGGTTATCAGAGAACAACATATATAGTTAAATGTAAAGAGTACAGTAGGTAATATAGTTAAATACATTGGAGGAATCTTCAACACTCATAGATTTTACTTTCTGATGTGTTCTTGTATTGAACTTCTTTCTTCCATTGAAGTTGAAATTAGAGGCCCCTAGATTAAAGATATTATTACAAATTAGTTCAAGAAAACTCAATGATAGAATTGACTATGAAATAAATATATGATTTGAGTATAAAATTGTAGATTGTGCACTAATTGTACCCTTCCAAACTATAAATAAATTGGACTATGAGTAGGGAAAACAAAAATTCTTAACCACAAAATTATTGTAGTACTCAACTATGTTCTTCATAGCCTATAAAAGCTAACTAAGGTTGCAACGTTTATAATGACTATAGACAAAAATAGAAATTAAAACAAGCAATATTATCATCAATGTTTTTAAATGTAGAATGAAATAGTTGTAAGTATTCATTTCTACCACATGCAAATGATTTTGAGATATAGACCTATGCAATCCAATCTCCCAAGGAATAGATAGTACCACTTATCACCATCTTTTTCCAAAATAGGATTTGTCAAAAAGCGATGTTAGAATAGTTACTAAAATGGTCATAAATTATGTTTTTATACTAAAAGAATACATTAACTTAAGAAAAAAAACTATAAAATATTAAAACATAACATTGTGATTTAAAAACTAAAAAGGTACTTGTAACAAAGAACTTCATTTCAACTTGCTAATTGGTTGTCACTATTAACTATAAGCTTATCTTTAAAGTTTGAGCTTCACTTGGTTTCAAGAATAGTTAAATATTCTCTACTAAATAGGGCCAACCACATGAAGGTGGAAGCTCATAAACACACAAAATTCATGAATAATTAATTAACACAAAATTTATTAACACACAACATTCAAGAGTAAGTCATTCATGAATAATTCATTAACACAATATTCATTAACACCCAACATTAATGAATAATATTCATTAACACAATATTCATTAACAATATTCAAGAGTAAGTCATTCATGAATAATCATTTCTTTTTTTCTTTCTTGCTGTTTCTTTTTCTTTTCATAAAATTTCTAAGAGGAATATCAATGTCCTCATCATCCCCCTCCTCTACTAGTTCTAATGCATGTCTCCTTCTCATCTGTTTAGGAACATCATGAGGCCAGTGCACCAAAGGGGGGTCCGCTGCAATAACAAGTACTTCATGAGTTAAATTCGCACCATTTTATATTAGTGAATTATGAGTTTTTATTTAAGTAAATGAACTATAAATCAAAAAATTAATTTAAAAGAATAAAACATAGATGATCTTTACCTGAATGTGCAACATGATCTACTTACTAATTAGTTTGAACATCCTGTGACACTTGTTCAACACGACATGATTCTATATCCTCAACACAAAAAGGTTACACCAAGTTCAATTAAAGATGTTAAATTGTATTAATAATTGCATAATTAGTTTTAAATACCAAATGAGCACCTTCATCGATAGTACGATGCACATCAAGGGCTTGATGATGATGTGTATGATTGTCACAATTAACAGGCTGCATTGCAATGTCATGCACATAATTATAAAATAAATTGTTGCTCAAGTATTCAATTTCTAATATATTTTTTGGCATATGTACTTGTGCACATGATACAGGAGACTGTTCGGTTGGGGCAATGGAACCTCACTACTGCATAGCCTTTCTTGAAGGCAATTTTTTTGTGTTCTTCCATGGCCTCCAGATTAAAATCAGCGCCTTCCATTTTTTTATTAATTAACAAAATCATTTGCATTTTATAAATAATTTTTCTTTTTAGTTCATTTACTACTACTTACAATGTGTGCTTTGATTTTCAAATATCTCCCAGAGCCAAGTCTGTGCTGCCCAACCTTTTCCAGCCTCGCCTTTGTTGCCTTTGATGTGTCCTACAACCTATGAAAAGTTTGAAATATGTTATATGATATAGATATAAAGATCAGTACTAATTAGTGGATTATTATATATTGGTATGAAGGTTTTAGCATAAAGTAGCATGTTCCACCAAAAATATGAAAAAAGGGAAGAAATTATAGCATCATACCTTTAATTATAAAATAGATTCTAAAACTAAACAATATCACATATATGCCTTTTAAATTGATCTTTAATTACCCATTATTCACACTAGATTTAGAAATTTAAAATAACAAATTCAAATATATTCTCATGTCATCATGTTGAGCTTGCAGGGAGCAATGCACATATTTGAATAAGAGAGAGCACACAACTATCAAAGTATGGTGGAAGACATTAGATGAAAAAATAATTGTTTTTCACTGACTATATGAGTTGGGATATATAATACAAGAAATGTATATTGTGGACAATTCAAGATTAAATTTATAGGGAAATCTAGGTATGTTAGTAGTTTTCAAGTTAAAGATATTAGCCACATTGATGAGCTACTCTCAATTCTTTCAATTTTTCTATCCTTTATCATGATATTCATTTCTAGTGACATGTGTAATCATGCTATTTATCCATGGAGTTTGTGTTGAATAGGGGATAATTTTTAGAACAATCTATAATAAAAAAAACAAAAAAAATAGATCCAATCTCTTGCAATTGCATGACTTGTAGATTGTAGGAAGTGAACTACTACAAAGAATATGTATCTTTTGAGAGCTCAAACTCCTATAATACACTCAGAAACAAAATCATTAGATTTCAATTAATTATAAGATTATGGTTTAATTTAGGAAGTCTTGGAGGTTTCTATTTGTATTGTGAGCACAAAGAAGAATTAATTTGCGAGGTCTTTATAAATTGAATATATGGATCACAGAGACTTTTTGGGTAGTCAATCAAACTCTCTATTCTAGATGCCAATGCAACATGGTATAGATGAGGACTATTACAAGATCCATATGTATTCTACATGGTTTTTGAGGAGAGAAAGTGTTAGGGTGCAATAACATATTATTAAATGCTGAAAGGGAAGCAAATGACACAAAGGAAATGAGGGAAATGAAATCACCCAAAATCAAAGAGGATTTTGGTTGTTTTCCTAGTGAGAGATCCCTTTAAGATCTGCACACAAAAGACCAAAGAGAAATGTTGTGATGATTGAATAGGATCTTGCCATAGTCAAATCACCACTTTGGTGTTCCCACCTCCATGGACAATGAAGATAGATGGAGATACCAAATAAAAGGAAAGGTATTATCACCTAAGAAAGCTTCAAATGTGCAAATTACTAATCCTTTAGAAGAGGAAGACCAAGTGTCCAAGGATAGAGTTGCTTTCATAGAAATTCTACAAGAAAGAAAGGGTGATCTAAAAACTTCAACAATAATCTCAATGTGGCAATAATAATTCTGATATGTTGCTACATGTGGGAGAGGAGCAACAATGCAGATAAATGCTAGAGCAGTTGTGAAGGAGCTTGAGAGAGTCTCAATCAAAGATTGAATATAAAAAAAATAGAGGTTTTACCGTCAATAGAGCAGGTCTGGATTCATCTGTGATGCTTGAGAGGGTTGACAGAGGTGTTACACTACCAAAACACTTGAAAGTGGAATGTTTTAGCATTCAACCCAGTTGCAGAATTTTAGCGAGATGCTAGTGCCACATGCAGATGTTTGTATGTGGTACATTTGTCTAGGAAATAATTGAGCTAAGAGGTTGGGGAATAAAACATATTTTGATTGACTTAAGGAATATTCATCAAAGGGTTTTTATAGTATGGTTTATGAGAACATAAACTAAACAAAACAAACATATAAATAGAAAATTAACAACTACCATCTACATATCATTTCTTGTCTTGATAATGAATCTGATAGTTCACAAAAAGTGAACCAAAACATTCATGCCAAAATCATATTCAGTTATTTTCTGATAGCCTTTTTGCCACCATATGGATTACAAACAATGTTAGTTCTTCTCTTGCCATCTGCCCTAATGATGAATCATAGAATTTGATCCAAAACATAGGCAACAAAAAATATAGATGGTCTAATACAAAAAGGAAAAAAATCTTGAAATCATAAGGATTGTGGAAACTTCATGAATTCAACATTAACTCTCACCCATTATTTATCTTTTTTGCACATAACTATATGAGTGGTAGACCATCAATCAGATAGTATGCATCTTAGTAGATATCAGGTACCAGTGTAGCCAGACAAAATACATCTTAGATACCTACAGGTACAATACCAATTTAGCATCCTATAACTTAACTACACCATACTGTCAGGAGAGTGCTCAGTTGTCATTAACTTGTGTTTTTGGCATTGAACGTGATGCTTATTACTTTTAGGAGAGTGACCATTAGTAAAATTCTTGCAAAATTTTTCAAAAAAATTGTACTTATCATTACACTGACTGAATATCATTTATCACCTGTACTGCTAACACATACAACTATGGTACATGTAGTTGAGCATTACTATATTTTCAAGACATAATATAGCTATATGTGAAGTTATAAGTGCACTATTTATATCTTATGTAGGATTTATTCCCAGATTGAGATATATATAGTTGTATATGGGCATTCTATGTGCAATCAACCACCACAGTTTATTAGATGCCCAAATTTTAGAGAGCATTCATAATAGGGTGAAAAAAATTGTGTCAGTATATGAATTACATACCCGTCATCAATAGATAGATTAAATTGAGCTAGTTGAAATTGTTGATATTGAAGTTGAACCCTAAATTTTTTCATTAATGTATTAGTAGTTAATACTATTGTATTCCTTTTTGGATTTGTTGGTGTACTTTCTTTTGAACATTCCCCTTTCTCCTTTGCATCCAAAATGAACTCATTCCAGTCCCTCATTGAAACAAAGGGAGGATGCTCATACTTCAGGTTTAGGACGAGACACTTTCTATATGAGCCTCTCACAAACTTAAGATGTTTGGAAGATTTTTGTAATAATTTCTTATGATAAAAAATATTACTACCAAACTCATGTTCTATATCTTTGATGAGCTCATCTTTTAAATTTTGATCTTGGTAGTTCCACCTTTTAAGAAAAAACACAAAATTGTTAGATATAGCTAGTATAAGAAAAGACCTGAATGAAAGGAAAAATGTTGCACCAATTAATGATATGAAAAAAAAATAGTGGGATAAAATTAGTTCAGTTATGATGTTCCACCTTCTACGTATGGTGGGCCCAAATCTTCGCAGCGTGAGGTCATAAAGCCTCCTATAAAATGTATCATTTCTTGCAAAAAATGTCATGGGATAATTAATAGTAAGAACCATTAAAATGAATCATGTGAAGAATACTTTTCATAGTGAATAAAAAATACATAAAATGAGATACATTTCATCTTTTTAGTGATCTATTTCAGGGTTGGAGGGTCAACTTGACCAAAATTGACCAAAAAAGAAGTTTAGAAAGAATTTAAAAATGTCTAAAACTAGTCAAACTCTACTAGGGTTCTATTGCTGATGTTTTCAAACTACAAAATGTACTGTGACTATATTAATCAGTATACCTTGAAAAAAAATAGAGTTCATAATACATATAACTTGCCATGACCTTCATTTTTTGTCATTCTTAATTGATGTTGTCACTGATCATACCTGGGATATTATGGAAAACAAATATTGCTAAAATAGATACTGAAGCTAAAAGTGAGCACTCTAAAACTCTAATAGGCAATAGAAATGATGTTGGAAATCATTGAAAACTAAACATTGAATATGAAAGAAGACTCCCACTTTTGGTTCTGTGTAAAAAAATTGGTTAGTATCTTCTACTGAAAGCATGAAATTGCAATGTACTGAATTACTAAACTAGAGAATTATACTGAATTACTAAACTAGAGAATTATTGGTATAGACAAAAGGTCTTTGATAATTCAGATGATTCTACCAAACCCCTAATAAAAGGGAATTCCAGAATAATTAAAAAACTTGCACAATATGACATACTAAAGAAGGTCATGAGGCATCACTCCACATGAAAAGCCCTTGCATTCACCACTTCCTATCATGTTTATGTCTTGCAAGAAAATCCTTATTACAATATAAAAATAATTATTTAAAGTACTTGGAATCTTGGGATATTTGAAAGGCATTGATTCATTATCGTCAATCAACAACGATGTCTGCATAAATCCTATGCTAGAAACACAAGTAGCTCCAAGAAATGATGGTGAATTATCATCGATACATGCACTATGATCTACATCCGATGGTGTACCAGATTGTGCATCTCCTACCACAAAAAAAAATACACTATGTGATGCACCCAAGATTAAAGTACAAATTAGCAACTCATAATTAACACAAAACCAAATATAGAAAAACAAGGATTTACCAGCTAGATGTCCCCTTGTTGGTGACATTGCAGTCAGCAATCTCGTACAGGTGTCTGTCAACCTTGTAGGAGTCCCCTGCATTGGATGACTTGAATAATACATTGTTAGCAAAGACATTCTAAAATAATAAAAGTAAGAGTTAAGAAGTTTTGAATTTTTGAAATAAAAAATTCCTTCTAACTTGTCAACTAAAATATTATTTTACCAGTGGCAGTCAAAGCCCTGCTACCAGCCTCACGACGTTGTCATTTAGGTTGTGGATCAATTGCCAAAAAATCATGTATAACAAGAATATAGTAGTTAAAGTCTCTTACAACTCTTTAAAAAAATTGCATCAATAAAGTATTTTTGCACATATTACATATTTTACTTCACAACATAAAAGATTATAAAATATGAATCTTTATTGAACTTTTGTTATAACTAAAGATTCATTATTGCTTACTTCATAACGATGAGCTTGTGTTCTCAAATCTGATAGCATCTTCATCATCTCCTTGGATTACATATTTGCCTCATCCATAATTTTCATTATTTCTAAATTAATTTTAAAAATTTTTCTCTTCAACATTTTTTTTACATTGGGAGTTTCAGCAATATCCTCATCAGAAGGCATAGCTAGTGGCTCAGTACTTACTATTGGTGCTTTACCCTCATCCTGGACATCAAATTGTGAGAGGAATATCAATAAAACTATCATAAAAACTAAAAAAACATAAATAAAATAATGTAATAATATAAAAATTTTCAACTATCTAATTTGTACAATTTCAAATAGGTTTACCCTCGCTAAAGAAGGGGTGGGAGTAGCATCTTGGTGACCTCTATCATTTGTCGGATCCATATCGTCTTTTCACAAAGATTAAACATAAAAAATTCAGCTAACTAAAAGCAATAGACAACAAAAAAGAACTTATTAACAAAATGGTAAATAGTACTTATAGCCCTCATGATAGTAACTTTGTTTTCATCTATGTGATTTAAATGGTAATCTATTAGCAGTTCTTCTCCTGCACTTATTGATTTTATTGCACAAACAAAAACTTCATTCCCCTCACACGCCTCAAATGTGCAATTGGGTTGCTTACTAGTTGAGGAAGGTCACATACTATTTATATAACCTATAATATTACCTGTTGCTTTTGGTCTCCCATCAATATACATAGCAAATCTTTTACTTTGATCATTTTCTTTTGTTGTATATAATTAGCTGATAGTGCATACCTACGCATACTTTTTTATATCGAACAATCCGCATCCAATCATTGTAATTGTAACATGGATCGACACACTTGAACAATTCAAAATTTTTTTTGTAACATACCTTTATCCCATCCATGGAAAATAGGCCCAAACCATGTAACGAGGATGGAGCAATGCGATATATCCTCTCATTAACACAAAAATTTATGTTAATTGGAGGTAGCTCATTGAGTACCCATTCTTTCTCAATGTGTGTGTACCAAAAGGGCACCTTGATGTAACCTTTGGTCTCATCATCATAAGAACATGACCCCCCCCCTTAGCAAGGAAAAATTGCATGTGTTTATCAATTTTTTTTCTAATTTTTTGACCTCTAGTTGATCTCCCTATTTTAGTTGTACTACATGTAGAGCTTTCATCTACCATTTCCTCATTTCCCTCATTCGATGTAGATAGATATGACAAGTACCTATTTGGTGGGTCCTACAATCCATCAAATGGAAAGTGAAAGTAACAAATATAAAATGTAGTAAGTTGAAAGTGATTATACAATTACATTTCTATACAGACCTTCTTTGTCTATATATACATTATATGATTGTATAATATGTCTATTTATAACATACATGCTCAATGATAAACAAGAAGAATATAAGAAAATTATGTCTATTTATTGACTTATACCTGCTGATCCATGTCACTGTGCACGATCCATGCCAAATGGGTCAAATTTCCTGCATATGTTAATCATTTATCTTAAGTTAGCTAAAAATTACATAATATGCATAAACATGGACAAATTTACCTTATATATGGAATGCAAGATCATCAACAGAAGGGGTGGTGATGTACTCGTAGTCAATTGACTGTTTGCAAAAAGGGTGACAATTAGACACAATATAAACATTGGTAATTATAAATAACATATGTTGTAATTATTAGAAATGAACAAAATGAACATGTAATTAAATTTCTTACATATGTTAATCATTTACCTTAAGTTAGCTAAAAATTACATGATACACATTTGCTACAAATAACTTAGAAGACAAAATGAACAATAGGCAACATCGTAAACATGAACAAATTTCCCTTATATATGGAATACAAGATCGTCAATAGAAGTGGTGACAATGTACTTGTAGTCAATTGACAATTTACAAAAAGGTTCATAATTAGACACAACATAAACATTGGTAACTATAAATAATATATGTTGTAATCATTAGAAATGAACACAATAAATATGTAATCAAATTTCTTGCATATATTAATCATTTATCTTAAGTTAGCTAAAAATTACATGATACATGTATGCTACAAATAACTTAGAAGAAAACATGAACATTATGCAACATCATAAACATGAACAAATTTACCTTATATATGGAATGCAAGATTGTCAACATAAGGGGTGACGGTGTTTGTAGTCATTGATTATCTTCTTTTTCTTCTTCTTCTTCTTCACCATCATCTTCATCATCACCATCATCACCATCATCATCGCCATCATTGCCATCATCATCGCCATCATCACCATCACCATCATCATCATCATCATTTTCATCGCCATCATCATCATCACCATCATCATCATCACCATCATCTTAATCTTCATCATTTGCTTCTTCATCATCTTCAAAATCTTATTCTTCCATAACATTATACTTTATCAGCCTTCCTCTTAGATCATGTCTAACAACAAATCACCAACCCTATTTATGTGGAACCTCTAAGTAAAACACTTTCTTGCATTGGCTTGGAAGAACATAGGGTTCATCTCCAACTGGCTCAAATGACCTTGTATTGATCATTTTAAATCCATTATCATGTTGAATAATCATTCTATTTGGATCATTTTGATTTAGTCATAACCTGTACCATTTGATGAAAAATAGAACTACTTTGAAGGGGTTAAATTCACACTCAATTATATCATCCAAGATGTCATAGTATTGATTTTGAGATTGTTGAGGATGTATGTCGTTTCTCGATGATATATTGGTGACCTCAAAAATTGCAGTTATCCTAGAATCACAAGTTTTCTTTGTGTCATCCAACCTTTTTATGCAAAATTTGTGGCCATGATAGTACATAGCTTTGTGGTGCTTCACCTACAATTTTTGAAGTGTGTGTAAATTATTTGCATCATCAGTTGATATGAAACATACATCGAGTTATGATCATTAATAAATTTCTACGTACCTCTCCACCTCTTAAACCCTTTACTAGATCAACTACCATCGGCATAACATTGGAATCTCCATTATGATGAGCTTCTATAACTAATGAAGCAACACCTTCCCATGTTAATGAGCAACCATTTTGTTGACATCGTTCAATCCATTCCATCATCCAATCAAGATTGTTTACAATATACAAATGTATTGCATTCCACTCTCGACCACCTATTTCAAAAAAACACACCAATTAAAAATAGCTTATATTGAAGATTTATAAGAATTAATTAACTACAATAACATCTTAGATTTACCTCTTACTTTCCTCAATCTACCTTTTCCCATCAAGTACTCCCCTTCGAATTTGTTAATTGATTTGGGATCCCAAATATGATCTACATGGATCTTTGTTGCAAACTTAGGAAGATATTCACTATATTAAACCATGGTTTGGTATACCATATATCCCTCCATCATAGACCCCTCGGGATGTGCTCTCTATCGAACCAAGCCTTTCAAAAATGTCAAGTGCCTCTCAACCATCCACATTGACCTGGTTGGTATAAGTCCACACAATTCAATCTCCTCAAATTGATATATGAGGTAGTGTTCTTGTGCATTGAAAAAACTTGAAGGTAGACACTTTTGCATTTCACACATTAGAAGAGGATTTTTTCTCTTCCAATATTTTATATCTTCTTTATTGATTTCTTTAGATGACAACCACCTCATGTATTTTCCAAGATAATATATAACATGTTTGACATTGTTGGTGAAGTGGTGTTGGAGAGATAGAGGTAGAACGTACTGCAATATTTGTAAAATGATCTTGTCAATATTTTATAAAAGAATGCAATTAAAAATACATGCAGTATATAAATATATAGTGAATACAAAATAACATGAATCACCTTAATAAATGTGTGCAAATCATGTGTTTTCAACCCTGGCCCAAATTCACTTTTCTTTGATATGAGATTGTTTATGTTCGCAACAAATATTGTGGGAAATCGTATTTTTTTATGACTTCTTTTATAGCATTGCTCTGCTGCTCTGAAAATAACCAACTAAGGGCACTTGTATCAATCTGGTCTCCATTGTTATTTGATCGAATGCCATTTTTCATTGCATGGTTGGATTCTTCAATGTCACTACAAGTTTTGACAATTTGATCTTTGTCACACCTTGCATCCAAGATTTTCCATAATGTCTCTGTTACATTATTTCCAATATGCATAGGATCAAACAAATGCACAATTGGGAATTTCTTGTAGTACAAAAACCTAGTAAATTGTGTAGGATAAATTTTGAGTCCTTTTGGAAGTTGGTCATTGATGCCTTGACGACCTTCACAAGAATCAATCACATCATCTATAAACAAAACACAATATCAAAATATAAATTTGAAACAAAAACCATCAAATGGAATGACATTACCTTGATGATTTATTTTATTGTATGCCAACTTCCATAGGTGAGGTGTCATTCTTTGTGGCTTTGATGTAGTCTCTTCTTTCCCATTGAAAATATGTTTTTCGGTAATTCGGTACTTATGATTTCTGTGCAGAAAGTGTCTATTCTCATCGAACACCTACTTTCTTAAACTTTTTGAATGATGAGATTTCATCTTTGGACCACAAACTGAACATGCAAATTTTCCCTTTGCTTGAAGACCTATAAGATCGTGCATAATTGGATTAAATGTGTTAACTTTGACATACCAAAAAATAGGTGTCAAGAAGAGAACATACCACAAAAAAGTGTTAGCCTAGGGGCATCGTGTATTTTCCATACAAGCATTGCATGAAATTGAAATTATCTTTGTCCTATTGGTCTACAGATGTCATACATAGTAACCACATTCCATAACACCATCAACTCATTGATAAGGGGTTCAATATATATGTTGATATCTTTAACTTGGTACTTACCTAGTTGAATGAACAAAAACATTACATAATTATTATGACCATTTGATGGATTAGTAATAATAAATTAATGTAGATGACCACTAAATCAAAAAATACCTAGAACAATTAGTGTCAACATTATGTTCTCTCTCTTTATGGACAACCAAGGAGGTTTGTTATGGTTGATAACAAAAATAGGCCACACCGAGTAAGTAGATCTCATCTCTCCAAAAGGATTGACATCGTCTGCTGCCAATGAAAGCTTGAGATTATGAGGTTTTTCTTTAAAGTGTGGCCATTTTCCCTCTATTTCATTAAATTCCAAACCATCTACAAGCATTCACATAATGTCATCTTGACTTCTATTGCATGCATGGTAATCCATAAATTGTGACAAGCTATTGCACCTGAATAATCATTGCAGACGCGGAATAATGAGAATATGCCCAAGAACCTTGCGAGGCACCTTTTTTGTTAATTGATCTAATTGATATCTACTGATATGACAAGTAGGGAATTGTGTTGCAAATTCATACTTTATGATATATAATATGATCATTCAGACATGCATTTATTGTTTGATACTCCATTCCAATATCTTTCATGGTGGCAGATAATTCTCAGTATGAGCAAGGTAGAATGTTTGATGGTGGTAACAAACACTCACCTATCAACCTACGACCAAAAATATAATTTGTTAATTTAAAGAATATTAATTGCTACACAAACCCAATGTTAATTGTAAGGGAACTACAAGTAAAATAATGAAAGAAGATGGCATACCTTAACATACATGTCATTGCTACGTTGGATAAACCATTCATAACCTTCAAGTTCACCAACAGTAATATAGTGGCAAGAAGAGTTGTTTTGGAGCCTTCATATAGGGACTGGTGTGCCTTCTCAAGTAAAGGTACATCAAGCTCTACATCATCATCATCATCATCATCATCATCTTGATCATCGTGATCATCTTGATCATCTTGATCATCATGATCTTCATCATCCTAGTCTTCTTCCATGTTATCATTACCTTCTACTTCAATATTCACACCTCCATGTTCCCTCTTTTAGAAATCCACATTCTCTGAATGGTCATGGTCCATAACATCAAACTCAAGGATGTCGACCTATATGAAAATGATGATCTTATATTAACCATGACCATGATGTCATCATCAAATCATGTCTTATGTAATTTATAAACTATTAAAATACATACCAATGGGCGATATTTGTTTCCCCCTTCAATGTGACCATGTTGCCTACAATGTTGCTCAGCTATTTTGATTAGATATCTTTGAGTCTTTAAGCCCTTACATGTTTTGCAAGGACAATAACATTTTCCATCACCTTTTCTTTTTAAGTTGGACCATAGTCTAGCAATTGTATCACTATTTTTTTGTGCGTTGATATCGTCATACATGGTCTTTCTTGAATGGAATGACTCGTTGGTGGAAGAAGGATGATTTGTTTGCAACCTGCAGATGGAGTAGTAAGAGGAAGACACATATAGAAAGGAGTTAGGTCTGTGAACCAAGTAGGAGTTAGGGAATGCTAGAGTGGGGTCAGCCCAAGATATTTTGAAACCTTGAAGAACTTGGTAAAGGGTATCTGGAAAGGTGAAAATAAACAAGTATTTTTACAGCTACAAAGGAGGAATCGAGAGCATTATAAATAATGAAGAAGACACTTAAAGCTATACAACTTCACCTCTATTTACAATTTGACCTTTCTGCATGTGAAATATGACAATATACAAAATTTCCACTCACATTTTCACTTAAAAAAGAACACCAAATATACCTTTTCTACAATATCTTCTTTCGATTCTTTGCTATTAGATTCTTCAAAGTTGCAAGCTCTTGTGCAAAAAAAAGATGAGATGTACTAAGTAATTTTTGATGGGCAATATTTAAACAAATCAACTATCAAATTTTTTTTTTTAATGAAATTTAGTTGCTTTATTATGTATTGAAGACTTGGCAAGATGTTCCCACATCTATCTATAGAATGCCTATCTACATGGTTGTTTGCAAATAGTCTAGTATGGTGCCACTTTTGAACAACAACAAATGTCACTGGGGCTGGTAATTTGGCTCAAGAGATGCACAAGCCTGTTGACACCACAATTTTTTTAGTTCATATAGCATTCAACTATCTTCTTTAACAAAATCCTAAGAGAATACAAACAAACTAATGAGCCATGTCTATCTCAATTGAATAGTAAGTACTATAGTGAGTATTAGGAAACTAACCTTGTGAATAGAATCCAGTTCATAAAGTAGAACTTGGTGAAATCATCCTTAACTTACACCATCTCTAAATAAATACCAAAGCTGTCAGTAAGGAGACATAAGAAATGTAGAACTAAATCTCACCACAAAAACCAATCAAAATGAAATGAATTACCTATAAAATATGATTCACAGAGGCTTTTGTCTTGTTGCTCTACAAAAAGAAATCAGTAGCTCCCTGCAAAGAATCAAAGTGAAATAATCATTTGAATTTCCTAATAATCAAGGCCAAAATTGTGCTCTAGAGGGTTTTCTCCTCTTCATCATTTAGTAATTTAGAACACATCCCTAATCCATGGTGTGTGAAGTTGTAAATTTTTTCCCCAAGTTAATTTTTTGTGACTTCAGGCCAGCCTTGGGATGCAACCACCTGACATTTGCACCAAATTCACAAAATATTAAGATAAGAATTTTTCATATGAATTGTGTGAACCAGAAAAATATAAAACAATGATATTCAGACAAATTTATGGTATTCATTGATTGTGAAGGATATCAAAATCATATATTATAGATTCAAAATTTTAAAATAGAAGAAGATGTGAATGTTAATTTTAGTTCTAATCCAAAATATAGTTCCAGATATTTTTAATGGCTACATACATACTCTTGTCAAGAAATAAGGTTATTACTTTTAAAATAACATTTAATCTTCAAAGCCGCCCAAATGAAAACACACAATATTTTGGTCTTTTTGTTTCAATAATCCACTTATCTAATGAGCAATCATATCATTAGAAGCTTCATTATAGTATTGAATGCAACTAATTGATGTCTCCAAGGCATGAAAAAATAACAAAAAAATATACATGCAAACTTCACAAAATAAGAATTGGCATAAAGAGGGCAAAAATGCATTATCAATTCAAATTTTCAAAATAGAACTAACCCATTAGTGTGATAAGAAAATCTTAGAGAGTATGTGCTAAAGTGGTAATGTAATGTCAAACTCAAGGTAAAATTACACTATTAAGCACCAAGTTTCTAACATAAGCATCTATATGACATTGATCATAAGAATAAATACTTTCATCAATTTAGAGAGTCAAGTCTCCAACATAAGCATCTATATGATGTTGATCATAAGAAGAAATACTTTCATCAATTTAGAGAATCTAATTAATTTTGGAATAGTTTAGATCAAATTCCAATGGGCAAATGTAAACCAATTGATACCCAAAGTCTCTTAATTGTTCAGCGTCTTCAATGATCTAATTATTCCATGAAACTAAGGGCCCATTTAGCTACAAATAAAACATCATTGCATATGGTTTAAATAGATCAAAATGTAAACATGGGAAACTTTGGTTAAAGGAAATATATTGTACATTGGACTCACCCTACCAATCACGGTCCACACATTGGTGGGTGAGTCAAGGAATTTTATGGAGACCTTGATCCAATTGCTGTCTATAGCCAATACTGGCACACTAACCATATTAATTTTGTACAGGTGATTATGCCTTCTGAACTTGATAATAGAATGAAAACTGTTAGTGTTCTCTAATATTAATTTTCAATTTCACAAAGAAGATGATTAATGTGACTAAATATGTTTAGTGTAATTTGAAATTAAATTAATTTTTTTTCCAATAACCCATTTACAATAGGTGAGAAACACATGGATCCAATACTTCTTTACAACATTGAGTTGTAAGAAGCCAAAAACACTACTCCAGTAAACCTTAGACTATCCTTCCAAAACATCAAAGAACTAACATATAAACTAGGAGAGATATAAACTAAATTACGAACACAAACAAAATGCAAATAAACCAAAAGAAGCAAATATATAATGCAAATGATGGACCTAGAACTCCTCAAATTTTTGATTTTTTTTCTATGCCCATATCATCATAAGCTCCCTTCCCCTGTTGATCAACTCTCTTAGCTTGGGGAAGAAAGTTGAAACACATCTTGAAACTATAGTAATTTGCCACACAAACAACTATCCATGTACAGATACATTTTGAAGAGATTTTTTTATTAAATGATCAGTACTCTTCAATAGAATCTTATTATTACTCTTAATTAAGTTTTAATCATTATTCTTATATTGTGAAGGGTGAAGTATTGGCGAGAGTTGTATCTAGACTTTATGATATACTAAGAAGTACAATATTTTATCTAATTAGAGTGGACTTGATGTTGGCTTAATTTTTTAATAGAACAAGGATTATTATAGTTCTTAATCATCTTCTAAGTTTAGTTTGTTCATTGATAATATCAGGACAATGATTATCTAAGGAGATTTCTAAATATTTATCTCTTGAACATGCAAAGAAAGTACTTTGCCTACTTGCTTGGGTGGAATGAGCATAAAGATTTGTATCAACCCAGCTTGCTCAGGTCATGATGGTAGATTTGGAAAATACAAATGTAACATCAATTTGAAGATCTCAAAGGATGAGTGAGCAACAAGCCTAGTTTATTTGACATACAATCATCAAAGAGATAATTTGACTCAAGGAGCTTGGGAGGGAGGAAGAGATTGGTGTGAATTTTAGGACAGATTTGTCTTATAAAAGGTTGTAGATTTAAATGAGACTATCTTGGATGAGTATTAAAGGATTCTGATGTGTGAAATTTCATACTATCTTGTGATTGATTTCTTGTAAGAAGAGGAGATGATATTAAGAGGTTGTTCATGTATAGAGATCCTAGATATCTCTGTGGCAACAAGAATCAAGGACAAGTTATGTGTAGAAGTTAAGATTTCAATTAAGATGATTATGGTCTTGCAAATCCAAGTAGCTTAATATTAATAATTTTTAAGTAGCCTAATCCAGTGAGAATTGGCATCTCTTCAAGTTCAAGACACTCACCAATGCACATGTTTATTAACTTTGTAAGATTGCCAATTCCTGTGACTATTTTCAATTTCTTGTACCTACACACTTTGAGTTTGATGAGTATCATTGGCAAAAATGTTGCAACTTCTCACAAGAATAAATAACAATCATCTTTGCACAACCATCACAATGTAATACTCTGGAGAGAGTCCATACCCTCAAGACACAAGTCAGGCTCAAGCTACCAACACTTAGATATAATTAATTGTACTAGACTCTTCAGATGGAATAGTTTTGATACGCTTATAAGTTCTTTAAAGAACTCCAATTAAATATTGTTCAATGACATTTGAAATGTTATTTTGTTTGACTTCACACCTAAATATGTGAATCCACTATAGGCAACTTAGATGTGCAAAACAAGATAGCTTTGGAAAATCTAATATCCATAGCTATGATAAATGACCTATGTCAAAGCTACTTGAGACTCCTTCTATAATTGCACAATCACTTTCAGTCAATTGGGGGTGATTAAGCTTCTTGTATCCATTAATTTCAATCCTTTCAAGATTCCTTACACCAGAAAGAATAGTTATTTTCAGCAGCTTTATACATTTGATTATTTGAATCCCCTCCAAACAAGTTTGACATGCAAAATAGGGAAGCTCCTCAAGCACCAAACAATCTAATATCCACAAGTGCACCAAATGGTTCATATTAAAGCTACTTCACACCCCTTCTAAAATCCCACTATCAATTGGCTTTAGATGATTAAGCTTCTTGCATCCATCAATTATAATGGTTTCTAGGCTACTTAGACCATAGAGTATAGGCAAGTTCTTAACATGAAGACACTCAATAATTTATAGCTCTATAAGTTTTGGAAGATTTCCTATCCCTGCCACCAGATCTAAATTTCTGCACCACTGCACTATGACTGTGAAGACCAAAGACTGATGTTGAAAATATTATCATATAAAACTTCTCAGAAGAGTTAGTGGTACTTCTCTCTAGGCAGCTCAATTCAATAAGAAATGACAACTCCATCTCCAGATGCTCAGTAATGTCCAACTCTGTCATCTTTGAAGGATCATCCATTCCCATGATATTTTGTGAATGTTTGCAACATTGCATGATGAGTGTTTAAGTTTGTGTCCACAACCCTATTTGATGGCATTACAAGTAAACAGGAAAGCAACATATAAGGATGCATTCTAAACATGGTTCTTAAACAATATGGAGAAGTGTAATCCTAGTTATTTGTAGAAATTTATTTGAGTTTCGATGTAGTTCTACCAAAAATTTCATCCCATTACAGATTTAGGCATGATAGTATTAATAGGTGCATGAAGTGTAATATTTATAGACTAGCAAGTAAATGTCTAGTTATATTCCTCTGGCTATGAACATTAGCAAATTTTCCACAATCTCTTGACAACCTTCCTCTTACTTGATCATATTTACTCTTTTGTATGATTCTTTCATGTTTATGCATAAAATAGCTTTTTTTTAAGTCATCTTCTTTACTATCTACTATGAAACATATTTTGAATAAGCCATTAGATTCTGTCTATATAGAATTGATAACTAGGGTGTCGTCTTGAATCCCCAAAAGTTCATTAGTTTCCTTCTTTCACATGCATGAACAATTGCGAAGAATGTGAAAGAAAATGGATGTTTTCCTAAAATATGGACAAGTATTTTATTGACTATCTATCTGAATTCGTCAAGATGATGTGAATTCATTAATCTAGCCTAAAGCATGTTGGTCTTGTGAGTTATTGTTAGGTGGTTTAGTCATGTGAGTTTTACCTTATGTTTTTTTGGTGAAATAAATTCATTAAGATTAATTATGACTTAAGAATAAGTAAATCTTATGATTATTAAAATATTTAATGTTAGAACATTAAAATATAAAAGATTAATTAAATACATTTATTTAATTTAAAATATTTAATTAAAAGTCTAAATGTGGAATTAAATATTTATTTAATTATTAAATCAAAATCAAAATTAAGTTGCACAATTAATATGAGTTGTTTTCTAAAAACTAACCCAAGGAAAAAAAGATCAATTAATCAAATTCCTATCACAAACATCTTCCAAACTTGCGAGTAGATTTAAGAAAAATTGTGAGAATTTTTATCAATTAAAAACATGACAACCTTGCGAATAATATGCAATTAGCTAAAGCACCAAACTTCCAATTAGGTTTCAAGCAAATTCCATTTAATGTAGAAGAAAAGTAATTTATAGAGTAACTCTAGACTGTGCAACCCTTATACTCATCAAAGGCTAATTAATTGTAGGAGTGAATGAGAAACATTATGGATTAATATGCCATTGAGCATAAATTTTGGATGTTACTAGTGTGCCCTAAATACACAAATAGCCTAGGAGATATAGTGTTTATCACAGAAGAAGAGCTGCAACATTGTAGCATATATTGATAACAAGAGATATATATAGAGTTGTGGATATTTATTTATTGGAGATTCATATCAAGAGGAAAAAACTAATAGTAGATCCGCCCATATCAGGCATCATTCTTTTAGACTGAAATAAAAGATTTACTATTATTAATTAATCAAGAGGAGTTTCTGAGTAGAATTCCACTTCAATACAAGTTGCAAATTCAATACATAAAATTTTGAAAGGGAATAATTGGAGAAGGCGATTGCAATCAACTAAGAAAAATGAAGGATCGTTCATCAAGGCCAATGTACTAAGCCCTAGACGACTATAAATCCAAGTCTAAATTAGGAGGCGGATTAAACGGTTTGATGTTAGCAATTTCAAATTTTGAGAAGGCATCGATATTAATTATTCAGAATTTATTTCATCCATTCCATCAACAAATTCATAGGTAACAATTTCAATAAAGGAAATACTAGCTCGCAAGTGAAAAGACAAGTAGAACAATTGATGCCCTAGCAGGGCAACAACACTTTATAATATATATCCTTGTAGGCCAAACAATGTTGTCTATACACAAGACTCTTACATAAGAATTTTTTCATAGAAGGCATGCCAAGTGCAATAAGAAGCTAGAGGAATTGGTTCAGCTCCATTGAGGAAAATTAATCAAGGCCCATTTTTAAAAACATGGCTCTTCTCCAAATAGTGAATACAACTATGAATTACAATGGGGATCATTTTACAAAGAAAAAATATGTGGTCAACACAATCATATCAACAATAAATAGAGGTGATGTTTTGTTTCTATCCCTAGCTACTAAGGTCCAATGTGAAGAAGGAGACCTCTCAAATCCTAGAAGCAGTGAAGCAACTATAGATAAATCATGCCAGAATGAGATCATTGAAAAAAAAAGTAATTCTATGCTAAAACAAAGTAACCTTTACAAGAATAGGAAACACTAGACAAATCACAACCACTATTACATTTAGGCCAAAGAAAATATAGAACTTATTTTGAAAATAAAGGAGAAAGTAAAAAGCTTTAAGAAATGTCAAAGCAGTCAGCATATTAGTTTCCTAATTTCCACCAGTATTGGAGGGCCTATAAGCAAATGAGAGGGAAATTCCCTTAGTGGGTTAACCCTACACCTCAGACACAAGGATTTCATACATAATTAGCCAGACAAAAACCTTGTTCAAGGGCCTTGACTCTATCAACTAAAATTTTACCTGTTACAACCCTACACAATGTCGTGGTAAAGAAAACCTATTATCATATATGCCACTAAAATTTTACCTATTACAATGGTCCCTACATAATGCCGAGTCCTCTCTTCCAGAACCCCCCTTGAAAATCTATGCCCTAATGTGAGCGAAATGTTGGAAGTGAAGGAGTTGAAGTGCCCAATGGAACCATATCAAATCTTTGGACATACCATTAACTCACATTTCTCATGAATACTCTAGAACCCTCTCACCAAATGAAATGTGATATATTAGTAGGGTAGGCCACTCGAGACCTTTTATCATATATCAATAGAGTTCGGTGCAATGTCACCTTTTATTATATATGTAATATGATTGGGTGGATCAATGGAGGTCGACCACTAGCACATCAAGAAGCATTCCAGGGATTGCCCTACAATTCTATGCCTAAAATTATATGGCACTCGTGAACCATAAAAAGTGAGAACCAATGGTGACTCTGCATGCAAACTCAAAGGCATTTGACAAACTCAACCATCCCTCTACATGCATCTGAATGCTTGTTTGTTTGATCCCATTCTAAGCCTACCCTTAGTTCTGTTCTCCAGACATACCATTAACTCACACTTCTCATGAATACTGTGGAACCCTCGCACCAAATGAAATGTGATATATTTTTGCCCCTTTTTTTTGTTTTGTTTTATGTTGTGGTGTGTGTTACAATTGCGACCAAAATAATTGGTCACAATTATGACCAACACAGGCATGTTATAAAAAAAAAATAAAAAATTTCTTTATAAATTGACCAACCAACCCATTTAAAATACTTAGTTGAAATTTTTGGTCAAAATTTAGGGTAAAATGTACTAGTGAAATTTGCAATCTACTAAAATCAGTCAGGCCCCAAAGTGGGTCAAGCTAAATTTTTTTGTTTCTATACAATTGAATTGTCAAATTGATCCATTAGTCATCTGATAATAATTTGATCAATATTCAATAACTATTGTATCATTTAAAACTAATCTTCAACCTTTCCTGCAAACTGCTAGTTTCATGCCAAGAGGTCCTTTAATTGGCTTTGAAAACTGACAAAAACACCTAACCGAGCTCTGAAAATAGACACATTGATTCTCTGTTCCACATACTCTTATCCTATAGAATCTCATCTCATGAAAAATTTTCAATCAAAAAATATTGATTTTGAAATTTGCCCTTTCAGAATTTCTTGCAAGAAAACATGTCAAAATACAATAAATTGCATTCGGAATCGGCTATGAATATAGGGCAAACTGATACTTGGGGGCATGAAAATTGGGGCATTGGTTCACTGTCACGAGGATAATATAAATTTTTTATTAGGGATCTTAAAAAATAACAAGATGCAATTGGTGAGTGGTCAAAGTAGGCTACTCAAAATTTGCAGACTAGAAACACTGGCAGAAAAGCAATTTTTGCAAATAGAATGGACATAGGAAAGTGTGTAGACGGATTCGTCAAAACCTATAAATAGGAATAATTAAAGTATTTTTAGATTAGAACACAATGATACAATCCATTTTATCTCATATATCATAGATTCAAAGATATGACATCCTGAACAGGGGTACTGACCAATCTACACTTTATGACACTAGTAAAACTTTACAAATTGCATTTGGAATCACATTAAAAAACTGATCAAATAGATTCTTCATAAGCTCAAAATTGAAACATGGAAATTTTGTGACCTATAAAATTCAATGCAATAGGAATTTTATCATTTTGATCAATTGGGTCAAAGTTATGACAAGCCAAATAGGGCCTTTCAAAATTCTTAACAATTTGCATCAGCATGACAACAATAAATGGCCAAATTTGAGGGATTCAAAACCTAGCCAAAACCTATTAAAATGACTCAAAATTTTAAGCATAGGTTCCTTGGTATGGGCTCTAAACTTTTCCAAAGCAGTGAGTCATGAGAAATTACTGGGTGTGAGATATTCAATTGTAAACAAAGCCTCCTGTCCCTATTTAACACTCTCGAAAAAATGCAGATTTGGACATTGTTGAAAACGAATCTTCACATAATGGCTCAGAATAGAAATTTATCTTTATGGGATGAGTGGATATGCTAAATGAAAGGTGTTAGAAACATTAAACATTAATTTTTTGAATGGTACTCAAAATCAGGGCTTTACTTTTGAGTCCCAACAGACATCCTTTATAATAGTAGGTCATTTTTGGCTCCAAGGGTGTCACCCCCAAAAACCCCATGGGGCATTACCCCTCGACCCCATATTGTACTACAAAAGGGAGTGCACCTAGGCTACTACTCCAAGACCTCATCTTAGGAGCACTGCCCCCAAATCCTTGTAGAAATAACTTGGGGGGAAATAATGCCAAATAAACCTTTGAGTCTGATTAGGATCCACATCACAACAAAAATTACATACAAAATCACAAAAGCATGCTTACACCCAAGGAAAACATATTTGCTTTTATACCTTATCCTAACAACTAATTAAGTCATCCTTTTGAGCTTCCCCAATGCACAATTATTATATAGAACCTCTTTAAGATACTACATTTACGTTCCCACATGTTACAATACAATTTACAATTTCCAAAATTATTCCTAATATAAAGTTAACTTTTAGCGAACATATTACATGTTACACTTCAGAAATCTTCATAGAATGATCTTCATGATTAACACAACATGGGATGAAAGGGTAGGAGTAAGGTGGAATGAACCAACTTAGACCTATCAACAACCTCC
Organism: Cupressus sempervirens; assembly: GCA_028749045.1. NCBI lineage: Eukaryota > Viridiplantae > Streptophyta > Pinopsida > Cupressales > Cupressaceae > Cupressus > Cupressus sempervirens. The sequence goes on along the minus strand of CM053789.1, from coordinate 644,140,495 downwards.
TTTCTTAGAGTAACAAATGAAAGCTTAACCAAATACACAACAAGAAACTAGAGACAAAATGCAACATTTCATAGGTGTAATTATTTCACATCACATATAAAGAGAGCAATAGGCTTGGCTGTGGGGCCTTCTAGGTCATAGCCTTATACAAAATGAATTACAAAACTAGAGTCCAAGCTTGCATATCCTTGTTAAAAACAATAGTCCACCAAGATAACTGAGGGGGGGCGGGGTGTGAATCAATTATCCAACAATTAAAACATTTATTATCCTTAAAAATCTTATCCATTCAACCAAAGTAAATAACAATCATAATAAGATGCACATAGACAATTACACTAGATATGTTAACTAGGGAAACCCTTGATCAATGGGAAAACCCCAATGGGAATGATGCCCACAAGATGATGTACTAATATAAATATTCCTTATTACAGGATGGACTCTATTAGGAGTCTATTACAACATTTAGTACATAGAGTCCCTATTAGGAGACTTTGAATCCATGTTAGGAGATTCCAACCCTGTTAGGAGTTGTGCCAACCCTATTAGGAGTTCTAGTACAATGTATACAAGAAGAGACCACAACCCAAACATGCAATTTCAATTACAAGAAGAGCTCACTACTCAAACATGCAATTTACTATTATGTTCTTCTTTCCATTGTTCTATCAACCAAACCAATCACTGTCGAACCTTGTAGACTAGGTCACGAACATCGAATCCAAATATCAATCCTCAGATCACACAATAGAATCTTGGCTGCTCTACTATACTCAAATTCACATTCTTCTCTCTCTATTGCTTACAATCACTTTTGATCATTTCAATTCCATGTCATCCACACCTCTCATGATAAAGGAAAATGTCTTTCCTTTATACCGAGTCCATAAAATAATTTCTTGAGTTGTTTGTTACACATTCTCAATTAATTATTATAGGACCACATTGAGAACACATTACACTTAGCGATAACATTAATCTTTTGACTTGCAAGTTGAATAAATTTCTATACACATAATATTATGATGAGTGAGCTTGACCACATCATCATCAACATATCTTCTACACATCCTTAACCTTGATTATTGAAACAATAATTCTGCTAAGAGATATAAAAAGTTTACTAGAACATGCCTTTGTAAACTCTATCTCAAAATAGACATCACCAAAACTTACATAACTTTTTCTAGACTTATCATTTCTTCATCCGATGTTAACTACATATACTAGATACTTAGAAGTATCTCCCATAACTTTGGATGGTGAAAATATTCAATTAGCCATCCATACCAACATGATCTTTTTATTATTCTTCTATCAGATACCACATAAATATGCTATATTGACATCAATAACAAACTTAGTCATGAATGTAACATATCTACAATACTCCCCCATAAGAATATCATTAGCATTCTTGCTTCTAATAATCTCCCAAAAATTCTATCTCTCATTTTAAATTTTTTGATCTCCTACAACTAACTAAGTTTCTAATTATATAGCTAGCTAAGCCACTAGTCATCTAGTCAAGCATTTAATTGCATTATAGGTCCATTCTTGGAAGAGTAAACCAAATCTCAAGAAAAAGAAAACATAATATCACACACACATACAAATAGGTCTATTGGAAATTTGATCAATTTTTCCCTTGGGATTTGTAACAAGGGCTTAACCACCTCCTATGAACTATAAGTTAAGTGGTTGTATCAAGCATTGATAGATCAGTCTTTTGGTATAACGACAACCCCACTTTAAAAAGTGGTATCAAAGCTTGGAAATAGGTTCAAATCTTTAGACCCTTAGGTAACACTGAGGGGGATATTGTTGGAAACTTATTCAACACTCCCCTTGGCATTCGTGACAAGGGCTTAACTACCTCCTATGTACTATAAGATGAGTTGTTGTATTAGGCATTGACAAATTGGTCTTTTGGTGCAATGACAACCCCACTCTAATAAGGTCCACATAGGAGTTAGAAGTTTTCCCCCAACTATGTAAGATGTCATGTCATCAATGGATATCACACTAAAAAAACAACATACCTCACTAGATGAAAACTATAGGAAATAGAGAACACAAATAATGACATAGAAATCAAAGAATATGAAACATCAGAATGTGCACAGTTAGGACAAGGATCTAGGATAGGTCCTTGACATGATATGAATTGCACTCAATCTAAAATCGAAAGCAACAACAACTACTTCATGAACAACATAATGGAACAAAAAACAAGGAATATTTTTTGGTTAATGCAAAATTGCTCATTAACCCAAGATGCTCTTGCCTTAGACATGTGGGATAAGAAGAGAACAGATGTCCACATCTGGACTCAAGAGTGTTCTAACCTGAACCATAAAGATCTAGTTCAACTTGTGATATCCATGAACTTTCTTCAATTAGTTTTCCTTTCCACCTAATAAGGTATTGCACGTAATCCCTTTCTTTGGTGCTTCTGCTTATTTTGGTTTCAAGATCTTTTCAATGACCTCCTCTTTCTTCTTTGGATAATTTGAATTATCAACTCACTTTTAGGTTCATGGTTTTCAAAGATATATGAAATGTTGAATATGGGTAAAATGTCCATATTTCCTGGTAACTCAACTTCAAAAGAATTTCCACTATCAAACTTTCTCATATTTTTACAAGGCCAAAACTTCTTAATCTTCAATTTGTTGTATGTTCCAACTAGAAATCTATTTTTCTTCAAAAGAGTCATTATCTGATCACCTTCACTAAATTTTTTTATGCATTCTTCTCTAATTATCTCACTATTTATATTCTCAAGTATTGTTCTACAAAGTATCTCTTACATCATCATGCAAATTCTTTATGAAATTCACAAAATCTTCATCATCACCACTACTCTTTTCTTTATTACTCATGTTTCTTCATTTTGTAGTTCCTCTAGGGTGCAAACCATTTATTATCTTAAAATATGTCTTCTTAGTACTTCTATTCATAGAGGTGTTGTATGTAATGCTTACCCCTAGTTTATTTTTCATGTTATTGCCAAATTCTTTTAGGCTAGCTTTATGGTTATATTTTATCATTTAGTAGTACTCGGTTACCTGAATTGATTGGATGTTATTTCATATTGAGTTTATATATTTGATGAGCTACTTGATACTTAATTACTTCATGTGTTCGTGTTTATTCTTTTGATGATGATGCTTCGTATGTTCATATAGTGATTTTAGTTATTTCATGATGATAGTTAGATGGATGATTTATATGCAATTTTCTATGGCTACTGACCCCATACTTACATGTGTATGGTGTACATGTATGTTTTACTTTATGCTTGATGTTTCCAATGTGGTTGAGGGAGGGAGTCATAGTCACTTGCTAGTCAGGATCTACACAATACACCACTCCTCCCAATTGCATGTTTAGTTCAGATATATATGTATATATACATGTTCAACTTTTATGTAGATTGCAGGTACTAGGCATTGACTTCCCTAAATTGTCAGGATGAGCATGCTCTATTATAGTATCTCAATGCTAAAAGAGGGGAGATAGTTGTCAAGTCCAAATTCTAACCTTGAGCCAATTATCCTAGAATATAGGACAAGTATCTAAGTTATTTACCTTTCTAAATTCATCAAGTGATATGAATTTGAGATTTTGACCCTTTGAGTTTGATTTTGTACTGTCTTTTAGATAGATTTTCTTATTTATATTTGTGGGTCTATTGTGATTATCAATTATAATTAAATCAAATAAAGACATTATTAAATGATTTAATTTAACAAAAAAATTATAAAGAAAAATCAAATTTTAATTAATTGAAAAATTAGTTAAATAGAGGAAATGAATTTAAAGATTTAATTAAAAGACTAAATTTGGCATAATTATATTTATTTAATTTAATAATAATTAATTTAGAAGTTTCATTTTTAAAATGAACTCTAAATATTATTATTAGTTAAATTAATAAATATACTTTCTAATTACATCTTATTATTTAATAAATGCAACTGAGCATATTTTAATAAACTCTATTATAATTAAAATTTAAAAAGTATATTCAAAGAATTAAATTAATTAAAATAACAAAAAGAAATGATTTTGCATGTTCGTAAAATCAAAACCCTAAGAGGAGGAAATCCTTTATTAGGAGATTAGAGCTCATTTCTCTACACATAGGTTTTGGAGATAAATAATTGGAATTGGACAAAAGATTTGTTGAAAGTTTTCAAAGAGTTTGGATTTGCATGCATTCACAGGCTGTCTCATATCTTAACTATTGTTTTGAGGTAGAGTTTGAAAACCCATTGTAGAATTTTATTGAAAGATCTGTCTACTTTGTGTCTTCCTATGTGCTTGCATAATGCTTATTAATTTATTGTATTAATCTTTGGATAAGGAATTATGTTGTAGATTTTGAAAAGGAAAACTTATTAATCAAAAAAATGTGACTGAGGAAAACTATTTGAAAATTTGGAAAATTATTATGACCGTATTATTTTAAAACCCTTTCTAATTTGATTATAGAAAATTGGAAGAAAATAACAGATTGAATAGCTAGGGTTTGAACTTTAAATTTATCATGTGATTATCACGAATTTTCTAAATAAAGGTAAATATTCTTCTAATAATCTAATTGAAAAAATTATTGGAAAAATAAAAGATTAATTGAGAGAAAAGCATGTTGTAGCTAAACTTATGCATGCATGTGAAAATAAATATACTAAACAGAGAAAACTAAGTATATTATGGCTGCATGATTTGAGAGATCAAAGACATGCAAAAATACTAATTGAATGCTTATTTTAATTTTATAAAATTATAATTTAATTTTTAGATTTATTTGTTTAAAAAAAAGACTTTTCTTTTATGATTACTTATTAATTTTAGAATTTTAAAAAATTATTAAATAAATAAATTATATATATATATATAATCAGTAAACAACTGAAGCCTAGATTAATTATTATTATTTATTATAATTAATTATTTTATGTGTTAAGTGAATTCGAACCCAACACCTCCCACATGAGAGGCTACAAGTTACCATTGTGTTGTAGGCTCTTGCATTAATTAAAAAAAATATTATTTATTTATTTTAAAAATAAAATAATTAAATACTACTTATTTTCTTATAAGTGAGTTTTTTTATATTAATTCTTTTACAAAAAACTCTTAGTGGGTTGTAACTTGTTATATATTTATTAATGCAAGTAGAGTTATAAGTTAATAAATATATAAATGCGACGTAGCTATGTTTTAAGAAGAGTTATAATTGAGTTAACTATATAATAGTCTAGTTATAAATATTTAAATATTATGAGATAAATTATAAATAGTTTAATTATAATTATAAATTCAAGTTTGAGCTATCTCGGGTTGCATTATGAATTAAAGGAAAAGTAAATATTAATATTAGACTTAAATAGAAGTCAAATTAATATTTTAGAAATGAAATTGATATTAAATTTAATCTAATAATATACATTTATGTTATTAATTAAATCATTTGTGATTTACAATTATTTAAATTATTAACATGATAATATTTCACAATTAATAACCTTATCCAGCCATGATACAATTATGAAATGAAAACTTGAATTTGATGCAAATAAATTTTTATAGAATTTTATTTATTTATAAAAAGATGAAATAACTACAGTTGTTTTAAATGCATGTCATGTTTTATTTTGTGTCAAGTTTGGGGAAAACCTAGTAGTTTGACTAAATAGACATGTTTACCAGATGCTTTGGAAGTGGTTGTTTTTGTGATGCTTTTTTCATGATGTTGTTTTTTCATGATTATTTTATTCCCAATCAATGTGCTATATCCACGTGTTTGTGTGATGAGATCAAGTTCTTTTTTGTAAGCTCATGTATTGAGATTTTCTTGGTGTAACCCATGAGGTTTTGGATCAATCATCTACTGGTTCTTTCCAGTTGCTTGTATAGGATTGAGGTGAATATTGTGATTTTATGAGATATACTTTTTATGAGCTTAGGGTAGGTTATCTATGTGTATGCTGGAAAGTGGCTTACAATGGAGGCTAGAGCCCTAAAGAGGCTTTCTAGGTAACCCATTGTAAGTTGCATGAATAAGTGATATAATTTCATTAAATGAGTTAAAATGAATTAACAAGTGTTAGTGTTTTACCTTGCTCATGCCTCAAGTGCTAGTATAGGCTAGGATGAGAGTAGGGAGGATGTGTGGTCGTGACCTTGCCTTGTTAGTATGCCTTGTTTGTAAGAAAGGATACTAATGCCACATAGAGTCACTTGGGGCCTAGAGTCCAGAGATGTTGCTAGGGTAACCTTAGAGTTGACTCACGTGATGACACTTTCCTAAATGCATAGTAGGTTTCCTACATGTCTTTGTTGCCTTTGGGATTAGATGTTACTATTGTACTTGGTACCTTTGCATTAGATTGCTATCAAGATTTCCTTGACCTAGAATTCTTTTCATAATTTTTGGATTATTATTTGTTTTGGACTTGAGATTATCCCCTCAACATGGTGGGAGTGGGCCATTTAGGTTTCACAAGGTTGGGTGGTAGTGTTTCTTATACCATTGAGATCCAATAGCTAGATGTACTTGTGTAGTTTTTCTATCCCTCTGATCTTGTGATTTCATTCTATGGTAGTATTTTGATTTATTATGCTTTGATTTTTTGAGATCCTATGAGATGTTGTACCTTATCATGTTGTATATTCTTTTATCATTTCATGCCTTGTGACTTGTACAGAGGATGATTATGCATTTGGTTATGCCATGTGGCATCCTATGTACTTGTATATTATTTCATTTGATTTCATACTTATGGTTATCCTATGATGTGGACTTTTTTAAGTATCATATTTAATTTTAATAAAACTTATGTATGTGATTCAATGTCATGGAACCCTTAAGAGATGTAATTTGTTTATGGATTTTTTGTATGTATGTGAGATTATTGCTTCCACTATGTTATCTCTTGTGGTTTTAATCTTTTTTTTTTTTTTTGAATACTTAGTGACATATTAGGTCAATTTCTTTTTTGTTCCTTGGTGGGACATTACATTGTATGCAAATTCAACTTGTATCAAGACCAAGTCCCATTTTTTAGGCTTATTTCCAACCAATCATCTCAACAAAATACCCAAGCTTTTATTCAAAAATTTAGTTTTTCCATTAGTTTGAGGGTGAAATGTAGAAATAAACTTAAGATTAGTATTCAACTTCTTCAAAAGTGTCCTCCAAAAGTATCTCATTAACTTAATGTCTTTGTTTGAATTAATAATTGTCTATGGCAATTTATGCAACCTCAGTATCTCTTTGAAAAATAATTCTTCTATATGTACTACATCAGATGTTTTCTTGGAAGGTATGAAACATGTCATTTTAGAAAATATGTCTACTACCATGATGATAGAATCAAAACCTCTACAAGTTCTAGGAAATACAAGTACAAAATCCATGCTCATACCTTCCCAAGGTATATTAGGAACAGGCAAAGGTGAATAGCTTTTATTCAAAAATATTGTTTTTCCATCAGTTTGAGGGTGAAATGTAGAAATAAACTTAAGATTACTATTCAACTTCTTAAAAAGTGTCCTCCAAAATTATCTCATTAACTTAATGTCTTTGTTTGAATTAATAATTGTCTACGACAATTTATGCAACCTCAGTATCTCTTTGAAAAATAATTCTTCTATATATACTACATCAGATGTTTTCTTGGAAGGTATGAAATGCGTCATTTTAGAAAATATGTCTACTACCATGATGATAGAATCAAAACCTCTATGAGTTCTAGGAAATCCAAGTACAAAATCCATGCTCATACCTTCCCAAGGTATATTAGGAATAGGCAAAGGTGAATACAATCCCAAATTTTGACTACTTCCTTTAGCTACTTGACATACTCCACTACTTATCATGAATTTTTGAACACCCTTATACATCTAAGGCTAATAATACCTTTCAACAATCAACTTTAGAGACATATCAATTCTAAAACATCCAACAAGTCCACCACTATGCTTTTGTTTAATGATGTTACTCCTCATAGATCCTCTTAGTATGCAATGTTGAATTTCTTTGAACAAGATGTCATCCTGAATGAAATAGTCAATCGACTTATCTTTTCAACTATCAAATGATACTTACAAGCCTTCTAAGGTTATGCAAAATTCAGGCTAGTTTCATAAAAAGTCTTCAAGTCATCAAAACCAATAACTTCAACTTCATTTCTGTTAGAAAACTCTTTCTTCTACTCAAAGAATCCATAACTTTATTTATTGTCCACTTCTATGTTTCAACAAAAAATTGAAAATTTTAAAATATTCTACCCACTTAATATGCCTTTGATTTAATTTGTCCTAACTTCCAATATACTACAAGGCTTTATGATCTGTATACAAGGTAAATTACTTAGGCATAAAGTAATGTCTCCACTTCTTCAAAGATTGAATAATAGCATATAATCCATTATTATAAAATGAGTTATTCTTTCTAGCATCATTCAATTTCTCACTAAAGAAAGCTACTTCTTGACTCAAAACGACTCTAATTGCATTTGCACTAGCATCACAAACTATTTGGAAAACATTAGTGAAATAAGGTAAAGTGAGTGTAGGTAACTCTAAACCTTTTGTTTTAATGTTTCAAAACTCTTATTTTCTCCTTATGTCCACTTGAAATCCATTTTTATCTCCTCTCATAGTTTTTGTCATAGCATTACATACTAAACTAAAATTTGAAAAAAAAATTCTGTGAAAACTTGCCAACCCATGAAATGACCTAACTTTTCCAATAGTTAAAGGTGTAGGCCACTCAAATATAAATTTTACCTTCTTATGATCCATCTTCAAACCTTCAAATGAAATCACAAAACCACAATATACTAGACCCTCTTTTATAAAGAACATTTCTTCAAGTTAATCAATAACTTTTCCTCTTTCAACCTTTGTAACACTTATCTAATATGCTCAAGATGTTCCTCTTTAGTCTTACTAAAAATCAATATGTCATCATGGTATAAAATAAATTTTTTTACCAAAAATTTCTTCAAAACTTCATTCATGAGTCTCATGAAAGTGTTACATGCATTAGTCAAACCAAAAGGCATAACCAACCATTCATATAAGCCTTCATTATTCTTAAAAGAAGTATTCCATTCATCTCCTTCTTTGATTCTGATATGATGATATCCACATTTCAAATCAATTTTGGTAAAGTATCTAGCTCCACTCAAATAATCTAGTTGTCATCAATCTTAGGCAAATGAAACCTATGTTTTTTTGTGATCTTATTTATAGCTTTGGAATTAGAGCACATTCTCCATTCTTCTTAGGTGCCAATACAACATGTACCACACAAGGACTTAAGCTTTCTCTTATCAAAAGTCTCTCAAGAAATTTTTCACTTGACCTTGCTTGGTAGGGTCTAAAAATTGACCTTGCTCGGTAAGGTCTACAACCTGACCTCACTCGGTTTAGTTAGAACTAATGTGAGATGTCTTCTTTAGAATCCTAGTTCTAGTTCTTCTTGTGAGAGATCAAGTGGAAAAGCTTGAGTCACTAAATTCTTGAGTGACATGATCATTATTTCTCAAACTTGAATTCTGAGAAGATTTTGGAATCCATTGCTATCTCATCTACTTTCTAATGTTATCAGCCTTAGCTTTCTTTTTATCTTCAATTATTCTAGTATTCATATAGTTTTTGGCAATATGACCAAGTTTTGTACAAATGAAACATCTTCTAGTAGTGTCTCTTATCCTCATGTGATGCTTTACACAATTCATTCCAATGTGTCCAAATTCTCCATTGTAATGACATCTACACCAAGTGTTATAGTCTCAACCAAATATAGCTTTTACAATCTGTGATGCTAGGTTTAATGTCTTACTTTTGTATTCTGAATATTTGTGCCCATGCTTCTCATATTTGTGACATTTGTGTTCAAACATAGGTTTTTCCTTGCATTCATTATCTCTATGACCATGCTGGTTGTAATTGTAGCATTTTCCATCAAATTTATCTTTCCCATTGCTCAAACATTTTTTTAATGTATGACCTATCTTACCACATTAACTGTAAGTAGGTCTTTGATTCTTTTGAGCTCCTTCCTTGGATGATTCACCTTCTTCTGTATATCCAATTCCTCCTTTTCCTTTTTCTTCTATAATGGCTTTACTCATTCAATCGATTCATGTCTTCTTGAGATTTCATCATCCTCTCATTGGTTTTCTTTTCAGTGTTTAGGTCATTCAAAAAAATTTCATTTTCTGATCTTAGATTCACGATTTCTTCATTTGCATTGTTGAGCTAATTAATGAAGTTTTCCTACATTCTTTGTAGCATTCTAAAGATTTCTTAGTTGAAAATAGGAGGTAGCTAACCCTTAGACCAAGACTTATGCTTAGAATCTTGGTATCAAGTCTTTTTTTGATTCATAGTTTTGAAACACCAACAAAATGGCGACTTTGCTATGGACAAGATGACAAAGCCTTGTTAAAAGGACAAGTATCTCTAGTGTGAATTGAATATTCCAGTCCTATTTTTCAGAATGTTTTGCCCATCTGAGTCACCAAAAAAATGATAACTCCATTGGGGACAAGATGGCAATAAGCCTTGTTAAAAGGACAAGAATCTTTGGTATGAATTGAATATTTCAATCCTATTGTTTAGAATAGTTATGCCAATCTGAGTCACCAACAAAATGACAAATCTTCTAGGGAGTCAATGAAAGAAAATAACTTTGTAGTTCTAGAATCTCTGCTAAAATACTCAATATCTAATGTCATAATCTTGTTAGCTTGTAAATTTTTTCCTGAGTTTTGGTTGTTGCTGAGCAATAAACCTTAAGAATTTGAGAAAATATCTAATACCATATAGGTTGTGATGTAGAATGGTTTTGTGAAGTGCCTTATTGGTTGAATAGAGTTTATTTTTTGAAATGTATACAATAAAAGGATTAGGGTTGGGTTCCCTTTTGTCAAATTTATTTTAAATAAAAGTTTCCCTCATAAAAGCCTCTTTGTCTTTTAGCCTAATAAAGATATTTTTCCCTTAGTGGGTGGTGGCTCAGTCTTAGTTTTGATAATAGTGCTTATTTAAAAAAAGTAAAAGATGGCTAACAAGAGAAATAATATGAGAGCTTATGTGAAGGAAAATCCAAATATCCCATTGTATACTAATTCACCAAAGGATGGTAACAAAAACTAGCTTAAAAAGAAGGGTGAGTCCAATCAAATATGGAAACCTAGATATAGCCCTCAATACCAACCTTCAATTGAGAAAGAAATTTCATCTCATAGCTCTGAGTCTAAAACTATAGACTCCTAGGAAATATTCTCATAATGCCTTATCATGAAGTTGGGTTTTATCAAGATAAAATGATATCATCTATAGGAGATACTATTTTTATGACCAGTGTTGTAGAAGAAATGAATCAATGCCATAGACCTAGGAGTACTCAATAAAATAGGCCAAATCTTGAGGAAGTCCCTTATATTGAATGAAATCTAATAGATTTGGATGATTTTATAGAGTCTAAAGTAATAGCCATGGCTCATGATGATGTATTTTCTAAGGTAGAAGTCCTTAGAAGAAGAGTTGTTGAAGAAGAAGCCAAATGTGTTTGTTTGGAGAATGAAAAAGAGAAAATAACCATGAATACTCTTATTGAAAGAGATAACTTTCTTAGGAGAATGGCTTCACTCAAAGATTAGAATAAAAGGTTATAAAAAAGTCCTCCAAAATACATTCAGATGTAATTGGAAATGTTGAATTTTTAAGATCTAAGGTCTAAGAGTAGGAAAATCTTTTGAAAGGAAAGGAAGGACCCTATTTTAGCCCATGTGAAATCCTACAAAACAACTGAACCAAAACTTATAGACCTGACTATGAAACACCCTGATAAGGGTAAGAAAAAGGTTGTAAGAATCTAAATAAATGAACCTCAAGCCATTCCTAGCAAATCTACAAGTCAAGTCATGTCTCATTTGGACCTAGATTTAGAGAAGGCAAGGAAAGAGAAAGAAAATCTAGCTAAGGAACTTGAGAAAGTGGAAAATGAAGCACAAGCAGTAGAGGCCAAGAGGAAAATCCAATTCATTAAGTCTAATTTTTCCTTGGCTTCATGGCCTAATATGTCCACTCAAGCCACAAATTTTATTCCCACTTGTGGACCAATAGCCTTAAACCATAATCTGTCTTAGCTAGCCCTTACATCATCCTCCACCACCAACACTCAAATCCCTACTATTCAACAAATAAAATAACTTCACATCTCTGTCCAAAACCATGTAAATACAACAAGTACATCAAATGTTGTTTTTTTTTTAGAAAGGACCTATATACATGGAGAAATATAGACATATTTCATTCTTAGGTATCCATGTGCTCCCACAACCTATATCCTTTGACCTTTGAGATAAGGTTGTGAAGTTTTTGGGAAATAATATTGTTACTAGTGAAGAACACTTAAGGATATTTGGAGACATGCTCAATGATTATGAAGTGGAGCATGAATATATGGTAATGAATTTTTTTGTGCATTCATTGACTAAAGATGCAAGGGACTAGTTTAGGAGGTTGCTAGATGATAGCATTATTTCATGGAATAACTTGGAAAAGTCTTTTAAGGAACAATATGGAGATACCACTAATGTTGTTTTTGTGTTAAATGAATTTAACAATATAAAGAAGAACTCCAATGAGTCCACTTTTGACTTCAATGTGATATTTTAAAAGGGAATGTATAAGCTCTTCCAAGTGATGAGACTCAATGAAGATACAAGGACCCTAAAACCTAAACAAATGCTTACAAGATGGTGGTTAACATGGAAAACAATAGAGAGGCTTTGGGTAATCTAGGAAGAAGAGATGATCCCAAGTTGTTCAACCCAAGGAACAATAAAAAAGAAAGTGATAAACCTGCTATAAATAATAAGCTTGAGGAGGACACAATGGGTCAAGTGTTAACTCTTCTAAAAAATATGAGTCCACTAGCTTTCAATGCAAATAAGTCTAATGCTGGTGAGAAAATTCTAGTGAACAATAATCATTTCAATAGGTAGCCTAGAGTGCAAAATTATCCATACACTATCCAGTGGAAAGATGACAAGCCTATCCCCAACTTGGCCTAAAATATGTAGGATAAAGCTACCCCTTACCCTCTGCAAAGAAAATTCTATAAATATGACATATCATGTACCATGGTGCATAATATTCCAATCACCTTTTTCGTCTGATTATTGTGCAGTATCCCAATCATTTGCTGCAAATCAACATGTGAAAAATGAGGAGGGAGAAGAAGAAAAAGATCGTGAGGATATTAGTTGCAACATGGTGAATTTATGTGATGATTATGAGGATTCTGATTTGGAGGAACCTAAAAATGATTTTGTTGATCAGAGAAATGTTTACCAATTACATCATCAACAAGTGTTCTCAGACAATGAAGATTGTGACAAAGACAAGATATGTACTACATCTTCAAATGTTGGTCACATAAACCTAAGAAAGCCTTCTAAAGAATAGATTGATAGAATTATAGAAGAGATGTTATCTGAAGTGCACAATACCTATAATCTGAGAAATAGGACTTTCAACATTGATATTAGTAAGCCATCTAGCATCTTCATAAAATATATTACTTACAAGATGACTGATGATAGAAAGGAGGACAACATAGTGATAGTTAAAGCCAAGGATAGTAAGAACAAGAAATGGGAGACTAAGAAGAAAGTGCAATTTTAGACATTTGAGATAGTTAGGCTAATGTACAAGAGAAGAAGTTAGAATTTGATGTCACCAAGCAAGTGGCAATGCCTACTATTAAAATAGTCTCAAATCCCACTATTTTTGTGAAACCTATTATCTATGATCTAATTGATATTATATCTATGTTGTAAAATTTCCTTTGTATAAATTATTTATAATAGACAAGCATAAGATTAAGGCTCTTGCTTGGTTGGATGGGATAGGTAGTAATAGTAATGTTGAACAAAAGCCCATGGTTATATAACAAACTATTAGTGTAAATACGTATTCACTATTTACACTTACTTAAGTTTACTTAGGTTAATGTATTATTTTATTATATTGCATTATTTTATTATTTTTATTTATGACACTTAGGAGTTTGCGCTCCTTTTTGAGTTGTCATGTAGACAAAAAAGGATTACGCAACTCTATTTTAGCACATGGTGTCCACAACACTGATTTGCATGTCACACCCTTGTAGGCTTATTCTTTCATCAGTGCACATACATTTGTGCTTAATGGAGGATAACCCATATGTGGTGGACATGTGCCTAGTTGTTGACACATCATGGTGCTGATTATGAGGCATTCTAGATGTATCTCAGAGGCCTTTTCTATAGACACTCTTAGTGTACTCTTAACATGTCATATTGAATATATCGTCATTATGACCATACTCTCTCTCTTGGTCTATAGTTGTGCTTGTGTTTGAGTTCTTAGTTCTTGGGTGAATTTTTCCCTTAGGAAAATTATTACATGGTATCCGAGCTATACCAAATTCTTACATGGTATCAAAGCTTGGAGACTTTCTCATCACATAGCCATTTAAGACCACGCTTGCTTCATCACCTCAACCTGAATCTAGAGTGTTGCAGAAATTGGGAGCATCGAGAGCCAAATCTGACCTCACCATTGCATCCAAAATGTTGAACTAGTGAAAATTGACTATAAACTTGGCTACATTGGCCCAAAGTCGACCGTGAGGCAAATTTTTTTTGCAAATCAAAACTCGAAAGCCCTGATTTGCAGATTAGGTATGGTCATTTGCAGATCTTTTTAATTCATTTTTTATATCTGTAATTTTTTTCTCTGCATTTTTTATTACAAATTTTTGAAATTTTTTTAGCCTTATGGGTTGGTAGTAGAGAATTTTTTTAGGTAGAACTGGGCTATGAGCTCTCGGCCCTACATAGTATTTTGTTTTGTTGCAGGTTATTTAATTTAATTTGTGGGCTTTAATTCAAATTTGGCATAACCTTGCCCTTAGAATGCCCAAATTCTATTAGCACACAATATAAATTGTGGGTGGCAATTTCACCACCAACGACATATGGCTCAATATGCCACAACACATCGATGGTTCCAACTAAAGCTCAGTGGCTCTTTTTCTTATAAGTCATAGCTGCAAACTTTTATACACCCTTAAGGGTGCTCTTCCCATACATGTGGGATTTTTCCAAATGAATTTTGGCAATGACACAATTAAAAAATTTTGGCTACCACAATAGTTTTTCGGTGGCAAAGTTAGGTCTACATTGTTCTCCCAGCCTAGCGTCATTGATAGCATTTTATGACGAATGGAACATGAACACCGGCATGACAAACAAGGATTTTTCAACATCGACTCCTGCACGATGGTTAAAATTTCTTGGCTCCTGCAAAGGCATTTCCCATCATCTATTTGCATGCAGGTTTCTGTCGATGAAATCTGGCATCTGTGATAGTTTCCATCCACTGTTGGCAAATTCTAGCATGGTGAAAATTTTGTAAAAAAATTATGGTGTCAAGCAGACACCCACCGCTATTTCAAGTTTTTTAGCCACCCCAGTCAACCATGTGGAGCGGTGTTCATTGGACACATGGCACTCCAATTATTGCTTGCTACCTCCAAACCTTGGTACATGTGGATCAATTACCTTTGACAAGTGTCAAGTTGACATAGATCTGCCACATTAGATCTAGGACTGCAATGTCACCCATGGAACTTGGCCTATATTGCCACATAAGCATACAATTTTGCACATTTTGTTCAGTATGGACTCCCAGTCAGTGCCATGCCAACTGCCACGTTAGGAGGGGGCCCATATTTTTTGCTGATGTCATCATTTCCATGGGTTAAATTTGATGACCTTTTGATCATTAAAACTAGGCATTTTACAACTACTACAATGGCCATTTGACCATCAAACTCAGAATCAGTTTTTTCTCCAAACCCCGCAACCTAACTTTGCAAGCCCATAACTCAGACATCCAGACTCTGATTCATTTGCAATGTTTTTTGAAATTGGGTAAAATTTTCTAAATTTTCTAGTGGTGGTGTTTTTTTCTAGGTTTAGTACATAGATTTTGTAGAAATTGCATTTTTTGGTGATTGTACCTACATAATCCTGCATTTTGCAACTTCAAAAGCTCCATACAAGTACATCTGGTCACTTTTTCAAGTTTCATTTTTTTTGAAAGTGCATATTTTTTTTGTCTACTTTTTAGATTTGAAGTTAGATTCTAAGGTTGTGTGGACCAAAATCTCACTTTTAGAATTAGGCCTTTTTTGGCATTGTTAAGTTTTAATTCTTTTTCAGAATTGTTATAAATCTAAGCTACAGTGCTTAAGTGATAGATTTAAGCCTTATAAGGTAGTTGTAAAAGAAAAATTAGAAAGTCCACTTTGTTCATTTTGACAAGTGGCCCATTGTAAACACACTACTTATAAAGTGCCAAAAGCATCTCTTTTGGGGGGGTCTTTTGATTGAGTGAAAATGGGGGGTGTATACTGTGTTTTTGTGTCTCTCTATTGTGCTCTTTTCATTTCTGCATCATGGGTTTTAAATGTCCTCCTCTAACTTCGTGCAACTATTTTACATGGAAAGATATTGCATGGAGTAGATTAATGGAAAAAGGATATAGTCTTTATGTTGATGGTACAATTACCAAACCTACTGATGCTAAAGAACTCATTGATTGGAAAAATTGTGTACATGGGGATCTTCTCTTTATTAAAAATTGTTCAGAATCCAAAGAAGCTTGGGATAAACTTGAATAGTTGTATGGTAAGGTGGATGAAGAAAATGGATTTTAGATTGAGGATGATCGACTTCTCTTGGATCCAAAGAATTTTGACACAATTCAATATTATATCATCAAAGCCAATGAGTATCGGGCACTTCTTAAAGACTGTGGAAATCCCATGAAGGATGACAAGTTGATTCATCACATCCTGAAGAGGCTACCTTCTAAGTATGCTAACTTTGTTTCGAGTTTAATACTCATAGGTTGACCATGGGATCTACTTACCACAAGCCTTCCTTTGATGCATTTACAAAGATGTTGATTGTTGAACAATCTCACTTGATGGATTTTGGACTTCTCAAGTCATCAAAGAACAAAGCCTTGGTGGCTAGTGATGAGCACAAATCAAGTCAAGGAGGGAAAGGCAACAAGAAGAAGAAGAAATGGAAGCAAAAAACACAATTTGAGACATACCAATCCTCCTCTCAACAAGGCAATTCTTCTTCAAACAAGAAGGGAAGTAATGAAAAGAAGGAAAAACTTTTTGGTGGATACTGCATAAAGCCAAATCATGATGAGCATCATTGCAAGACAAAAAGAATCGATGAGTTAGAGACTCTACTTAGGAAGAACAAGATTCAAGTGCTAGGTACTTCCAAGGATTCAACTCCAACCTCTTCAAAGGGTACAGGGCAAGTACTTATGACAAACAAAAGTTCTTCTTCAAAATGGATACTTGACTCAGGTGCCTCTTACCATTTGGGTTCTTCAAAGGAAGACTTTTCTTTATTGAAGCAGTCAAAGGTACCACACATCTTTGTGGGAGATAAAACTAAAATGGAAGTTGAAGGGAAAGGACATGTTGAAATGGAAAATGGGGAATTCAAAGATGTTCTCTATGTTCCAAACCTTAGCTCCAATATCCTATCAGTTTACCAAATCACTCACCTTGGAGATGGTCACAAAATTGAGGTCCTTCCAGATTCAGTGATGGCACAAAGTCTTAAATATAATTCATTGGTTGTAGTGGGTAAAGTCAATGATGACAAGAGGCTTTATTCCCTCTCCCACTTTGTGCCTAAGAGTCCTTCTCAAGCCTTGTTAACTCACTCTACTTCACACATCAACTTATGGCACGAGCGGTTTGGTCACCTTGACTTCTACTCTCTTCAACAACTATGATCAAAACATATGGTCAAAGGTCTACCTAATAACAACTTTTCTAAGGGAGAATGTTCATCTTGTTCAGTGAATATGAATCTCAAGGAGAAGTATGATAAAGGGAAGTCTTCTCACGCTCCAGTTGTTCTTGAGCTAGTTCACATGGTATTAGCAAGATCCTTTGCAGTGACTTTAGTTAGCCAAGGCCACTACATTCTCACATTTTTTGATGACTTTTCAAGATTCACTTGGGTCTACTTCCTTCATCACAAGAATGAAGTGGTTCATAAGCTTCAAGACTTAAAGACTCATGTTAACACAAGTCAAAGCAAGCCATCAAGGTACTAATGGTGGACAATGAGAATAGATATGTAGATAGAAGACTTAAGAAATTTTGCAAAATTGAGGGGATTGATCTTCAGAACCCACCAAAATTTAGTCCACACAAGACATATGTTGGAGCTATGAGGATTAGGACTCTCTAGACCATGGAAAGTTGCATGATAAAGACCAAGTCTCTCAATCCTACACTAGAAGTTGAAGCCATTAGCAGTGCTACTCACATACTTAATAGGTCTCCTCATAATGCCTTAGATGGGAAGACTCCTTTTGAGGCATGGTGTGGCAAAAAACCAGTTGTAAGTCAACTTAGAGTCTCTAGTTATCTAGCATGGGCTAACCTATCTTCTAAGAGTTGTAAGGAACTGAAACCTAAGCCTTTTACTTTCATCATTTATGAAGATAATGCTAAGGCATATAGACTTATGGATCTAGAGACTCACATGATTTTTGTGGAGAAGGATGTTCACTTTGAGGAAAGTTCACCTAAATTATCCTCTAATCCTCTCCACACATCATACACAGTGGAAACTAATAGTGACACCGCTGATAGTGCTTCAATAGGTTAAGACACATGGGGTTCTATCAACAGTTGTAGTGAGAGGTCACATTAGTCCAGCCTACATGCTTACATTACCATAGTGAAAGGTCCATCACAACATGGTACATCTCATCTTCTAGCACCAGCTTCCATTGACTTGGGAGATATACTTGAGGACTTACATCTTCTCATTGATGAAGGTGATCCTTCTATAGTTGTTGTCAGGGCTCACTCTGACCCTCATGTCCATTCTCTACATGACCAATCTGTAAAGGTTGGCATGATTGTCGATCCTTATGAATAGCAATTAATGGAGGTCTCTTTATCAGTTGAGGAGACAGTTGGTTCAGTGGAATAGGTTCAACAAACATCCTTGCCAGATCAACATTCATTCTTTTTAGCACAATTGGAAGGGGTGAGCATCAGCATCAACACAAGGATACTTGAGAAGGTTTTAGGGCTAGCATACATCTTCAAGAGTGTACTTTTTCCATTATTTCTTCATAAAAGGAGGAACACCATTCTACATTATTGGACCAGCTTCTTCATCAGAGTAGCTTTCACTTGTTGGCATTCTTCTTTGGGGGGGGAGCCTCTTCTGTCTCTCTTCCTCTTCTCATCATTCTCTTATGTATATACTAGATTTATGTCGTAATGGGGGGGTCTTGATTATTCCATCCATCAATGCATCCTTATTTATCTCTCTTTTTGGGGGAGGGTTTTTCCCATGAGGTTTTCCCACTTTCTCTACTTTATGAGAGATTTTCATTTTCATTATGTACATGGGTACCTAACATGGCCTAGTAGCCATGACCCATTCTGAATCTTCATCCTAGTTTTCATAAGCTTAAGGGCATTCCCCTAAGTTGCACTTAAGGGGGGGTGTTGGTGTAAATATGTATTCACTATTTACACTTAAATTTACTTAGGTTAATGCATTATTTTATTATATTGCATTATTTTATTATTTCTATTTGTGAGAGACTTAGGAGTTTGCACCCTTTTTTGAGTTGTCATGTAAACAAAAAAGGAGTACACAAATCTATTTTAGCACATGGTGTCTACAACACTGATTTGCATGTCACACCCTTGTAGGCTTATCCTCTTATCATTGCACATACTTTCATTCTTAATGGAGGATAACCCATATCTGGTGGACATGTGCCTAGTTGTTGACACATCATGGTGTTGATTACGAGTCATTCTAGATATATCTCAAAGGATTTTTATATAGGCACTCCTAATGTACTCTTAACATGGCATATTGAATATATCATCATTCTGATCGTACTCTCTCTCTTGGTCTACAGTTGTGCTTGTGTTTGAGTTCTTGGGTGAATTTTGCCCTTAGGCAAATTCTTACATGGTATCAGAGCTATACCAAATTATTACACACATCTCACTCATAGTAGAAGATATGGAAATCATGTCAAAAATACCTCAAAAATATTTGGACAACTCATCTATAGCCTATTTGCAAGATATTGATACTTTTTTCCTTAGCCTAGTCATTAAAGGTAGAACTCTAAAAGAGTGCACGATAGATTTGGGAGAAACCAATGTCATAATGCTTTTTAAAGTCATGGAATCCCTAGGTTCAAAGGTAGACACCAAGAAGGGTAGGTGCAAGGCCATGGATGCAAGGGAAGTACCTGTTAAAGGTACCATTAATGTTTTATCTTTCAAACTAGCTACTTATCCTAATGTAGAGCTAACCATGTCAGTTCTTGTAGTTGATATTCCTCCTCAGTATGGAATGCTACTCTCTAAAAAATGGACTATTTCAATGGGAGGTAGTCTACAATGTGACCTGGCATATGCCACTTTTCATATAGGTGAAAAGGTTATCAAAGTTGATAGGGAGCCAAGGGTTAATTATATTATTAGGGATAATATTGAGAAGAATGCCAGATGTTTCTTAGATACAGATGTCAATGCATTTAGGATTTAATTGATTATTCAAAAAGTTGGGAAACTTCCACTATTTATTGCAAAATAAGTAGCATGTTGCATAGGTTCATATATTTTGTGGACTATGTACTTTGATGGAGCAAGTTCTAGGGAAGGTTTAGGAGCTAGTGTAGTATTCATATCCCTAGAAGAGAATACATTCAGATACCCATTTACCTTGAATTTTTTATGTACCAATAACATAGCTGAATATGAAGCAATTTTATTAGGATTCAAAGTTGCAACTAGCCATGGAATAAAAAAGGTTGCATGCTATTGGTGATTCTAAGTTATTTTTCTCTCAAGTAAGAGAGACATATGCATCTAAGAATAAAAGGTTCAAGTGGTACATGAATGTTGTTTAGGACTAGATTGAATTGTTTGATGCCTTTGGCATCACTTGGATGGAAAGAAGTAATAATAAGATGGTGAATTTGTTAGCTAATGTATCAATTAAACCTCAAGATATATATTTTTTTGGTGTCTCATAGATTGAACTAAAAAATAGGTCATCAGTTCCTAATAATGTCTAGAATTGGTAGGTCTTCAAAGAAGATAAAGATATAATCAATTTTTTGAACTATGAAGACAAATTCTATGGAAAAGAAATTGATTTTGTAGCCTTTGTTGAAAATATTGATGGAAATGATACTTTGTTTGGATAGGAGGCTGTGTAGTTGAAAACAAATAAGATCCCAAATGGATTAGTAGTCTTAGATATTGTCTTTGATAGTTAGGACAAGTCAAAAGTAGAGAGCAAAGAATCTAATGCCAAGGATCTAGAAGAAATAAATTTAGGGACTAATGAGGCACTAAAGAATTTTTTTATTGGAAAGAAATTAGCCCCTAAAATTAGAGAAGAGTTGATTGGCCTATTAAGAAAATATAGGCATGTTTTGGCTTAGCCTTATGATGATTTGAAAGCATATAGAGAAGATCTCTTTTAGAATGAAGTGCCACTGAAAGAAGGAGTAAAGCCTTTCAAACAAAAGAAAAGGCCAATCAATCCTAATCTTGCACTCAAGATGCAAGAAGAGCTAATAAATTTGAGAGAGATGATGGCATCATCAAACCCATAAGACATTCATCTTGGGTGTCAATTCAGGTCCTTGTCAGAAAGAAGAATGGAGATATAAGGCTATGTGTAGATTTTAGAAATATGAACATATCCTCATTGAAAGATAGCTATGGCTTACCCAATATGGAAGAAATGTTACAAAGAGTTATTGGATGAGAATTCATGCCTATGATGGATGGGTTCTCAGGTTATAATCAAGTGGTTGTTAAGGAATCTAAGAAGTATAAGACTACATTCTCAACACCTTGGGGCACCTACATTTATAGCAGAATTCTATTTGGCTTAACAAATGCTGGTACTACATTTAAAAGGGATATAGATGCATATTTTAATAATATCATTGATAAATTCTTAGTAGCATGCCAAGATGACTTGACTACCTATTCAAAAGATGCAAATGATCACTACATGCATCTGGAAAGTGTATTTATCAAAGCATTAAAATTTGGAATATATTTTAATCCTAGAAAATACACATTTGTTGTCACTAAGGGTAAGTTATTAGGCCACCTATATGGAAAAGGAGTCAGAATTGATCCTGAGAGAGTTGAAGCAATTATAAGATTCAAAAACCAAAGAATGTAAAAGGAATTCAATCACTCTTTAGGCAGATCAATTTTCTTAGAATATTTGTCACTAACATTGAAGAGTTAAGGATGCCTATTTCCAAGATGTTAAAGAAAGGATTAGAGATTAAATGGGATGCAGAGCCTAGTATGACATTCAATGAGGTAAAGAAAGAAATTAAGGATGTCCCTGTTCTAAGAGATCCTAATTATTTCAAACCCATGGATATTTTCTCTTTCGCCTCTTTTCATATAGTTGCTACTATCCTACTGCAGAAGAATGAAGAAGGATTTGAGTATCCCATTGCATTTTTCAGCAAGTCTCTGCAAGCATTAAAACTTAAATATGATATAATTGAAAAGTAAGAATGTGCATTAGTAAAAGTAGTAAAGGAATTTAGATGTTATCTAATGAGAGCCACTATATTTTCATTTGTTCCAAATGTTGTAGTGAAAGACATCTTCTCACAATAAGGGGTTTCAGGAAGGAGATGTAGATGGATCAACAAGATCCAAGAATTTAACATCAATGTTCAGATTACCAAATTGGTTAGAGGCCAAGCTCTTGCCAAGATGATGGTAGAAACTAATATTGAGGCAAATCAAATTAACAAGCTATATGATGGTTGTAGAAGTGATCTATGTGACATGAACACTTGTGATTGGTATAAGGGTGTAATCTTCTACTTGCAGCAAATGAAGACTCCATCATGATTGACTGAAAATTAGAGGAGAGTTTTGAAATTACAAGAAATTAGATATATTATTTTCAAAGGTTGGTTATGGTGGAGAGACATGGAAGGTGTCTCTCTAAAGTGTGTTAATGAAGAAGAATTAAAGAAGATTCTAAGTGATATGCATGAAGGAGTATGTGGGGGTTATTATGTGGAAAAAAAATAGCTCACAAGATCCTTAGATCATGCTTTTTCTAGCCTACCTTGTTTAAAGATTCTCAAGAATTAGTAAGAAAGTGTGATGCATCCCAGAGATTCAGTTGAAATTTGAATTTTTATGGAAACTTACCTTTAAAACTAGTGGAGATGTAAGCACCTTTTCATTAGTGGGGCATTGATTTCATTGGAGAAATCCAAAACAAGTCTAGTGGAGTGTTGGAAATACAAATGGGAAATGTATACTTTTGAGAGGGGGGGTGAATTAGAAGTACTAATCTCTAACAAATAAAACTTTTAGATTTAAAACAATGCATGCATAAACATATTGAAATACAATGTAAAGTAAATGCATTCATATAAATACTTGACACCAGATATGATTACCCAAAAACCCTCCAATGAGAAGGTAAAACTAGGGTGGGGATGATGCCCATAATTCTTTACTATTGTAGCAATAAAGTTCACCTGTTAAGGTTACATGACTTGTCCATTCTCATGATCTGCCTTGTGAAAGGTCTTCCTTGTTTAAGGCTTACAAAGGATGGTTAGATCCCACCTTGCTAAAGGATTTTAACACCCTATTAAAAGTGTTCCTATAAAAAGGACTTTAGAACATTCACCTAGAATGTCACCCTATTAAAGGATCTCACAATGACCATTAAATCAACCTTAATACAAAGGATTTCATCCTGCTGATATAGTTGTTAGAAAGTATAGTAGAATGTTTGATCTGATACACTTACAATCTAGTATTGCTAATTTAAGACCTCAGTTTGATCTATCTTGATCCTTTCTAATCTAATATGAAATTTTTGTAACCTCGATCCTCTATTCTGATAACTAATTTTGTAATTATGTCCTTCTTCTAAGTCACCTTGAATGTATATTGATCAATTCACCCCTTTTTACTTCCTTCAAGTCTTCACTATCATCACCTTCTCACATGCATTCTCTAGTGCTCTCTTACACATATATTGAAATATGGGGCTTTGTCTCCCTTTAAAATGACTTTGGTGGCTTAAGGTTAGGTATGAATCTATGATTGAGATTCATCCAATTTTCCTGCTCAATTCCTTCCATTTTTCTGATTGGTTGCATGTTAATTTCATAGGGAATCCAAATAAATTTGATCTTATCTTCAAAGCTTCAAGATCTATCCAAATATTGGCTCAAAAATGGTTTACATAGTTGTTTGTACCATAAAAAACAACTAGGTCATTTCTGTGTTGACACTTGTTAATACTAATGCTCAACACATACTATAATTCTATCTGGCTCAACACTTGAACTCCTCGACATCTATTGTTCACTCAGAACTTGAAACTTGCTTGGCTTTATCTATTTGCTTGACACTTACTATTTACTTCGCACATAAGTGAGTCAACACTCATTGCAACTTGACATCTATACATATTATACTTAGCATGTATTACTAGCTCAGCATGAACTTTGTAAATTTCTTAAGTGTGTTGACACTCAATTGTCAAAACCAATCTAAGATAAAAAATTCCCCCCTTTGACATGAGTGGTAAAACATTTAACTATACATGATGAATCTAATCTCTTTGAGTATAATATACATACTGTTCAACATATATACAAAACTTCAAAATTGTTCAAAATTTTGTAAAGAACTATATACCTCAAAAATTTATAACTCCCCTTGAGTTAATATGTCTTTTATATATCCAAAATCTCTCTAATTAGATTTTCCTTGGTTAATACTCTTTTCCTAATACTCTTTATCTAATATGTTTTGATATGCCCTATTTTTTGTTGTTTACTCCCCTTGTAACTCTATTTATTTTGTAACTCCCCCTTTTACATGTCTCACCCTTTTCACATGTTTTCCCCCTTGCATAAATGTTTCTCCCCATTTTTGACACTAATGTCAAAGGGTCTATACACTAAGTGTGTGTTTATCCAAGAAGTTCTTATTCACTTCCATTACAATCTTGAGAGCAATATCCCAGTTGTCTATTGCAACATCTAGTGATTTGATTTAGATGTCTATCTCTGCAGCAAGGTGAGCTAAGTCATCCAATGTTGAAATATTAGGATCTTTCTTGAGTACTATTTCAGTGTAGGCTAGTTATTTCTATAGGATTTCCATGTGAGGGGTTAGGAAGGCTTGAATTTTGACTAGCTTAGCTCTTGTGTTAGTGTCTTCTGTTATTAATACAACTAGTTCCTTTTGTGTGTGAAGCATGGAATGAAAGTTCTTCTCACTTTGAGCTAGGTTTTGTGGTAACTGCATCCCAAATATTTTTAGGTTTCTTTCCGGACTCATAATCCTTTGGCTTGCTTCTTGTGTAAAGAGTATGGGGTCACACAATTTGGTGTACAGTAAGAATATATTCTTAAGTACCTTCTTCATTTTTTCTATCTTTGTAGCCAATTCCATTTGTGATAGTGCTATTCCACTGGATATTTTCTCATTTACCTTTCCTTGAAACTTCTTTTTAGACCTTTCCATGAGTTTTGCATTGGTTTCTTGGACTTCATATGTCACCTATTCAACAATTTCTGATAATTGTTCCAATATTGGCTTGGTTTCATCAGGTGTTTGCAAGCTGAATGCATCTAAAAAGATGTATTTTATCTCATGAAGTGCTTGCCTTTTCTTATACTCCTTTTTGAGTGTTTCTTGATTTTTCTTCCTTTCTAACACCTCTTACATCTTAGTGATCTATTCAAGATTCATGGTTGCATAGTCATACTTTGGTATAAAAATTTCCTCATATAATTATGGGTCTCCATAGTGAAGTTCCCTTGTAACCTTTGTGGAGCTTGAGCTTGGTGCAAAAATTTGAAGTGGCATTGCATCAATGCTTGGCTTCTAATAGACTTTAGTAGGAGTGCTATTTGTTGGTAAATTAACCAATGTCTGAATGGCTTCCTGCTCCTTTTCTTTTGGAATGCACTTTTCTTCATGTGATCCTCCTTGATCAATCACAATTATTTGTGGTGCACCTTATGTTTGTGTAGTAGGTACAGATTCCTCTGTCTGTCCTGTTTGTTCCTTTGTGGGCTCCTCAATAGTATGAGTCTGTTGTTCAATCATGACAACTTTCACTATGGTATCAACCTTTGCAGATGTATCTTTTGATGCTTGCTCTTGAGGTTGTCCAATGGTAGCTGTGGGGATGTCAAAAGATGGTTCTTGTGTTGTCACCTTGTCCCTAGTTATATCAACTACTATTTTTTGCAACTCATCCACACTGACCAACATTGGATTGTAACACAACTTTGCCTGTAATATTGATTGGTCAAGGATCTTCTTTAGATCCTCTATAGTAAGTGGGTTGATGTTCTAAACTAAGCTATTAGGAACATATTTTTCTTTCACTATCTTTGTAGGTGTGTTTGTGTCATCTAGAGCACTTAATGGTGGCAATTGTGTGTCTTGTACACTCTGATCTATTTGCTGCTCCTCAGCAAGTACCATTTCATCTCCCTTTTATTGTGCCTCCTCCACTATGTTATCAGCCTTTTCTTTCTCTATTTCACTTTCTTTGTCATTATCTTCCTCTTCTCCATTGTTCCTTCATTCAAAGGGATCCTCCTCTCCTTCCTTAATAATAGTCAGCCCATATATCAGCTTCAACATTTGAGTGGATTTCTTTACAACATCTTCAATCTTGTTTTGAAGTATGTTGAATGCCTTATACTTGGGTACAAATTTTCTACCATGCTTTTTATTTGCTTTTTTTATTTTCTCTTTTGATAATTCTTGCATCACTTGTGCCAATGTGGACTCTCTTATTTTCCTCTCCATATTTAGGCAATAATGCCATTTATCCTCAACAATTGAATATAAATCCTTGGGCATTGTAGTGTCAAATTCAAGTGGGGTATTTTTGAATTTTTCCATCATGGCATACACTGATTCTTCAAAATTATTTTGATCTTCTCTATTTAATTTATTAAATTCAATGTTTTCCAAACCAGTTAAGTCTGCATTATCCCTAATATTATCACAAATGTTTTCAACATCAAACTTGGGTGCCTGACCTACCACTCTAAATTGGCTTATGTCTTTTGATTCAGTCCTCTTATAATCAGATTCTGGTTGTGCAATATATTTCCTCCTTAATTTCTTTTGCATTGGACCTAGTTGCTCAATAGCCTTCTTCTTCTCTTTTATTTTCTCCTTAGCCTTTTGCGTGATGGCCCTTGTGGTTGCTCTTGTAGCTAGAGTAGTAGGCTTTGTATGGCTAGGTTTAACAATTTTCTTACCCTTGGGTTGAGCTACAAGCTGTGTCTTAGCCTTTCTCTTCTTTGTTTCTTGTTTTGTTGGGGCTTCCTTAGCTTGTTCCTCCTCAACACCTTCTTCTTCATCTTCACCCATACCTTGGGTTAGGGCAAGAGGTTCTTGGTCCTACTCTTCTTCTTCTTTTTCTTCTTCCTCTTCATCATCATCTTCATTATCACCTTTAGCTCCACCAAATTTTTCATTCAGCTTCTTTACCATTTTATCTTTCTTTTTGAGAGTTTAGGAAATTTTCAACTCCATTTCAACCTTAGATTTGAAAACATCATAATTTCCAAATATTTTTGCTATCTTCTCAACTTTCTCTACAAGTAGTGTAGTGATGGTTGCTGATGCTTCATCTATATTGATTTCATACCCCAAAGGCCTTAGCCATCTCACTCTAGGTATTGTAGCATGGATAAAAGTGTAGTCAATATCTACCAAGAAACAAATGTCATTGAAGTACTTTTCCAGCAAGGAAACTAGGATTCTCAATCTTTGTTTCATTGATTGCTTGAAATCCTCAAAGTAACTAGTCATCATAGATTCAAAATTGTCTCCCATTTGTTCAATGTACTCATTTATTTTTACTACCACAAACCTATTGGTCTTCCATCCTACCTTACTAAAAGAGGGAAACTCATTTTGAACATAGAAAAATATGCATATCAAAATTGAACCAAATTTGCATTGAGCACTTTTGGATCTCCTTATTGCTCCTAAATTCTTCATGATTTGTTGCAACTATAGCTTTGCAAGATCATAAGTATGATCTTTCTTCACAATCTTGTATCCTACATAAATTGCTATACATGACACACTATTTAGTTAGCTTAACTGATAGAATTTGTGAGATATGACCCTCACTACAAATTCAAGAAGTGGATCCTTGATAGTACCAATGGTCATTCCCCTCTTATTCCACATTGCCCCTATATTTTTTTGAATTGTTTCTTTAGAGTTGCTCCTTAGGGTTTGGGACATTCTAAGGCTGGATATCCTATAACCCTATGCACAATACTCTTTGACAATTTGATAGGTCCTCCTTCTAGCCATAGTCATCCATCATGGATTCTACTCAAGACAATTCGTATCCATTCAGTCTTGAAGACAGTGGGGAAATTTAAGGCATGGGTTAAGCCCTTCCTTTCAAAAATTTGTAATTCTTCTTTCAACACTCCATTCTCACATATTTTATCATATGCTTGACAAATTTCTATGTCTCCTATCCCTCCAACCTTGTAGTTATAACACTTTCTTACATCCTAAACTATTATGACCTCAGGTGGAATAATTGATAATGCACCTATTGGGTTGTTCCTATATGCAACTTCAAGAATAGCCCTAAAGTATGGTTGTTTAATGTCATTACTAACCAAATAAACTTCAAAAGGTTCCTTATCCTTAGGGTTTCTAGAGCTAGAGGCCATTTTGCAAACTAGGGTTTCAAGAGATATTAATCTGCATAAGTGCGTAACTTGGCATGTGAGGAATACCTTTAGATCAATGAAATTATGCTTGATCTTTGCTAGAATTCATGCAAATGCTTCAATCTCTACTTGTCAATAGCTTCTTTTCTCTACTCACTCTTGCTCTATGTTCATAATGATGAAAAATGGGTGAAAATCTACCTTATACCCTTTCAAAATATAGCATTTAATGCATGGTGCATGTACAATTGTAAACTTGGCTTCTCTACAATTTCTATTTCACTCAACATCCATTGATTTTCCATCACTCAGTAGCTATTAGAATTACCCTTACTCAGCTTCAATAGGAATTACCTTCACTTGGCATATACTACTGACTCAACTTCAATTGGCTTTAGCTAAAAACTCGATATATACTAAAATGTTACTCAGCAATTGAAGAGAACTTTTCATACTTGGCAGTAAGATGAAAAGAGTTAAAGATTTGACCTTTGTTTTTCCTTGTTGACTTGCATCTTTACTCATGCTAGTTTTTCCTTTTCAGCAATAACTTTATCTTGGAGCTGATGTATGATGAGGCACTTAAAAATCAATCCCACATGCCTCCTTTTTCTTAGTTTGATGAGATGTGATCACTTGACCTTTCACATTGAAGTGATCCCTTCATTTGATGTGTTGCATCGCTCTTTGTTTTTCCATGTCTTTCTCATCTCTCCTCTAATGTGCTCAACATCTACCTTGCCTTTTACCTTGTTGAACTCTGAGTTTGGCTCAACCATCTATTGTAGCTACCTCTAAAATGTGTTCCTATGAAATTCTCAGGGATGTGTCCATACTCTTGACAATAATGAAAACTTTGTCTTGTATTGTAATCCTAATTATAGGAGTTTTTATGGCTTCTTCCCTTGTTTGATAACCATGTCGACTTGGATCTACGTTCAAATGCTTTGTGTCCAAACTTCTAACAATTGTAGCAGCATCCTTCAAATTTTGGTGCATGCATGGTCCTTGTTCTGCACTCATGTGCTTGATGACCTTGTTTGTTGCACTTTTAATAATGAATCATGTTCTTTAGCTTGGCATATGGACTAGAATTCTTGCTCCTACAAACATTAGTTGTATGTCCTTTCTTTCCACAATGATAACAAGTAGATTTAGAGTTCTTCAGTGCTTGTGTAGCCCAATCTTGATGTGTCTTTATTGGATCTAGGGGATTTCAATAGTTCCTCAAAGTACTTGATGGATTCATTTGTCTTGTTGAAACTTTCAAAAAAATCCTTCTTTCTTTTCAGGTCATTCTATACTTGTTCATTCTACAACTTCAATGTAGTTATCTCAATGTCCTTGACAGTCAACTCATGATGGGCATTCATCATTTGGCATAGGGTGTCCAATTGCATGTTTGAGATCCTAGATAGCTCTGCTAATTTTTCTTCCAATCTATTTGACAAAATTCTTTTGTCTTCTTCAATCATGACCTTATCTTCTATAGCTTTCTTCTTTTGCTTAGTCACCTCACATAGCAATATTGCTTGTGATTCTTGCTCCAACTTGAGATTTTTGATCTCTTTAGCTTGTGCTCTATTCTTGTCCATGAGATCTACAATTGTTACATCAAATTCATAGGAGTTACCATCTACAAATAGCTTTGTGGTGTCAATCTCTTTGTATTGAGTGTCATTTTCTGCTATAGAAATCTTTTTCCTTCTCTTTAGCAAACTTCTCAATACATCTCTGGCTTCATTTAGTTGTTGTAGTAAGAGATGGATCTCAATCTCTTGATTATCAATGATCTTTCCCAACTTGTAAACCTCCATCTCAAGATCATTTCTCCAAGTTGTAAGGCTTCTCCTAATGAGAACTCAACTTTGATACCAATTGTTGGAAATACAAATGGGAAATGTATAATTCTAAGAGGGGGGGGGTAGGTGAATCAAAAGTACTAATCTCTAACCAATAAAACTTTTAACTTTAAAAAAATGCATGCATAAACATATTGAAATACAATGTAAAGTAAATGCATCCACATAAACACTTGACACCAAATATGATTACCTAGAAACCCTCTAATGAGAAGGTTAAACTAGGTTGGGGATGACACCCACAATTCTTCACTACTGCAGCAATAAAGTTCACCTATTAAGGTTACATGATTTGACCATTCTCATGATCTTCCCTATGAAAGGCCTACCCTATTAAAGGCTTAGAAGGGACTATTAGATCCCACCCTACTAAAGGATTTTAAAACTCACTTGGAATGTCACCCTATTAAAGGATTTCACAATGATTGTTAAATCAACCTTAATACAAAGGATTTCATCCTACTAATATAGATGTTAGAAAGTATAGTAGAATGTTTGATCTAATACACTTACAATCTGGTATTGTTGATTTCAGATCTCAATTTAATCCATCTAGATCCTTTTTGATCTTATATGAAATTTCTGTAACCTCAATCCTCTATTTTGATAGTTGATTTTGGAATTATGTCCTTCTTCTAAGTCACCTTGAATGTATACTAATCAATTCACCTCTTTTTACTTCCTACAAACCTTTGCTATCATCACCTTCTCACATGCACTCTCTAATGCTCTCTTACACATATATTGAAATATGAGGCTTTATTTCCATTTAAAAAGACTTTGGTGGCTTAGGGTTAGATATGAATCTATGATTAAGATTCATCCAATTTTCCTACTCAATTCCTTCCATTTTTCTTATTGGTTGCATGTTGATCACATAGGGAACCCAAATAGATTTGATCTTATCTTCAAAGCTTCGAGATCTATCCATATGTTGCCTCAAAAATAGTTTACATAGTTTTTTGTGCCATCACAAATAACTAGGTGATTTCTATGTTACTCGACACTTGTTAATACTAATGTTCGATACATACTATAATTCTATCTGGCTCAACACTTGAATTGCTCAGCATCTATTATTCACTCGGCACTTGAAAGTTTCTTGGCTTTGTCTATTTGCTTGGCACTTACTATTTAATTGGTACATGAGTGAATCAACACTCATTTCAACTCAACATCTATACATATTATACTCAACATATGTTACTAGCTCAACATGAACTTAGTAAATTTCTTATTTGTGTTGACACTCAATTGTCAAAAGTAATCTGAGATCAACATTGAGGGCGTTCATGGATCCTTATTGCTATTGATTACTTTACTAAGTGGGTAGAGGCAATCCCTACTAGGAATGCAACAAGAAAAGTAGTGATCAAATTCATATTGAATAACATTATTATTAGATTTGGATGCCCATAGAAAATTATTTCTAATAATGCTATGTGCTTCAGATAATATGAGTATTGTGAGCTCTAAATGTGGGCCTCTGTAATTCACACACACTTCTACATTATCCTTTATGGAGAATGATCCCAGAATGAACATGGGATTTTTCATTTGAAATAATTTGACAAGTTAATATGTTGCCTCCTAACTAGATTGATTTCTCGATTCACTCTCAAATTGAGAAGCTAGCAACTAGAAATCTAGAATGTATGATTTTTTAGCTATATGATATGCAAGATTGATCTATATGAGATGCAAATTAATCTAGAAATAAAGAAAGAACGATTAATCTAAATGAATGCATATTTAAAATAGATGAGATTAATATGCAAGAAAATAAAAGATATGAATATAAATATGTGAGTAATTAATTTAGCATAAGTGCAATAGAATTCATTTGCAACCTTCTTATAAAATGAGAAGTTGAGGGTTTCTTAAATAGAATTCAAGAACTTGATCAATAATTGAGATCAATTTGAATGAACGGTTGAGATTTGAGGAATATTCAATCAGAACAAAAAGTTTCCTTTTGAAAAGGAAGTTAAATAATGACTTTCGAGTGGAATAAGTATTAACTGATTTAGTTCCTTTTCTTTTTAAGTTAATGTTTCCAATTCTAAACTAAAGAGAGAATATTGGAGAAGATATTTGATTTAATGAAATTAAATATGACCTCATAATTGAATAATCTAATTAATTAAGTGATTAAATTCAATAATTAGAATGAGGATATTTAATTAAATTAAATATACTCAATTCCTCATGCATATTAGCTAAAGGGGTGAATTTAATTAAATTAAAATACTAGGACTTATAATTAAATTAATTCAATTAATAGGTTAATTTGGCCAATTCAAGGAATGTTCAAGAATTAATTAAAGTAAGTATTACTACAAATTAATGATTTTTTTCATTTTTCATTATCATAATCATAATTTCCTAGTACAATAGAAATTTAGGTGAGATCAATAGATTGGAATTGGTTCAGCATACCATTAAGCCAATTTTGGGGTATTACATTTGTCCCTTTTTGAATGAATGTGCAAGTAGCATGTTGATTCAAAGAAATCAAAAGTTTGAGAATATAGACAAAGAAGTAAGATTGGTTCTGAGGTTGATGACACAAAGACCAATTGATAAGCTTTTTAAGGTTACCTCTAGAACACAACTTAGCCTTAGGGAATCTAGATAGAACACTTAGATACTGATATGTGGTGAGATTGGTTCCATGATTAATGACACAAAAACCAATTTTTGATCTTTTTAAGATTGTCTCCAGAATGAAGCTTAACCTTAGGGAATCTAGATAGAACATCTAGCTATTGATATATAAGAACAAAGATATCAAACTTCATAGAATTGTTCCTAGAATGAGACTCAATTCTTAGGAGTCAAGGTTAGATTTCCCTAATACCTATCCATTAAAAGATAACAAGATTAATCATGATTCATAGAATTATCCCCAGAAGGAGGCTTAATCCTCAGGCATTACTATTATATTTCCTCAATACATATATTTTAACTATTGGTACCATATATTTTAACTAGGGAAACCCTGGCCAAGAGGATACCCTTGCGGGGATGATATCCACCATATAATATACTGATATATAAGTTCCTTGTTAGAGGATGGACCCTGTTAGGATTCAATGAGAAAATTTACTATAAGAATCCCTATTGGGAGACTTTGAATCCCTATTAGGAGATTCCAACCCTATTACTTGAGTTGTGGTACAGTTGATGCAAGATGAGCCGACTGCCCAAACATGCACTTTTGATCACGTGAAGAGCTCACTACTCAAAAAAATAATTAGACTAGATATAAGTATTGTATCTTCTTCCTCAACTGATCTCTGATCTTTAGCTTGATCTTGGATCAAAAAATAGCTCATATAAAACTTCACATATATCACTTTCATAGAAGTTTTCTCATCACAATTTGTAATTCACAATTACACAATCTTACAAGATAACACACGTCTTATTGCAATAAGTCCTTTGCATAAATAACATGCCTCTACAAAAATTACTGTTGGGTTGGATAAAACCAAAATTTACTTTTCCAAGTTAGAGTAAACATCTAGGATGTTGACCCTAAATGGACAAGTAATTATTTTGTAAATAAAACAATTATTTCCTTTAATTCCATCATCCTGCTTCATCAAAACACAAATATCTCTATTTCGTATAGTCTATACTAACTTTTGAGTTTATACATGTCATCGCCAACATGTATACTATCTCCATGTAACTTCACTAGTCATAATATGACATCAACAACTAGTTATATACAAAATAATACACCATTGTAAACAAAATTCTATACTTAGACAATTTTTTGATCACCAAACACTAAGTATCTTTATTTCCAAGGTTTCTTGTAAACATGCACATCATGTGTTTCCATAAATGACAATAGTTACATATCACTATTAGCCAATTGTCAATAGAATCAACCCCAAAATGAGGCTTGATACTTAGGAGTCAGGGTTGGACTGTCCTGATACCTGTCCATTGAACTATGATAAGGACTGTTATAAATGTGATCAGCTAATTGAGAGATGAGATAGATGACATATGATGCTAGATAGAGGGAATAAAGATTTCCCAAGTGATGAGATGCCCCTAGAAATTAGGACATAACATTTAGATTAAGTTGAAGCTAGTTTTTTAAAGATTCAATGATGTAACCATCTTGCCCCCTTGGGAGTGAAATCAAAAGATGACACACCAAAATAGTCACGAAGAGAAGTAAATTAGAAGACACCAAAGAAATCAAAGATTCAAAAGAATGTAGAATATATGAGAAGAGCATGAAGAAAACTTGAAGTTGATTCGAAGTGATTTCAAGGTTTGGTTGACCAAGTTTGACTTTGGTTACCAAAGTTAACTTTTCCAAAATTTTAGGAAAATTTGAAGAAATATGTGAGTTGAAAATATTCTAAGATTCACAAAGTATCGATAGAAATGGACTGGACAAGCATTTAATAGTGTCAATACAAAAAATTTGAAAGTGTGAATTTGAGTTGTTTAAGTGTGTCAGATTTTGAATTTGATCCCAAAAATGAGATCATAGTAGTTAAAGTAGCTAAGAGGGTGATTAATTTCTTACTTGTGTTGTTAAGATGAAACATGATACATTGAAGAAACAAACAACCTCTCTTGCTAAAAGATGCAAGGTAGTGATCAAAATGTGCTCTTACGCAAGTAGAGTATGCAATGTAATCCTATGCCAGATGCAACCCTAGGTCTAATTACTGAACTCAAAGAATTATTCTCACCGAGTGTTTAACAAAAATTATAAGCATCATACAACTTTCACTTGAATTTCAATCATGAGAATATGGATATGACATTTGTCTTAGTTTGTCAAGATTAAATGTAAGCATTAAGGCACAAGAAGCTAGAATGACTAGAACATTTATCCCTTTTACTATAGCAAGAATACATAAGCATCAGAGCATAAATGCTAGGATGACCATAATGATTCTTGCATGTAGACACACCAGACACATGAGAGATCCTTCTTATGATAAATATTCAATAAAGATTATGTCTACAATGACCCTTGTGTTCATAACCTAAGAGAGAACTATGTTAAGTATAATTGCAATGACCCATACATTTACTTGGTAGGAAAATTATTAGTATTTAATGTATCATAGAGAATTCACTCAAACAAGCAGGGAAAAGGACCAACCTTAGTGAAGAGTTCATATAAAATGAGTTGAGGTACATAGGGCCATCTAATATGAGTTAGAGGCTCTTATAGTGGACACCACTTTTATATAGATGCTTCAGATCATTGGGACTAGACCATCAAATAGAAAGAAAAGAAGAGATCATGCCCCTAGTCCTCACTTCTCTAGTCAAAAGAGACATCCTTGAGTTTCTCAAAGGGAAATGATAAAGAAAAAGGAAAACAAGAAAAGAAAATCTTAGCATAACATGAACCAATTCAATATTTTAAATTTAGTATCAGTGCTATAGGATTGATGTTAAGTGTCAATGTCCAAAACATATGTGAAAGAAATCTCTTTAGTAGAAGGACGACACTAGACAAACATAGTTAATAGAATTGGTTATTGACATCAAAAAGGAATCTTTAGTGAGAAGAACCTTAGTAGGAAACTTAGAAATAGTAGGTAGACATAGTTAGAATAACTAGTGATTGAAGATTAAGAGATTTCTTTAAGAAGAATCTCTGTAGTGACATGAGTGATAGTACATAGACCCAGTTAGAACAACTAGTGACTGATGAAAAAGAGATCTTCTTTGAGAGTAATCTCAAAGTGACACAAGCAATATTAGGAAGACATAGTTAGAACAACTAGTGACTGATGTAAAAGAGATTCCTATGATATTGTAGGGTGTTGCCCTTGACTCTATGAAAAGGTTCAATCCATGGATGCATGAGTGAAAGAAACAAACTAAAGTAAGAAAGAAACTATACAAGAGCCAGAAGATGCACTATGAGATGTAGAATTTGGAATAAGAGGTGCCTATTTACTAGGTTTTCACCTTCTTGGAAGAGATTTTTTTTGCTATCATGATGCTTGTTTGCCAAGTTTTCATCAATGACACTTTTTTTTCAATATTTTTTTCTTTCTCTTTTTGATTTTTTAAATATTTTTAATGTTTTTTACCTTTTTTTAGTATTACCAAGGCACCTATTGCTAGGTTTTCACCAAGATAATAAAATTTTTAGGCCATTTAAGTATGTACAAAGAGCTTTTGAAAGTGTGTTAGATATAGAACCTCTTTAGATGAAGAGTGTTGATCGACTCCTTGAGCGATTCTCCCTTAGTTGTTGAAAATTGGAAAGCACCAAATACAAACATTGTATTAACTATGTATGGACCAAGCTAGTTGGGTTCAAGCTTCCCTTTTTATACCCATTATTGTTTAATTTTAGGGTTCTCCTTTAGGATGAGATCACCCACTTAGAAGTTACATGGCTTGATTTTCTT
This sequence comes from Cupressus sempervirens, assembly GCA_028749045.1. Lineage (NCBI taxonomy): Eukaryota > Viridiplantae > Streptophyta > Pinopsida > Cupressales > Cupressaceae > Cupressus > Cupressus sempervirens. The sequence continues at coordinate 644,103,267 of CM053789.1, read as the reverse complement.
GTTGTAGCTCTTAGACATGTGTTTCTGGTAAGCTCAAAGATGATCACACACCACTTGTCAATGTTCATCTAACAATTCTAGCTCTTGAAGCTAAGATATTTGGTAGTCATCATCAGTAATGAGGCCTTTTATAGAGATTCACAAAGTAGGAATCTCAACCTCAATTAGAAACACATCATCCACTCCATATACTAAAGCAAATGGCATTGTCCCTATTGGAGTTCTGATACTAGTTCTGTAAGCCTATAAAGCTAGATTAATCTAAAGGTGCTAGTCCCTTGTAGATTTGTTGACTGTGTGATGTAAGATCTTAAGAATAGCCTTTTTGGATGCTTCCACTTGACAACTACCCTAGGGGTAATAAATAGAAGACCAATTTTTCATGATTCTAAACTTTTTGCACAACTCTTTAAGATCCTTGTTTTTAAACAATCCTCCATTGTTAGTAATGATGGAGAAAGGTACACCATACTTGCATATGATGTAATTCATAATGAATAGAGCTATAATTTTTCCATTTTCTATAGAGAGAGGGCTACCTGTACCCATTTATTGAAGTAGTCTATAGTTGTAATAATGAACTTATGTCCATTTGAAGAAGATGGGTGAATCTGACCCACTAGGTCAACGGCCCATTGTTGAAATGGCCACAACATGATAGATGGAATTAGCTCCCTAGCTAGAGAATGAATCAAATTTCTACAGAGCTAGCATTATTTGTAGGACTTGGCATATTTTATTGCGTCTTGCTCCATATTTGACCAATAGTAACCAACTCTAATAAGTTTATGAGCTCGTGTCAAGTTGTTAGAGTGAGATTCTCAAATTCCTTCATGTACATCAATTAATGCATGTTTGGACTCAGTGGGGTTCTAGACACCTAAGGAGTGTGCCATCAAGAACTCTCCTAAATAAGTCATCAATAATAATAACATACCATGAAGCAATATAGATAAGGTGACATTTTTCATTCATGGATAGATTGTCTAGAATTGTTTGGTCACATAGGTAAGAGTATATATGATGCTAGCAAGATGAATCATGTACTATACTAGAATAGATCATTTTGGATTCATGGAAATTATAAGAAAGGTAGAATAACACCTCCACTAGGAATTCATGTTGAAGATAATTCTCTAGCATTTGTAGTATGGAAGCAAGAGTGGCCATTGCATTAGCCACTTTGTTGTTTGCTTGAGGAGATTTTTAAAAAGTGACACTGGCAAAGTATTTCTTTAGATCATCAACCATTCATTTATAGGGTATCAAATTCTCACCCTTCATCATATATAGATCATTGAATTGGTTGATTATGAGTGGTGAATCACCAAAGATACTGAATACATCTACTCTCTATTAAACTACAATCTTCATGTCATTGATTAGGGCTTCATATTTTACAATGTTCTTTGTATAAGGAAATAAAATATTGTACACCTTAGGAAATGAATACTTTTGTGGTTTTATGAATAAGAGCCTAGCACTAGATCCTTGTTTTGTGAAGGAATCATTGGAGAAGCTCACCTAGGTTTGATATGTTAGTGTTAAGATAGACTCACTAGGAAAGTTAATGTTCAGTGGAAGAAGACTTTGCATTAGTGCTTTTTCTAATTGATCAAAAATTTCCTATCCTTTGATAGCCATCCTTTCAACATACTAAATATCAAATTAACTTAATATCATGACCCACTCAGCTAATATTCCTATTAGAGTTGCCTTGCTGATTAAGTATTTCAATGGATCAATCTTAGAAATCAGTCATGTAGCATGAGCAAGCATGCAGTGTCTCAACTTTTGGGAAGCAAAGAAGACTACCAAGAAAACTTTCTCAATAATGTTTTAGTTCATTTCATAAGAAATCAATAGGTGACTTAGATAGTAGATAGCTCATGCCTTATTTTCATTGTCCTCCTGATCTAGCAAGATACCAAGAGATGACTTTGTTGCCATGATGTACAGAATGATAGGCTTCCCATAAATAGGAGGCATTAGGATCGATGGATTAGCAAGGTACTACTTTATCTATGTTAAACTCTGATCACAATATTTGTTCTTGTCATATTTCATGCCTTTATGCAAAGTCTTTGTAAAAGGTTGTGACCTATTTTCAAACTATGAGATGAATCTCCAAATGGATTGAAGTCTTCCTTACAAGCCCCTCATTTGACTGATATTATAGGGTGGAGCCATGTCCATGATTGCTTGAACTTTTTATGGATCCACCTAAAATCCTTTTGTAGAGACAATGTAGCCAAGTAGTTTCCCATAAGCTACACCAAATGTATATTTCTTGGGGTTGAGTCTCAAATTGATTTTCTCCACACGATCAAAGATGTGTTAGGATTAAATCATAGACAAAAATAATAATTAAATGCAAATATAACCAATAATAGAAAATAATAGATCACACAAAAAAGAACACAAGGCACCAAGATTTAATGTGGTTCACCCAATCCTTGGGCTACATCCACCAAACAACAAGTCCAATATGTTATTATGATCTAGTGATTACAACCTGATTACAATTTGTAATCCCTTACAACTCAATACTGCCACAAGAACCAATTTTGCATCATAACATAACATAATGAAAAAATACCTAACCCTAAGTCCTTTTATACAAGCATTTTATACTATTTTAGGGTTACAACATGTTGGCCATATGTCGGTGACAACATTGGCCACACGTTAGCCATGACCCAAATTTTTTTTTTGGGGCACTACCCCAAACCCCAAAGAATTTATGATGTATAGTACTTTCCTAACTAGTCACCATGATCTAACAATCTCCCACTTGGGGACTGATCAAGCTCCACACTGAACAACAATCTCAAACTTAGAGACTGATCCTATAGCAATACCGCTACCACATGGGGATCCCACTAGATCAAACCACCCTAGACTCTACTGTTCTATTATTCATGTTTAGTCTAGAAGACCAACCAAAGCTGAAGAGGAGGTTAGCTTCTCCCTTGTTACTACCTTTGTCAACATATCTGCTAGATTTTCATTTGTATGTATCTTTTCTAGGTTTAACTATCCATCCTCCAAAATTGACTGAATGAAATGGTACTACAACTGTATGTGTTTGGTCTTAAAATGTAGAGCTGAATTCTTTACAAGATGAATGGCAATTTGACTATTTGTGAACAAATAATTATCCTTCTGAGGATGTCCCAATTCTTCCAAGAAGAACTAAAGCCATATCATCTCCTTGGCTGCCTCTGTAGTAGCAACATACTCTACCTATGTAGTGGATAAAGCATTAATCTTCTATAACCTAGAAACCTAGCTCACGGCTACCCCACCAACAATAAAGACATAACCTATAGTACTCTGCCTGGTATCAATATCTCCTACCAAATTTGAGTCAGCATAGCCTTGTAAATCAGTAGTAGAGGCCCCAAAGTGTATACACTTATTGGATGTGCCTCTCAAATATTTGAGAATCCATTTGTTTGCATTCCAATGCTCAAGTCTTGGATATAGCATAGTATACATCAAACTTCCTATAGCTAAAGCATAGGGTACCTTGGACATCTTATCCTCCTCTTCCTATGTGTTGGGACACATCTCCTTAGTCAACTTCAAATGACCAGGTAAAGGTGTGCTGATAGCTATAGCATTCTCCATAGAGAAATGTTACAACACCTTCTCAACATAATCAGCCTAAGATAGCGTTAATGCTCTATTCTTACTATCTCTGCAAATCTTCATACCAAGGATTTGTTTTGCTGCCCCCAAATCCTTCATAGCAAATGCATGTGTTAACTGGCATTTCAGCCCCTTAATATGATCCATGTTAGACCTAGCTAAAAGAATATCATCAACATATAAACATAAAATAATGTAGTTATCATCATCCAAACTCTTAAAATAAACAAATTAATCTGAATGACACCTATTATATCCATGCTCATGCATAAAACTATCAAATTTTAGATACCATTGCCGAGGTGCTTGCTTTAAGCCATATAAACTTTTCTTCAATTTGCGCACTAAGTTCTCCTTAGCTTTGAATGCAAATCCCTGTGGCTAAGCCATACATATCTTGTCATCTAAATCAACATGAAATAAGGTTGTTTTAACATCAAGCTACTCTAAATAAAAATCTTTAGTAGCCACAAGACTTAAAACAGTACAAATAGAAGTCATCTTAACAATAAGAGAAAATATTTTATCAAAATCAATGCCCTTTTTTTATGCAAATCCTTTGACAACTAACCTAGCTTTAAATATTTTCTTACCTCCTTCCTCTTCTTTCAACCTATAAACCCACTTATTATGTGAAGCCTTTTTACCTGTAGGCAACTTGTACAAATCCCATGTCTTATTCTTCAACAAAGAGTCCATTTCATCTTTCATTGCAGACTCCCACTAAATCTTAGTATCCACCTACATAGTTTCATCATAACTTTCAGGTTCACCAACATCAGTAAGTAAAATAGAATACAAAGAGGGAAAAAATCTTTGTGGAGGTCCAATTTTCCTTGTTGACCATCTAACATTCACCAGTGTGTGTGGTATTTATTGTTGTAGTTGTTGCACATCATGAGGAATGGTTGGAACATCAACTTTTTGAGTATCATCCAACACTACATAATCATCTTCTTTCTTCTCATGTTGCTACAATAGATCTTTGTACAACACATTCTCATTGAATATGATATCCCTGCTTCTTACAATTTTCTAATTTTCAAAATCCCAAAGCCTATAACCAAATTCATTAATGCCATATCCAACAAATACACATTTAATTGGCTTAGCTTCTAGCTTGGTTCTTTTTTCAGAATCTATGTGAGGAAATGCTTCACAATCAAAGGTTTTGAGAAAAGAATAACTCACCTTCTTACAAGTCCATGCTTCCTCTGGAATACCATAGCCCAAAGGATTAGATGGACCTCTATTAATCAAATATATAATAGTATTGATAGCCTCCACCTACATGTGTAAGGGAAACCTAGCATGCAACCTCATGCTCCTTGCACACTCCATTGTTGTCCTATTCATGCATTCAACCTCTCCATTTTCCTGTGGAGTCCTTGGAATAGTTTTCTGTCTATGAATACCATTAGTGGAGCAATAATCTTCAAATTCATGATTTCAATACTCACCACCATTATTAGATCTAAGACATTTTAATTTCTTACCAGTCTCATTTTCAACCAAGCATTTCCATTTCTTAAAAGTTTGAAATACATCAGATTTTTGTCTAAGGAAATAAACCCATACTTTTCTAGTTGTATCATCAATAAATGTAACATAATAATGAGAGCTACCAAGGGAAGATACCTAAGCCGATCCCCATACATCTGTATGCACAAGTTTTAACTTTTCCTTTTTGTTTTCCTTCCCAATCTTTACAAAACTCACTCTTTTTTGTTTTCCATACATGCAAATTTCATAGAAATCCATATTAACACATTTTAGACCTGGTAAAAATTTCCTTGAATGAAGCACTTTCATACCTTTCTCACTCATATGCCCAAGTTTGTTGTACCGCAACACTATATTAGAATCTACAACAACTATTTGTTCTCCCTACTCAACTGCAACAATTGTTCCTGAACATTCATTTTTTGCTAAAACAATTGAAGTAGAAGGAACAATATGACTTGTACAAATATATAAGGTGACTAATTTCACACCTTTTTCTACTACAAGGGAACCTTTTGAAACCTTCCAATTTTTATCATTAAAATTAAGTACACAACCCTCATCATCGAGTTGCCCTACTGAAAATAAATTCCTACTCAGCCTTGGAACTTGTCTTACCTCATGTAGTAGCCAATGATTCCCATTTTGCAACTTAATCTTAACTTTTCCCTTTCCAACAATCTAATAGGGTTCATTATGCCCCAAATAAACAAGCCCAAAATCCCCTTGGACATAATCAATGAAATAATCTCTATGAGGTGTAGCATGAAATGAAGCACCAGAATCTAAAATCCATGAATCATCAACTCTTTCTAAAGAAAAAAGAAAAGAATCCTCTTCGGATTTGTCACTTACCACATTTTCCTCCTTGTCTCAATTTGATTTATCTCCTTCATTTTTCTTTTGATTCCAACAATCTTTCTTTTTATGACCTGGTTTCCCATAGTACTAGTAGTCATTCGGTACCCTCAAATGAGACCTCTTCCCCTTTGACTTTCCTCTTGATTTCCCATAATTGCCAGAGTTACTTCCTCTCTCAGTCATTTTGCCCCTACTTTGTGCATTCAAAGCACTTCTTGATCTAGATCCACCTGAGGATTTCCTAAGAGTTTCATCACTCAAAACTAAATTGATCATATCTTCACATTTTAAAGTACTAGATCAAGGAACATAATTACTCACAGCCATTACCAAGCCTTTCCAACTTTTAGGAAAAGAACACAAAATCAAGAGAGCCCTAATTTCTTCATCAAAATTGATATCCATATAAGATAACTAACTAGTAATAGTATTAAACTCATTTAAATGATCTGCAATAGATCCACCTTTTTCTATTTTCATATTAAATAAATGCTTCATGAGAAATACCTTGTTTGAAGCCAAGGGCTTTTCATATAGTGTCACTAGGGTATTCATCAACTCTTCTATCATCTTCACTTTTCTAATATTAAATGCCACCGATGGTGCTAGGCATAATTGAATGCTTCCAAGCACCTTTATGTCCAAAAGATCCCATTCATCATTTGACATAGATCCCTGATTCTTTGCTTTGCCTTCCAACGACTTCCATAAATCCTTTTGATAAAAATAATCTTCCATTTGCATCTTCCATAACTAGAAGTTCTACCCATTAAACCTATCAACCCTCAGCTTACCCTCATTTTTCATTACTCCCACTCAACCACGAGACTTTCCTGCAAAGGATAACTAAAAGACAACCTCACTTTGATACCACTTGTTAGGATTAAACCACAAACATAAATAATAATTACATGCAAATATAACCAATAATATAAAATAATAGATCACACAGAAAAGAACACAAGGCACTAAGATTTAATGTGGTTCACCCAATCCCTAGGCTACATCCACCAAAAAATAGGTTTGATATTTTATTACGATCTAGTGATTAGAACCTAATTACAATCTATAATCCCTTATAGCTCAATATTTCTACAAGAACCAATTTCACATCACAACATAACATAATGAAAAAATACCTAACCCTAAGCCATTTTATACAAGTATTTTATGCCATTTTAGGGTTACAACATGTCAGCCACAATGTAGGCAACACGTCAGCCATGGCCCAAAAATTTATGAATTATGTACAGTACTTTCCTAACCAGTCACCATAATCTAACAAGATGGATTTGAAATCTTGAAGAGGAGTGTTGCATTTTGTACTCTTAACCAAGATGTCATCAACATAGTCCTCCATTTACTTATGCATCAAATCATGAGAGATGGTTGCAACCACCCTTTGATATGTGGCACCAATAATTTTTAGACCAAATGACATCACATTCCAATAGAAGGTTCCCCATGTGCAACTGAAAGCAATTTTCTCTTGGTCTTTTGGTGAAATTTTGATCTGATTATAACTTGAAAATCCATCCATCACTAAGTACATTTTATATCTTTCTATCATGTTGACTATCATATCAATTTTGGGAAGTGGAAAATCATCCTTTGGACATGCTAAATTTGGATCTCAAAAATATGTACAAACTCAGATAGACTTGTCATGTCTAGAGACTAGAACAATGTTTGATGTCGATTAAGCATAGTTGATTGCACTGATGAAAGAAACTTTTAGAAGCTTTTCTAATTCAACTTTAACAAGTAATTCAACATGAGGAGGCATTTTCTTGAGCTTTTGTTTTATTGGTTTGGGCATGTTACGTATAGAATCTGGCTTGCCATGGCATCAGCCTGCTAGAGGTTGCCCTACTATCGCCCTCTGATGCCATAGAATAAGCCCTATAGTTCCCACCCACCCCCCCTACCATAGCAATAGGACGTATAGAATTGAGAAAGGTTCAAGCTCCCTACCTACTTCTATAGTACTATGCCCCTACTCCTACCCCTACCAATAGAATAGCCCTACAATAACTATAGTGGGGGGGGGGGGGGGGGGTGGGCATGTTACATATAGAATCTCACCTTTAGGGCTATCAGAACAACTATAGTTAGTTTCCTACCCACTTGATTAATGTATGCCTGCCCACCCCTACCTCTCCCCCTACCAAACTATGGCATCAGATGAATAGGTGTGGATGATTGATCCATGAGGCTAGCCCTCATTTGAATGGAGTGAGGGTGAGGTCCAAATCCTCATTCATCTTGCTGGGCACTATGGCAAGATGTGAAACAACCGATCCCATTCTAACCTTGATCTGCTGTCTTGCACCATATGTACTGCGAAAGTGGGAGACATGGTCAAAACCCGGTCCTTGGCACTTCTTATTTTTCAGCAAGTTGCCCCCTTCATTTTATGAATGCAAAGGTTGGGGTTTGAGTCCCCAATGATCCTATCGAGCCAAATTGATCGCCATGGCACTATAGGCAGGTAGGGCGATTAAGAATGAGTTTGATCCCACCATACCCTCTACTATGTTCCATTGTTATGTATGATTACATTGTTGACAAATGATATCAGGAAATATGCCACTTGTTGCTATTCCATAGATTGGTGTATTAAGTCCGAAGGGAATCTCAATCTGCAATGAAGAAATGATAGTAGCCCATTGTTCCATAGGCTTTCTAATATCCAGTTAGAGGAGTTTGGGTAATACTTCCAAAGTAGCATTTTAGGAGAGAATCGGGGTTATTCAATGGGAATTGCAGCAATTCCTCAATGCTAACAAAGTGGTGTCTCCAAAATCCAAGGAATGATAGAAAAACCTTCGGATCAGCTTACATTCAATTACGTCAGAAATGGTAGAATCACTACTGAATGAGACGACACACTGTGCACCTAAGTGCAAAAGGACAATGCAAGCTATGTCATGCTGAAACCTGAATGCGGAGTCAGCAACACCTCCAAATGCCATTTCTTTCCATCACATTCATCTTCAGAATGATATAGTCATAGGTTTTCACTCCTCAGTGATTGAAAAATTTGTCGATGCGCCCTATACCCATCTTGCTTTTCTCGTAGAACCGATTTGAGAAAACATTGTAGAATTGCCCCTCAACTTTTTGCTTTCATCGCCAATAAGCTGTGTGCAAATTGAAAGAGATCTCAATCTCAATCTTGCGTGAGATCTTCAAAAGATGATCAACAATCAAAGGGCAGGCATGTACCTTCACTATAATGAACAAATTTAAGAGAAACTCTGGGCCGAACTCGATAGAGCTCGAGAAAAAGAAATGGAAGACTATCAGTGTGCATGGAAAAAAGAACAAGATGAGCATCAGGAGCGCATATGATATAATTAGTGGCTCAAAGACATAGATAAACTCTCCCCTGTAGAAAAGGCATTGAATATCAAAATATACAATTTTCTGATCAAAGACAAGGACAAGTGATAGTTTCTTTCTCCCAACCAAATGTGGGAGTCGTTGGGATCGAGATGAAACTGAAAGATAGAATGCATTTCCCTACGGGGCCAACCCTAAATGCTACCACTAGCTGGCAGTTAAGGAGGCTAAACAGCCTATCAGATGCCTATTATTGCCTACCTAAAATTCTATGGCTATGGCCGCCTGCCAATATAATAGTAGGGGCCCCCTAGCCTAAAAGGACCCCTTTTATGGGCCCTACCCTACCCTACTATTATAGCCAGCCAGCCATCCTATCCATCCCTGGACCCCTTTTATGGTATGGGCCCTACTATTATATCCCCCTTTATGGCCCATCATTTTATGGGGGCCCCTAGCCCCCTATAATTTTATGGGCCCTACAATTTTATGGTGGGTATGGCCTACCCCCCATATAGATAAATTAATAGGATGGCCTATCATTTTATGGGGGGGACCCGACCCCTTTTATGGGTATGTGGGCACAGTACACATCATTGGCTAACCAATCATCATTTTTGATTCAATCAGTGATGGTAGGAAGGTGGACCATGGAGGGTAAGGGGTTTGGCCGATTGTCAGGAGAAAAGTTGAGAAAGCCATGAAATTAGTAGGTTAGCAGATCACCTATAGATAGTAGGGGGCTTGCTTGGCTTGCTCAATATAGTAAAGGGCAGAGAGTCTAGCTAATTAGAGTAAGCAACTAGTCAATTTAGTTGGCCTCTTTTCATTGACCGAACCATACCCTCTACTCTACTCCGTTCCATTGTTATGTATGATTACGTTTTCGACAAATGATATCGAGAAATATGCCACTTGCTGCTATTCTATTAGTTGGTTTTTTTCCTAAAATTTTATGTTTCTCTAGGTCCATAGAAGAAAGGGTAACCTATCACTTAGCATGATTATGGTGACTTCTCTCAACTTTATCTCTTCCCTATTTAGAAATAAAGATATATCCTTTTCCAAGAGTCTTTTCTTGGCAAAAGACTTTCTACAATTCCTACTAAATAAAAGGGAGGAGGATAACCTGTAGCTATGGGATATGATAAATCAAGAATGAGAGAGCATGCACCACCCTACTATTCTAAAGGGCAATGAAGAACTCTAGAACCATACGATGGGCATGTTCGATCGAGAACAAGAGAGAGCTCGGGAGGAAAGTTTCAAAGAGAGGCAAAATATATAGGTGAAACAAATTGAAGAAATGCATGAAGAGATCGTCAGCAGTGGGCTAACATGATGTCAAATTACCTGCGGTGAAACACCACTACAAACTGTAGGGGGAAAAAAAATATTGCTGCCCACCCCACAATTAATTTATAGGATAGGGTAGGGCCTAAAAAAATGCTCCACAATGGGGAACTTTAGTTTAACCTCAGTTGAGGACCATAAATTAATTGTTATCCTCTCTAGAAAACTTGTTTTCTGCTCAACCCAATCACATGATGCTCCCCTATAGCCGCCTTCCCCCCTAATTCTTGGTCGTCTTCACCCATATTTGATTCCATGTATTTACTCATAGTATCATCACCCTTTCTCGATAGTTTCGTAGTGGGTGCTTTCAGATGTTTTCTAGGTTCAGAAGGAACTACCATAGTAACCACCACGTCCATTTCATCATCTTTTATCTCATCTTTGACTGCTTCTCATGTGGTCACACCAAGAGCTAGTGCTCGCTATCCAAAAATTTCTCCATGGATCTCATCGAAAATGTTTGATGCTTCTTGGGGCTCCTTTGGCGACCATGAAGTCACTAGAGCTAGTAGATAGTAGATGGATGTGCACTGCTCTTCATTCACAGTTTCTCTGCAACCAAGATCGATATCTAGATGTAAGCCCAACTCGCTCTATGGAAATGGGGCACCATAGCATGTCAGGAAGAAGGGGGGACATACAGGACAACCCCTCTATTTCTTGCCCCTTCTGATACACAGCTGAGGGGATCATGAACACTACAGGTGTGGGAGCCCATCGGTTCGAAGGTCACTCTACTGATTGACTAACAATTGACACATGCCCTCTGCATGCATCCCTCATCCTTGCTTCCCCCCCCCCCCCCCCCCCTTCACCTCTTGGGGAAAGGTGGATAGTTTATATGGTTTGGATAGGAAGGATGGGGGCACTCACTGGATAGTTTGGATGGGGCTTGCTAAAATGCACGGTCATTTATGGCCATGAACATCACCCCCACTATAGTGCCGAGTAGCCCTACCCCCCACCCCATTATAGCTAAACTATGGCTAGAACAACATGAGGATGCATTTTCTTGAGCTTCTATTTTATTGGTTTTACTCCTAGTGTAATAGATATAAATGATACATTATAAGATCAAGATCCAAGAAAGGCATGTATGAGTATGTCCACACAAAATTTATCTTTTTCTCTTGGAAGAAGGCAATAAATTCCTCTTTCTCTTCTATAGATAAAGACTATGCAAGGTGTATCATGCGAGGTTTTCCCAAGTTGATTGGTTGTGTTGGCTCTATCAACATTGATTATCTCTCCTGAAAATGACTATGAATTGTATCAAATATCTCATCCGTAGGTGCCTCCAAGAGGTTTTCACATTTGGATATGTCTTTATTTTTACTATTTTAGGTTTGGATACTGCTATAATGTGGTTTTCACCATTCGAACTTCTTTTTCTTTTTCTTTTTGTTGTGTGACTAGGATATTTGATGCTATCTTCATTCACATTGACACTTTGTTTCCTAGTTGAAGATGTTACTAGTTTGACAACATTTAAGTAGCAAGAAAGATCATAGTCATTCTAGAATGTAGGGACTTCACTAGATGCATTAGAATTCTAGTCTATAAGCTTAGAATGGGTGAGTGAAAGAGACGTGGTGGGTTTGATGGCATTCACAGTATTGTCATCAAATGCTTGTACATGTAATTTGAGACCTAGAGCAGCTTTTCCCATAGGTGTTTTTGAATGCCTTTGAGTTCTAACGACATTGATCAGAATCTTTTTGACACTAGTTGGATAAGACTCATCCAGCCTAACCCTAGATGATTCACCTACTTTGAGTTGATTTTCATCAACATGAACTTGATCTATATCTTTGTTTATAGTTTCTTCTAAGAGAGAGTCAAATTCATACTCTCAAGAGTTTGAGCTACATGGAGATATACTATAGAATTCCCCAATAGTAGTAGGGACATATTCTACTTCATCATTTATATTTTTGTAAATTTTCTCAATGACTATAGTATGCCTAAACTCTCCTTGTTCCTATTTAACATGGGGAGGGTTAGTAGTTTTGTCAAGAGAATCACTATCAACATCTACAATGTTAACACATGGTACAAAATCATTTGGTTTTGTGAAGAATTTAGCAAGATGGAGAGGAATTGGATAAGGATAAGTATCCTCACCATGAGAACTATCCTCATGATTATCTAACCCTATTTGTGACTCATGTTCAAATGAACTCTTAGATTTTGGTATAAACTCATTAATCCCTAGATGAAAGGGGATCTTCTTAAAAACTAGGCTTGTTGTATCTCGAGACCTTCTAGCGATTACTTTGATAGGATCAATCAAGAAATTTTTGTTTTGTCCAATTGGAACATTCCCTTTATAGCCAAAGCATTTTATGAGTTTAACACCTGGACCATACATTTCAGGAGTAATCTCATGAGACTATTATGTGAGATCCATTGGAGTTTCCTATTTATATATCCATGTAGTGATAGCTCTATTTTCATCTTCCTCCTCTAGAGGCACAACATCTTTGATAAAGGTACTATTGTATTTAGTTTGAGGTGATAGCACAAAAGCTCTCTTCACTTCAGATGGTCTCACCTATTGATGGGGAGACTCAGGAAGAGATGTCAACGACAAAATAGGTTCTATGTAATATTCACCCATCACCATTTCCTTCAACTTAAGGGACTTATTGATTTATTTAAGCTGATCAAACAAAGCTTTTAGTAGATTTCAACATGTTAAAAGTGTAGTTAGTGTCAGCAGGTATGGTGATTTTAGAGCTATGGAATGGAAACTTGATGCATTGAACATATGTTGAAGGCACATCTTGCATCTCATTTATCCATGGTCTCCCTAGGAAGATATTTTATGCTAATAGAATATCAAGGACTTGACAAGTAACATCCCTTTTTATATGAACGAATTGAAGAGGCAAAACAACAAGACCTAGGGATTTACACTTGACTTCATCATATGCCTTGATGGTTATTATAAAAAATTTATGAATAGACTCTTCAGAATAGCCTAATTTCCTAAGAAAATTAGTAGAGAAGATGTTTAAACTAGCTTCATTGTCAATGAGAACATGAAAAACATTCTTTTGATATATCATGACTTCAATGTGCAATTATTGATTATGTGGATGACTTGGTGAATTATCATCCTCTTTAGAAAAGGAAAAGTAGTGAGGTGAAGTTAGGTGACCTGCAATAGATCTAAACTTGTCAAGATCAAGATCTTGAGGTATACTTTCCTTATTAAGGGCTTTGTCAAGAATTTGCTTATAAGTAGGCAAGATTTTGAGTAATTCAAAGATCATTATTTGAAAACTTGTTTGTTACAATTGGTCAAGGATAATGCAGTCAGTAGATAGAAGATGTTGTAATTTGTGTACCTTTTCCAGATGGAATAGCAAGAGGTTTGTGTTTGTGTTGATCTAACTTGGGAGTAGAAGGTGCAGGGCCTTTGAGTACTATCTTGGCACAAGAATGCATAACAACATTGGCATAAGATTGTGATGATTCTTTGTTGGATGTAGCAGGTGTAGCAACTCTTAATACAAATGGAATCTTAGGTTTGTGTTGTCTTGTTTTTCTTAATTATGATGATGTCACAATATTTAGAATCCACAGGTTCAACCATGTTAATCACATCATCATCATTAGTGTATGTATCATTGAGCTTGTTATGAGATTTTTATTTAGATTTTTCTCCTTTCTCATACTGTGGAGATGGGTCCTTAAAAGCCTTGTGATCCAAATTCTTGTTGTGTCCATCCACAACTATTTCACCATCATCAATTAAGTCTTGAACTTTTTGAAGCAGGTTGATGCAATTACTAGTTTTCTAACCTTTTTTTTATTGTATTCACAAAATGCAATTTCATTCCACCATGAAGGTCATGGTTGTGGATCATAAGGACAAGAATAATCCAAAGGAGAGATAAGCTTGTTTTGTAGCAAGGTTTGATATACCACATCTAGAAGTTCACCAAGAGGTGTGTACTCTCATTTTTGGTGTGCAACACAAGATGAGTTCTTTGTTTTTTTTCCATATTTCTTGTTTTCAAGAGGAGATTTGTCAACATTTTTAGATGCATTGAGATTTTTTGTGAGATTGAATGTTATTTTAATAGGTTTAGGAGTAATTTTATCAATTACTTCATCATGTACTACCTCTCAATTCTTGTTCACATACTTGGATTTATCCTTATGAGAGGTTGATCCTTTCTTAGTGTCTTTTTAAAGGATTATCTCACCCTTTTTGACCATGAGTTCCTCTATTCAGATGTCTTGCATGTCCATGTCTTCAAAGGTGCATGGACCTTGAAGTTGAAATTTATACCCAATGCTAGGTGAAAGATTCCATGAAGATGTCAAGTTTTTCTATCTCAAGAATATTTGTGAGTATTTGGTGTACAATTTTCAGCACCTCTGAAGGAATTTGAGGAAAGGTTCCCCAACTTTTTGTTTGAGGTTACACAAGTCACATATGTTAACTAGGTGTTGTATGTTGTGTGAGTATTGTTGAACAAATACATTAGCAATCTTATCAAAAAATTTGATACCAGCAGGCAACCTAGAAAAGCATTCCATGGCCTAAACACCTCAACTTCATGGTAATAAATGCATGAGATATGTCTAATTGTGGATGAATTACATAGAAAAAGCACCAAGTTCTCTCAAATGATCTTTAGGATCAAAAGTTCTGAAGTATTTGTCATACTTGAGAAACTCAACTCCTCTTGGACATGTTTAAAATATTTTGACAAGTTTAAAGAATAAAAAAAGATACTCTTTATGCCTATAACCAAAAATGGTGGAGGAATAAAAACTTGTTTCTCACAACTTATGTGCATGCGTTCACCTCACATAGTTGTCTCACCCCACTAGACGGTTCTTATATTTTTGGTGTGTTCCAAGGACTCAATAACATACATGATAAATGAGTACTATTGTGATAGGGGTCAAGTGTATACACAACCTTCCAGTGTCCAAGTACATGCCTATCGTAAGGGTCTATAGGAGAGATTCTTCCCCCTCCTTGCACAAAGATTATGACCCCTTTTAAAGGTGAACTAGATAGAAACTATCTAATTTTTTTTACATGGCTTCCATTCACATTAATCCCCAGTGGCTTTGTGAATGAAGTTGAGCCCACACCAATATCTCGAAGTGCACACACTTGACTAGCAAGGTTGGGGGTGGCACTACTCGGTGCAACAGACAAAGTCTTATCTTGATATGTGATATCAAGAATCAAGAGGAAGAAATTAACATGGCTTTGGATTCTTTCACTCTACAAAGCTTCTTTATTATAGTGAGTTGGCATCACTGGTGAAAGGTGTGTTCTCTTTTGGGTTGTTTCTAGAGGTTGGATCCCTCTGATAGGCCCATTAAAGGCTGACTCAAACTAGTGGTCTAGATCTAAGGGTCTAAGTTTCTAATTTCCCTCAAGGGGAAAGATCATACTCCTCTACCTCATCACCTTACCTAAACATGCAAAGCATGTTCATCATCGAGTTAGATTATCAATCCCAACTTTTCCTTTTTGAAGATTTTGATTTCTTAAAAGAAAATCATCATCTCTTCATAAAAAAGACTCATTTAGGAGAACCACTAACTTTATTTCCTCCATCTGGTACCATCTTCCAAAAGCATCTAGGTTTTTTATTTACTCTTGGACATTAGTTCCAAGTAGCAAAGAGGACACTCCCCTATTCCTTAGTCTAGAGCCCTACGAAGTTCACAAGCCCTATTAAACTGTGTGTAAGAAATTAGTAGAAAGACAAAATGTTTAAGTGGGTTTGAATTCATTCTTTGTCATGTGATTCTTCAATTAATCATCTTGCAATCAAACCATCAAAATTGTTTTGTGAGTTTGCAATAGGTATCTTTGATAAGAGATCTACACACCACTATTAGGTTGTTGAAAATAAGAAACTGGAAATAAGATGCTTTAGAAATAGAATTCAGATTAAATTAGCATGATAAAAACATAATTTGGAGGTTGCATTTTACATTTACTAGTGTCAAATTTCCCACAAAATTCTATGCATAAATGTGCAAGAAACTGCACAGTTATACACTTTTTTGTATAATAAAGTGTAGAGTAGGGAGCAAAATTTTAGTTTCTTTGTGTGAGAATGAGATTTTTGTGCAAGAAACCAAGGGATTGTATGGACAGAGATGATAGAACATTAAAAAATTGTAGAGTAAATAGAAAATGAGGCCACAAACTTGATTTCTTGACCCCATGGTCAGCACAAGAAATGTGAGTGCTAAAAGTAGGTCTTTTAAATTCATACACACTTCAACATTATCCTTATATGAAGAATCATCCTAGAACGAACATGGGATTTTTCATCTAAAATAATTTGACAAGTTGATCTATTGCCTCCTAGCTAGATTGATTTTTCTATTTACTCTTAGATTGAGAAGCTAGAAACTAGACATCTAGAATGAAGGATTTTTAGCTATATGATATGCAAGAATAATCTATATGAAATGCAAATTAATCTAGAAATAAAGAAAGAAATATTAATCTAAATGAATGCATATTTAAACTAGATGAGATTAATATACAATAAAATAAAAGATATGAATATAAATATGTGAGTAATTAATTCAGCATAAGTTCGATACAATTCATATGCAACCTTCTTCTAAAATGAGGAGTTGAGGGTTTCTTAAATAGAATCTAAGAACTTGATCAGTGATTGAGATCAAATTGGATGAATGGTTGAGATTTGAAGAAGATTCAGCTAGAATAGAAAGTTTCCCTATGAAAATGAAGTTAAGTGATTTCTTTTGAGTGGATTAAGGAGTTAACTGATTTAATTCCTTTTCTTTTTGAGTTAACTCAATGTTTCAAATTTTGAACTAAAGAGAGGATATTGGAGAAGATATTTGATTTAAGGAAATTAAATATTACCTCATTATTGAAGATTCTAATTAATTAAATAATTAAATTCAATATTTAGAATGAGGATATTTAATTAAATCAAATATATTTAATTCCTCGTGTATATTAGCTAAAAGGGTGAATTTAATTTAATTAAAGTACTAGGACTTATAATTAAATTAACTAAATTAATAGGTTAATTTAGACAATTCAATGAATATTTAGGAATTAATTAAAGTAAGTGATTAATACAGATTAATGATTTTCTACATTTGTCACTTAGGTCGAGTAGAGATTATCATAATTATAATTTCTTAGTACATTAGGACTTTAGGTGAGATCAAAAGACCAAAATTGGTTCAGCATACCAATGTGCTACTTTTGGAGATTAGAAGTATAAGAGTTTTTGCAAGATGTATGGCATTATTGATTCTACATGATCACCTTAGCATCCACAAAGTAATTTTCAAGCTAAATCTAGCAACAAATGTCTTCTCAAAATCATCAAAATTATTTGAGGAGAGAATAAGAAAGCCTGGGATTCTAAATTACCTTTGCTATTATGGGAAGATAGAGTAGAAATGAAAAAGGCTATTGATTGAGCTCCTTTTGAGTTAGTATATGGTATTCAAGAAAGATTGCCTCAAAATAACCTAAATGATATGTATAAATTCATCCAAATCAATGATTATGACATTGTTGATGGCATGTAGTTAATAATGGATGATAGTCTATAGCTAGATGAAACAAGAAGGGATGCTTCTGAAAAAAATGTAAAGCTTTAGGAACAAATGAAATATCTCTATGATAGAAAAGCATCTGATAAGAAGTTCCAACAAGAACAATTAGTGTTATTATGGAATGCTAGGCTTGAAGACAAGGGCAAGCATGGAAAACATGATGCCATTTGGTTTGGTCCTTATCAAATCTATGGTAACAAAGGTGAAGACTCATATTACATAAGAGAATTATTTGTTGACATTATGGAGCTTCTAGTTCATGGATAGTTATTGAAAAGGTATTTTTGTTAAAAATACTTTTTAAATTCCATGAATAATAGTTTTGGGTGCCTTGTAAATTTTTGTAAATTATGTATATCCTTGTGTAGCCTTTGTGTGTTTTTTTTATAGTTGTTTTCCTATTTATTGTTCCTGCTTGGTCAAGTGTGTTCTTTTAAAATTTTGTCATGTGTTTCATGTGTATGGTCTATTTCTACCCAAAATTATGCATTTTTGTATGGATATAAGTTATCCACCATCCCTAGATAGAGCCACTATTGGCTTGATTTTTCACGTGCTTATAAATTGTTAGAAACAATAGTCCACCAAGATAACTTGGGGGGGGGGGGTTTGAATCAATTATCCAACATTAAAGCATTTATATTCTTTAAAAAAACTTAACCATTCCACCAAAGTAAACAAAAACTATACAAAGATACACATAGACAATTACACCAGATATGTTGACTAGGGAAACCCTTGATCAGAGGGATAACCTCAGTGGGAATGATGCCCACAAGATGATGTACTAATATAGATATTCCTTGTTAGAGGATGGACCCTATTAGGATTCTAATACAATACTTAGTATAATGAGTTCCTGTTAGGATACTTTGAATCCCTATTAGGAGATTCCAACCTTGTTAGGAATTGTGCCAACCCTGTTAGGAGTTGTGGTATAATGTATGCAAGAAGAGCCCACTGCCCAAACATGCAATTTCAACTACAATAAGAGCTCACTAATAAAAAAATTAATTTAATGGTATCTTCTTCTTTGCTTTGTCCTTTTCTCTATCTTTTCAACCAAACCAATCACTATCAAACCTTGTAGACTAAGTCACAAACCTTGGATCCAAATACTAAACCTTGGATGATTGAGCAAAACCTCGGTAATGAAGTTTCGTCCACTTCTGCACTGCTTTGCTCAAGTTTGCATTTTTTAGTCTCTATTCCTTATCATCGATCATTCAATAATATCAACACATATCATGATAAAGGAAAATATCCTTCCTTTATATGAAGTCCATAAAAGAATTCCTTGAGTTAGCTGTTAGTCCTTCTCAATTAATTATTATAGGACCATATTAAGAATACATTACACTTAGTGATAACCTTAATATTCCATCTTGTAACTTAAATAAATTTTTGTACATGAAATAATATGATGAGAAAGTTTAGCCACATCATCTTGAACATGCCTTCTTCATGTCCTCAACCTTTATCCTCAAGATATCAACTTTTCTAAGAGATATAACAAGTTTACTAGAACATGCCTCTATAAATTCTATCTTAGAATAGACATCATGAAAACTCACATAACTTCTTCTAGACTTATTCTTTCTATTTCCAACATTAACATCATATACTAGATACTCAGAAGTATCTCCCATAATCTCGAGTGGTTATCATGCTCAACTAGCCATCCATACCAACTTGATATTTTCATTGTTCTTCTGTTAGATACCATAGAAGACATCAAACATGCTATGTTGACATTAATGAGAAACTCATTTATGAATGTAACATATCATCTAAATTCATTCTTCCAACCAATCTTCCAATAGAAACTTGTTAAAATTTATGAAAAATAGGAGGAATCATGCCTTAATGCTTAGGATTTTTGAATATTTTGTTATCCCTCATGAGAAAACCTTAGATAAAATCTTTCTTTTATCTTGTTATGTCATTGAGGTTCATTCAAAATGCATTTTCCTTTTAAAAAAGGAGATATATGAAACCCTTGTTGTATCTTGATGTCCCTAAGTGTTAAGCTAATGCTTTTCATATCTATTTCATGATCTTTTGTATCTTTTAAGTCATGATGTTGTAAAGTCTCAATATTTGCAACATCACTCAGCTCTACTGATTAACCATTTCCAAGGTGGTGTAAGGGTGAAACAATTTATTTTGAGCTCAATTCGGTTTCACACTAGTCAATAATAAAATCAAAGTTGGAGGTGTGATTGAGAAAAGAAGGAGGTGGTCAATAAATATGTCAGTTGATCAGATAAAGTGTGAAGACTAAGCTGCAAGGTTGTGAAAATCTATTGATGGTTAAGAATTATAAGCACTGCATCTTTACATGTGAGTTAAGACAACCTTAGGATAGTGGAATGAGATAGTGAAAGCTATTAATCAAATCTTCATGAGGTTACATGTTGGGTTAAGGTTTTAAGTCACGAAAATGCGATTTGAAAGAAAGAAAATAACATAAAGGCTAATTGCATGATCATGTGGTTAAAATAAGAAGTTGATGTTTAGGGTGTGAAATCATGAAGGAGGCCCAACAATTAGAAGAAATGATTATCACTAGATCACAAAGGTTTAATGAAAGGTGATATGTCAAGTTGTGATAGAGAGATTCATTGATCTTTTCTCTTAAGGTTTATGCTAGCACACAATTATTGGAGTTAGTGAATACCCCATGGTAAAGGCAAAAAAATGGCGAATGTAGTACATTGCACTATCACAAGGTCTAACTCTAGTTACCTTGTTTATGCTTTGAACAAGAAAAGAAAGGTTTAGAATGGTTAAGGTAAAGACCATCACATGTTCACAAGGGTTTATGTAGTAGTTTAAGTTCAAATGGTGAGGCTATGAGAAGAAGATAAAGGTCAATTAAAATAATGGAGTGCATCTTTGTAGTCAAGAATAAAGGATAAAAAAATAATGATGCAAAACCATGAGCAAAGGAACTATTGCAGTTAAATGAAAATGTCAACATCACACTATTAGAGAGGACACATTCTCTTACGCTCATGAAGGGTTGATAAGGTAACAAAGTAAAGTAGCACATCATCATAGGCACAAAAAGTTTTAAGTGATGTTCTAGAGGAGAGAGTCCTCTTCTAGAATGTATAATATTTCTCTTGGTTAGAATAGAATTGTTTTGAAAAAAGTGGTGGGAGATGAAAATTGTCAATTTAAGGTAAGTTGAGATTTCAAACCTCATAAAAGAGAAAATATAGGTCTAAAGCCAATTTTTATTTTTGTATGTATGTATGTATGTATGTTATCTATAACATGGTCTGAGATCAAAGGGAAATAACCTTATTTCCATATAGTTTTGTGGTGGGAACTAGACCCCTAATTTTCAAAACTTTTCAGCACCAAAAAAATTATCTATAAAAATTAGGAAAGTATATCAATTCTTATTCTAGATAATTATTAAAAATTATAATCCTAGACTTCATCCATTTCTACTCATTTCATTAGTTTATTTCATTTCCAAATTCAAAATAATAATACCAATTTATGTAATTGAAGGTGAATAGTTATACTTTTGTTAGCCTTTTCCTTTACAAAAGGGTGACACAAGTTTGTGCTTTTACCCTTTGGTATTTGTACAATAATAGAGCAACATAGGTTCCAATATGTAACCCCTGGGTTAGGAATTTGGATAAGTTGATTATGGTGGAAGTGTTTGTAGATGTGGACTTGGTGAAAGCATTAATCAAATGCTACATAAGTCATTCTATAGGAGAGATAGAAGTCTTTTCCTATCCTTGGAAAAAGAAACATTCATAGAGGCATTCAAATTGGGTGGACCTATGTCATTGCCAATTGAGATAGAGAAATCGAATGAGAATTTCAAAAAAAATAAGAGTTTCTACATGGGTAGTAATATGACCAGACACATTCCTTTGGTAAAGAAGAACATGGTAGACATTCCAAAGAAGAGAGATATTGAGAAGATTGTGCCCTTGGAATTCTTCCAAAGATACTTTCAAAATATTGTGTTTGGAATCAATAAAGCCCTAGGTTCATATGGGACCATGAAATGTCCCTTTTCTGATTTTACATGATATTTCCAACCTTTAATCAGATCTTTAAGATCAAACAACTAATATCAAAAATATCCTCCAAATTTCTCAAGAAACCCCAAATCGGGTATGCCAGAAATGGTGCCAAAAGCTTCACAGCTTCACCTATTATTAATAAATCTGAAAATGGACATTTTTACAGAAATTTCAGCAGCATAAAAGCCTAAAAAATGACATTTCCAGATCTATATAGCCTTTACACAACAGCTCACAAATGTAGGACAAAAACTATGCTCATCGGGCTCCCGAAATTAACACAAAAATGCCCGGAAACACCACAAAAAACACTAATAAACTATCTCAAAAGTTTAATCACATCCCAATACATATATTCAGCTCTATTTTAATAGCTTAAAGTCTGGAATACAACAGCAACCAAAACTGATATGAAATGCTCAACTGAAAACACCAAACTCATGCAAAAAACACACCCAAAAACCCACAAATCTACACTGTTCAGCACAAAGGCAAACTCTGTATGAGCATGCACATGGAATGGCTTCAAACTCCTGTCCTTAGCCTTCCTGGAAACCTGCAAACTCCCATTCTTGGGTCTCCCTGGAAATCTACAAACTCCCGTTCTTGGGTCTCCTTCTCCACAGGTTTGGCAGCCTCTGAAGAATAACAAAGAATGAGCAAAAATCAAGTTCTGTAATCCGCCCAAAATGCCTCCAAACCCCTTAAAAGAGGGCATAACCATAACTCACATCCAAGAGAGGTTAATGAAACATATTTTAATAATAATTTTCATTTATTAGTCCAATGGTTTCCTAAGATTAACCCCCTTTTTTTGAAACTTCACTTTCTTGGGCCTGCCTGCCTTAGCAAAGATTATTATTTTTTAATTATTTGAAAAGGGGACATGAAAAGTCCTCCCCTCCCAAACATTGCTTGTCCTCAAGCAATGGCTGAACAATAAACCAATCAATCCACCTAGATCCCAAATGTAGTCATGAACTATACTACTACCAATTAACACAGGCTCTTGCAATATCCTCTGCAATATGACCAAGAGGAATCCATAATCAAACTGACAATTATAGCTCAACCAAACTCCAAAATCACCACTACCACAATCAAAAACCCATGAGGCACAAACTCTTAGAACATCAGAACCCAAGCAAATTGGACAAATCAAACTACCAACACAGTAAATACCATCAATGCATTCCACTGGCCTATACAGAATGTACAATCCAACTCTGCAACAATGGTGAATGCTCCCGAATGAAACTGTACCAAGTATGGAGAATCCACACACTATACAATGCCTGCAGTCAACACAACTCTGTAGATCACTGACCACTATCTCATAACCATAACTACCATGCACCCCTGATGGTGAAAAGCCATCACAAGATAAATAGCAAGAATTGGAACCCAAACCAAATTTTCCTGCCATCAACTCCTCAACACAAGGATCAAATGCTAACTAATGTACATACCTTGCAATATAATGTTGATAAAAAAAACCAACCTTAGTCAACAACTCACAATGAACAAGTGATACAACCCATTGTGACTGATCACCAGCTAAGTTAGGAGATGTCATAGCCAAAGGAGTAGAATCAATAACAACACCCGCTGAAGCATCACTCTAAAACTCCTGCTCTAAGTCATGTATTATCAAGTTGTCAACTGTAGAACCTATTGCCATGTCATGCCCATCACAACCCTCATCCTGAGGTGTCAAACTATCCCATAACTGATGAGAAGCACTAGGAACCAAAGTACATCTTTGTATCATCATCTCATCAACATGGTCATCAAAGGTAAATTGATGAGTGTACCTCATAGTGTAATGCCAATAGAATGTGCCAATCTTAGTCAGTGGCTCAGACTGTAATCCAGATGAAACTAACTGCAACTGATCATTAACCATGTTGGAACTAACTACTACCTCCAAAGATATCACCAAGGGAGTAGTATTACTAGCAGGAACCATGCCAACTGTCGACTCACCAACATCACACATGATCTTTGATACATCTCTTGTCTCCGTGCCTTCAGTACTAGAGGCCACCACCCTGTCATGCATACAACAATCTGCTACAACACCCAACTCAACTAAACCTGACTCTAGTGGGAATGAACCTGATATGCCAATGTTAGTATCAAGGATGGATGCATCCCCATCTCCACTGTCTCTGACAATCTTGGCCATGGACATCCTCGAATCACCAAACACCATAGCTTATGACTGTATAGAATCAGGTAAAGACTGTAGTCGCTCTAACTCCCTAGTCACCTTAGCCAAATGAAACTGTGACTCCTTGAAAGCCAACTGTGTACTCTCAAGAATCTCAGAAGTCACCTCAAGTTGCTCAGTAAGCTCACTCACCTCATCTTCCTTGGCCAACAATGCATCATATGCTGTACTACCCCACTCCATAAGATAATCTCTGTCAGCTACCAACTGCATATAATTCTGTCTCAAAATCTGAATAGCCTCCCATAAAGAGTGGATCTCTGTCAAGGATAGATAACTGCCTTCCTACTCATCACTAGTAGGAGAACCCCATCCATAAGCTGCTAACAACTGACGAGCAGCATCAAAATGCTGGCAAGTGATAGCAATGTCTCAGTCACTAACTCTTAACTGATTAGGCACATGATGGCACTGGCTTGACTGTCTCCTACAAACCTCCTCTGATGCACTGTCTAAAGGAGTATCCTCAAAGTCACTAGTCTCTAGAGTATTACAATCCATACCTTGTGAATAAAATCTAAAGCTCATATCAACATACGGAGTATCAAAAACATTAGCACTGCTGTCCAACTCCTCTGTACCCAAGGAAACTAAGTCTTCAAAACTGCCCACTACATCCTCCTGGATGTCATCAATGCCAATATGATCCTGGGACTCATCTGTACACACTGCCAAATATGAAATATCATCAACACATTCTAGCAAGTATGGTCGACTAGATATATGAACAAAGCCCAACACCGGTGTATAAAAACTAATACAAACATCGGATAAGCTCCTGGCACAAGAAAAGGCAACACCATGCAATCTGCTAATCAAATCCATGGTAGCACCCAAACAATCACTGCTACCAAAAAGTGTTAATGATTTACAGTCAACTGAACCCCAAATGCCAATATAAGAATCTCGAGTCCATATCTGTAAACTAGAATTAGCTAGTAACTCAAGCAAAATCCTGACTTGAGTAATATGACCAATACTAACTAACTCCACATACCTGTCATGATGAGATAATGTAGTGACAATACTGTCTTCACACACCTTCAGCTGGTGGGATAAATCATGTGAAGTACTACTAGCCTCAACCTCATGTGACGAAGCATCTAACTGTGCCTAGTACTCTCTCTCAGAAAATTCATGAATGCTCAATGTCTGCTCATCTACACCAGGTATCTCACCATCATGCACAACAACATCCTCATAATCATCATCCTTGAGGTCAAATCTATCTATCACTCTTTGACTAAAATCATCAAATGTAGTTACCTGATCATGACCTTGAGTAGTCATTCCATGATACCACCAATCATAGGCTGCATCTTCCAAGTGTAGACTTCAAATTTGAACAACATCACTCTCCTTCATGGGGTTAAGTGTGAAGAAGGTCTATAATTTTTGTAGCCATGCTCTAGCTGAAATTTTATTTGTTCCATCAAAAGTAGGTGCTATAAACTTGCTTATTTTATTTTTGAGCTCTCTTCCACTTATGTCATGCTCCCTTCTATACTCTTTCTTGGGCATCAAAGTGTTCATCATATCCACATATTCTCTAAAAGGAACTGAACTACGAAAGTCATCATCTAAGCCATTATAAGTAGCTCTTAATGTAATCAAGTTACCTATAACCTCTTCCATAGGATTAATGGCTGGATTTGGTACTGGTGGCTCATCTGCAGGCAAGAAAATAGTTTTGGTTGATTTAGATGGTGTGGATTTCAGATTTCTTGGCTCCTCTGAAGTGCTCCCTTTCTCATTAATAGATGCAACTCCTTGTAGTTTTTCTGTCAATATTCACAAAGCCTCTCTAGTTTCTGCCAAACTATCCACTGTTTGCTTCTGAGTATTTTGGATGTCTTGGAAGAATTTCTTTGCCATCTCATCTGGATCAGCCATACTTTTCCCTTCCTTGGATTTTGTACTTTTACTTTCAACTGGAG
This sequence comes from Cupressus sempervirens, assembly GCA_028749045.1. NCBI lineage: Eukaryota > Viridiplantae > Streptophyta > Pinopsida > Cupressales > Cupressaceae > Cupressus > Cupressus sempervirens. Next base: position 644,076,718 of record CM053789.1, on the reverse strand, counting down.
GTTTGATCAAAATTTCTTTATTCTTTTCTAGCTGCAAATATCTTTTTTCTCTTTCACTTAGTTGCATGCAAACATAAAATTTGACATGCAGCTGATTAGAAGCAACATGCAACCACCAAATTCACCAAGAACTAACATGCATATGATTAGAAGTAGAATGCAACCATAAATTTTGACATGCAAGATTTGGGTAGTTATCAAAACTGACATGCAAGATCTGGTAGTTGTCAAAACTAACATGCAAGATCTGGGTAGTTGTCAAAACTGACATGCAAGATCTGGCTAGTTGTCAAAACTGACATGCAAACTTCTACAACTACCAAATTCACCAAGAACTAACATGAAAATTATTAGAAGTAGAATGTAACCATAAATTTTAACATGCAGCTGATTAGAAGAAACATGCAACCATAAATTATGACATGCAAAATTTGGGTAGTTGTCAAAACTGACATGCAAGATCTGGGTAGTTGTCAAAATTGACCTGCAACTTCTACAAACCCTCAGGCTGGCAAGATCATGGCTCTGATACCACTAAAATGTCCCTTTTCTGATTTTACATGATATTTCCAACCTTTAATCAGATCTTTAAGATTAAACAACTAATATCAGAAAGATCCTCCAAATTTCTCAAGAAACCCCAAATCGGGTATGCCAGAAATGGTGCCAAATGCTTCACAGCTTCACCTATTATTAATAAATCTAAAAATGGACATTTTTACAGAAATTTCAGTAGCATAAAAGCCTACAAAATGAAATTTCCAGATCTATATAGCCTTTACACAACAGCTCACAAATGTAGGACAAAAACTATGCTCATCGGGCTCCCAAAATTAACACAAAAATGCCCGAAAACACCACAAAAAACACTAATAAACTATCTCAAAAGTTTAATCACGTCCCAATACATATATTCAGCTCTATTTTAACAGCTTAAAGTCTAGAATACAGCAGCAACCAAAACTGATATGAAATGCTCAACTGAAAACACCAAACTCATGCAAAAAACACACACAAAAACCCACAAATCTACACTGTTCAACACAAAGGCAAACTCTGTATGAGCATGCACATGGAATGGCTTCAAACTCCCATCCTTAGCCTTCTTGGAAACCTGCAAACTCCCGTTCTTGGGTCTCCTTGGAAACCTGCAAACTCCCATTCTTGGGTCTCCTTCTCCACAGGTTTGGCAGCCTCTGAAGAATAACAAAGAATGAGCAAAAATCAAGTTCTGTAATCCGCCCAAAATGCCTCCAAACCCCTTAAAATAGGGCATAACCATAAATCACATCCAAGAGAGGTTAATGAAACATATTTTAATAATAATTTTCATTTATTAGTCCAACGGTTTCCAAAGATTAACCCCCTTTTTCCGAAACTTCACTTTCTTGGGCCTGCCTGCCTTAGCAAAGATTATTATTTTTTAATTATTTGAAAAGGGGACATGACAGACCATGAATCTTGCACAAGCACATTATATCATGGCTTTGAATATCCAAGACCCAAATCAAAATGTTGAGTATGATTTTGTGGAATATATCATGAAGAGTATCCATAAGTAGATCACTGCTTCTTAGTAAGGAGACTTGAAGGATTTCAAATTTCATCACTATTCCTTAATCATCCACCCGATCCTATTCAAGAATGCTGATATATTTGATCAGAGTTTCTTTGAATTTACACCCATTTAGGGAGAAAGGGCTACCAATACAAAGATGGACAAGGGTATGGAAAATGTTTTATGCCTATTCTAATGTCATTTCTTTTTATAATGATTTTGTCTATTTAGTTCTAAAGATGACAGGGTTATTAATTAACAGAATCCATAGGAGTGTTAGAAAGGTTGTTAAACATAAAATGTGTTTTGATGTTGGAAATCAATATACACATGATTGGGGGAGTTTTTTCTTGTTTGGGGAATATACTATTATAAAAATATTCAAATGTCCTTAGCCACCACATATCCTGCCTAAATATGTCCTTGGGAGGTTAGGGTTTGTAGAAATATTTTGGAATTGATTTCCTTGAATAGAGAGTACTTAGGAAAAGGTGTTAAGAAGGGAACCTTTCTATGTAGATGCACTAAGGTAGGATACTTTGAAATTGGCAAAAATTTCATTAAAGAAACTAATGTATTTTTGAAAAATTATAAACTTCCAACTCAGCCAGCTAGAACTTATGACTAATGCAATGTAGTTAGACATGCCCTAAAGAACATGAGGGGATGCAATTTGCCTCCTAAAAAACCTATGTGGGAAGAAGATATTATTGCTAACAGGATAAATGAGGACATCTATAGGGATAGAATGGTAAATTATTGGGATATTGTCAGTTTTGAATATGAAATGAAAAATGCAAATCCATCATTCAAAGGGTTTTATATCAATGCAGAATATTGGTCTAGATTGGATAAATGTGTGGTGAATTTTAATGAATTGGTATCTTAGGTCCCTAAAGTTAATGAGAAAAAGAATTGACCCAAACTATTCAAATTATGAGATTACAGTTGAGGTCTTTGATGATAAAGACCAACCTAATGAGGAGCAACCTAAATAAAACCAACATGAAGAAGATGTTCCTAAATTTTTTGACTAGGCAGAATAGAGAAATAAGAGGAAAAAGATGGTTGAATTGCTAGAAAAAGCCCAATAAAAAGCCCTCAAAATTTTGACAAGGGGTAGTAAGAATTTTGATGATATAACAAGAAGTTATTTGTTATCTCAAGCATCATAAGATGAGAAGAGAGAAAATAAAATACAACTAGAGGATCAAATGATAGATGACAGGATTATTGAAGCTCATGAGTTCATGAGTGATGATGATTTTATAAAATCAGATTAGTTTAATATTTTTTTTGTTCAAGATAAAGTATGATGGACTTACTTTGCAAATGAAGCTAGATGATTTAGAAGAAGTAGTTGCTAGACCTATGAAAAACTACAAGAATATGATCCTACAAGTGAAACCTTCACTGTTGAAGAGGTTAGAGACTTGATAACAAGAAGTGGCATGATTTATTTCCTAGGATGGTATCTCAATTCATCCTTTCTATTGGGTCAAATGAGGAGACACGAGAGAAAAATTTCATTTGAAGATGAAAATTAGTATGGAGAACTAAGAGGGTTAGCTTTCAACATAGATGCTCAAACAATGGTGATTTGGAGTTTAACTTCCAAAGCATGATAAACTTACCCTTATGGAAATCAAAGAATCCCTTAGGGGGAATGTTATTTTCTAGCATGTATAATCCACCTCTAGTGATCAATTAATTGGGATGCATACTTTAGTAGCACTAATGAGCAAAAACAAGATGGACACTCTTGAAACTTAGCAATAAAAAAACTTATTAGAGATTTCTCAAGACAAGAAGAAGCTATGAAGAGGAAATGAAGGAAACTTTCATCTTGTAGTAGAAGACTATCAAGATAAAAATTGAAATAACATCATTAAAGAAGAGTGTTAGAATTGCTAAAAAAATCCATGACAAAAGTATGCAAGTAAAAGGCCAAGCATCTAAAATAGGAGAAACATCAGGCCATGTAATGGATATTAATGAAGAAAATTTAGAAGAAAGCAAGGATGTAGAGATTAGAGTAATGAAGAAATTTCTAATTCATAAGATCAATGCACTGAAGACAATTTCTTAGAATGTGCATAGTAGCTACCTTGCATTAGAAGGAGTAGAATATAGATTTTCAGAGGCCATTTCTCTGTTATCTCTCCTCTTTAATACATGGGGCCCTTTCATGCAATTTTTTGATAGTATAGTTCCCTCACTACCTCAAAAAAAGGATTTTCCAAAGGTAATCATTGTGAATACTATAAAAACTATCCATAAGGTGAAATACTTGAATGGTTTCTTCAGTGACAAGATTGAGCTAATCCAGAACAAAATGAAGATAATTGATGTGGGTAAACCTAATTTTGTACCTATAATCTTGGATAGTGGAGGTAAACTGAAATAATGGGTAGAGTGGTCATCCTCTTTTGAAGGCATTCTTGATCATCCCTAGTTTTTGTCCTTTTGCAATAATGAAGCAAGTGCTATAGTAGTTTACGATATCAATATACTTTATAAGTTAGAGGTAGAAATGTCTAAATTAACTACTAAAATTAAAGCCACAATTGATGTCAAGTAGACCAAGTGTTTAGATGAATTGGAGGTAGTTAGAGGTGCCACTTGGCTAGATGTGGATATAGATATTATTATATGGGAATTGATTGTAGACATCAAAGCCTTGGCATCTAGTGATAGTGATTAGTGTAGTTAAAGGATGTAGTTAGTATGCAGTTAAAGGTATAAAGAACAAAGAAAAGGCATGGGTGGTGATGTGAGTTGAATACAAATTGAATTTTTTAAAGAGATATCTATTAAAAAATGCCACCAACTAGTTTTATAACTACATCATAGAATTTTGGCCAAGTACAAAGAATGTTTTGTATTGTAACATAATAGATATATCTTCATATTTTATTTTGAATTATTTTTTGACAAGTGTCCTCCCATATAAATCTTGTTGCAATCTTTTATATAAAAGGATTTCCAAGATATGGAGTTGAGGTCTAAATTTTGTAGAATTTAGTGTTATTTTAGTTTTGCATTCGATCGAGTAAGTCTTAGTGTTCACTTTGTGATGTATCTATTTGTGCAAATCTGAGAATACATTGAACATTGAAAGATTGCATTGTCTTTTCTTGAGTTATTGCGAGTTTACATTAGTGTTATATAATTTTCAAGGAGAATTAATACAAGAGAGAATTCTTCCATTTCTATTTTCTCTGAATTCTATCTCATTATTATTTGTTGGTTATTTTGAGATTGTATGAGCATGTTTATACAATTTAATGCAACTAGGGCATGCTATATATCAGCTTTCTATTTCTTTAAATTCAAGGAATTAAGTAAATTATTCAATAAAGTGATAGGATTTCTAGTCATATAAGAAGGATATTCATAATAATGGGGTTTAGGGTTAATTGCTAATATAGTTGATTGTTAAGCAATTAATTAGATCAAAATTGTTGGGTAGACTTTGAATGCTAATGGATAGGGAAATGGTCATTTATGTAGTTTTCATCTTGAAGAAATCAATGACTTGCGTCAATCAAAATTTTAAAATCAAATCAATTTTTTCTTTCATGTATGGAGAGTTAAACTGCTTGTCAACACTTATTTGCAATAATCCCCTGTATGCCATTGTTAGTTGTTTCTCTCAAGGATTATTTGTAAAGTATAGAAGAATTGCGACAAATTTTGTATTGTATGGGATAGAGGTGAACTAGAAAGATGAAGTTAATAAGAATATGTTGAATTCAAGAACCATAAACTAGTTATATATCCATATGTTCCTTAGGTGTACCAGCCTTGGTTTTACAAAACCTAACCAATAGAGAATCCTTGTGATTCTGTTGAAGTTGGGTCTAGATCTGAAGATTTCTTAGTTGAAAATATGAGGTAGCTAACCCTTAGGCCAAGAATTATCATCAAAATCCTAGTATCAAGTCTTTTTTTTTGGTAGTTTTAAAAAACTAACAATTCATTTGCATATGATCTCAAGATTTCCTTGTTTAGGAGGGCTACTAGGGCTAGTAGCATGTAGGCCTCCTAATTTACCTTTTGGTTTCTAGTTTTGAAACTGTCTGAAGGACTTGTCAAACAAAATCTATATTGGGATATTGTTTTCAAGGTATTTCTAAATTCATGTGGTTTTAGGTCACCAAGTTGTTCATACAACCCTTTTCCAATTTACCCCTATTTTAAAGGGTTTTAAGGATTCCAATCAACAATTTACTAGGGTCTTTTAAAACCCTTCGAAGATGTCTTACCCAATACTTGTCCTTTGGTTTTGTGTACCTTCATTTATTTCTCTTCTCATCCAAGCAATTGGATTAGTCATTTCAATCCATCTACCATGTCTATGACCTTTGTCTTGTTGAACTCCACCTAGCCAGGTAGCCTCTTATTCACCCAAGGCTTTGCTCTAAAAATTGAAATCCATCTCCCCAAAAATCAAAAGTGAAAAATATGTACAATTAATATATATATCTTCTTGTTTCAAAAGGGCCATAGAAATTTGACCCTTGGAATTCAAGAGAGAGCCATTATTCTCAATGTTACATTAAACAAGGTAATGAATTGTATAGTTACCAATTAGGTTTCACCTACTTTAACTGAACTTCAAGAACAAAAATTAAATTTTTTTTATAAATTAAATTATATAACTAGAAATTTAAAGCAATAATCCCAATCAATCCATTCACATATGGATCTTGAGCGTGCAAGTTGACTGTGACAAGAAAATGCTTTAAGTTTTCTATTACTCCAAAATTGAATCCACATAATCTGAACACCAACCCTTCTCCTAGGTATGTAATGGTGTTTTATACCATTTTGCACATGTGGTAGCTTCCTCTACAAACCCATAACTAGAAAGTTGCAAGTTTCTTGGTTTTGGAAAACTATTGTTAATGTTATCAAATGCAACTTTTGTAAAAAGCAAGGTTACTTGAACAATTTTTTACAATTTTGCACATTGACCATGAATAGACCTCAAGACATCTTGGATGGGTCTAGTAAGGTCTAAAATCAACTTTGAACATTATTCCCCAAATCAATTATTTTTGGTCAAATCTTGGTCAATCGTTGACCAAATCAAGAAATTACAAGAAACTTAAAATATTCTAAAGACACTACTTGAATCCCTACTTACTTGTACTAACCTACATATATTCATGACTCTACTCACCCCCTTGGGGATTCATACTTAGCCCTTATTCCCTAGTGATTGGCTAAAACCACCTACAAGAAAATATTTCTAGGACCTTTTACTATGATCCTTAGGTGCTCCTGCACCAAGTACATCTTGAAGATGTTAGTGTTAAAGAAGAAGAAAAAAAACTTTATCCTAAATATAAAGAAGAATATAATGAGGAAATAGTCTTTAAGGGTTTTTCTAGAGAGAATTCAAGACCTATTTTTTGAAATTCTACTTACAGTGTAAATCTTGACAATGATGCTTTGTTGGATTAGATCTTTGAGATTGAGAAGTTCTTTGATTATGAAAGTATTCATAAGGAGAAGAAGGTGAAGATAAAATAAAAATATTTAAGGAAATGAATCTCTTTATCTAGAGAGAATTCAAAATCTATTTTTTGAAATTCTACTTACAGTGTAAATCTTGACAATGATGCTTTGTTGGATTAGATCTTTGAGATTGAGAAGTTCTTTGATTATGAAAGTATTTCTAAGGACAAAAAAGTGAAGATAAAACTTGTAGTTTAAATCTTGACAATGATGCTTTTTTGGATTGAGAAGTCTAGAGAGAATTTAAGACCTATTTTTTGAAATTCTACTTACAGTGTAAATCTTTGCAATGATGCTTTGTTGGATTAGATCTTTGAGATTGAGAAGTTCTTTGATTATGAAAGTATTCCTAAGGAGAAACAAGTGAAGATAAAACTTGCAAACTGATAGATAAACAAGAGGAATATAAAATATCAAAACTTGGATGAAAATGGTTGGTAAGCTAAAAATGAAATTACTTTCTATTGATTATAAAGTTAATTTTTTGAGAAGAATGTAAAATTTGACATAGAAAGAAATGACTCTAAAAGATTATATAGAAGAATTTGAAGATATAAGTTGGATATTATATTTTAACATGTTGGTGATGAAGTTGGAAAGTTTGCAACATACTTGAATGATAAGTAGGAGATAATTCCCACGACAAGTCAAATTGTGATATTGCTATCAGGATTTCATTGTGTAATTTTGAGTCAAAATAATTGACCCATGTTTCATGAGTAGTAATTCAACATGAATATATCTCTCATGAGAAAAAATGGAATACTTAGCACTCATTGGATCTAGGTGATGCTCATAGGGGTGAAGCACCAAGATTTCCCAAGAGGCCACCCATCCTAGCACTACTCCAGCCTAAGTGTGCTTAACAATGGAGTTTCCTCCATGGTTAAACCCAAAGATTGCAACCCCATTTAAAAAACCTTCAAAAAGTTTTATGCATTATGAACCATTCATTAGAAACTCCCTTAAGCTCATCAATTAATAACTAGAAGATAATTTCTATAGCAAGTCAAATTGTGATATTGCTATCAAGATTTAACTATGTAATTTTGTGTCAAACTCATTGACCCATGTTCCATGAGTAATGATTCAAAATGAATCCATATCTCATGATAATAAATGGAACACTTATCACTCATTAGATCTAGGTGATGTTCATAGGGGTGAAGCACAAGGACTTCCTGGGAAGTCACCCATCCCATTACTACTCTAGCCTGAGCATGCTTAACTATGAAGTTTCCTTAATTGTTAAACCAAAAGCTTGTAACCCCATTTGAGAAACCTTCACCAAGTTTTTTTCCTTATGAAACATTAATTATAAATCCCCTTATTCTCATCAATTTATAATTAGGAGATGATTTCCATAGCAACTCAATTTGTGATATTGCTATGAGGATTTAATTATGTAATTTTGAGACAAACTCATTGACCCATGTTCCATGAGTAGTGATTAAAAATGAATCAATCTCTCATGAGAATAAATGGAACACTTAGAAATATTTGGATTTGGGTGATACTCATAGGGGTTAAGCATTGGGACTTCTCCAGAGGTCACCCATCCCAGTACTACTCCAACCTGAGCATGCTTAACTACAGAGTTTCCTTGAGGGTTACACCCAAAGCTTGCAACCTTATTTGAAAAACCTTCACCAAGTGTTGTGCCTTATGAACCATTCATTATAAATCCCCTTAAGCTTAATAAGAAAAAGATAATTTCCATAGAAAGTCAAATTGTGATATTTATATTAGGATATAACTGTGTAATTTTGAGTCAAACTCATTGACCCATGTTTCATAAGTAGTGATTCAACATGAATCCATATTTCATTAGAATAAATGGAACACTTAGCACTCATTAAATTAATTTCTATGGAAATTATCTCCTACTTTTCAATTGATGAGCTTAAGGGGATTTCTAATGAATGGTTCATAAGGTACAACACTTGGTGAAGGTTTTGAAAATGGGGTTGTTAGCTTTGGGTTTAACCATGGATGAAACTTTGTAGTTAAGCACACTTAGGCTAGAGTAGTACTTGGATGGGTGACCTCCCGAGTCTCAATACTTCACCCCTATGAGAATCACCTAGATCCAATGAGTGCTAAGTGTTTCATTTATTCTCATGAGTGATGGATTCATGTTGAATGACTATTCATGAAACACAAGTCAATGAGTTTGACTAAAAATTACATAGTTAAATCCAGATAGCAATATCACAATTTGACTTGCAATGGAAATTATCTCCTACTTACCAATCGATGAGCTTAAGGTCTTTCTAATGAATGGTTCATAAGGCACAACACTTGGTGAAGGTTTTGCAAATGGGGTTGTAAGCTTTGGGTTTAACAATGGAGGAAACTCCATAGTCAAGCGCACTCAGGTTGGAGTAGTACTGGGATGGGTGACCTCCAAGGAAGTTTCAGTGCTTCAACTCTATGAGCATCACCTAGATCCAATGATTGCTAAGTATTCCATTTATTCTCATGAGAGATGGATTAATGATGAATCACTACTCATTAAACATGGGTCAATGAGTTTGACTCAAAATTACATAGTTAAATCCTAATAGCAATATCACGATACTTGAATGACTTAAGTGTTAGCCCTAAATAATATTTCAATTGAAAATGCTATGAATGTATGTAAAAGAGTCATATTAGTTGTTATATTTTAGATTAAAATGAAAGAAAGTTTTGAAGGGACCCAAAACCCTTTACAAAAAGCTAAAAATAAACATTTAAAGCACAACCAAGTTTTACAAGGACCTGAAACCTAAATTTTGAAAAAAAATCCAAACTAGGTTTTATAGGGACCTAAAACCATGAGTTTAAACCAAAAAAAATAACTAAGTTTTACAAGGACTTGGAACCTAGATTTTTAAACTAACAAGAAAGCAAAAGGAAAAAAACCAACAAAACTACCTTGACTAGAAACCAACACGCTCGATCCATAGCATGTACTTGTAGTAGCTCCTTGATTATATTTGCCACATCTTCACCTACTTCTATAGTGCTCTAGATGATATTAGTAGGTGAAGGAACATGGGCCCCAAGAGATTGAGCAACCTTTATCCTTGTGCTTTTCCTTGTTCTCTTACTAGGCCCACCAAGACTCCCCACTCCAGTATTCCCAGGTGACATAATTTCTTCATTGTTTTTCTTTGCCACACTAGCTGCCACAATACAAATACTGGAAGAAACCTATTCCATTTTTAGATCACTTTCCTTTATTAGTTGATGAAGATTCTATTTGTAATCTTTTAGCTTATCAAGAATGTTACTGATATACACTTCTAGTTGGGTAATCTTAGCTTGTTCAACATTCAAATCTTTTTTCATTATCCCTATTTTCTTTTTGAGAGCCATTAATTCATTATACATCGAAAAATCACCTTGAAGAGAAGTCTCCACCTTGAGCTTTATAGTGTGAAGAAAGGAGAGCTTAGCATCATCCCTCCCATCATCCATATTTCTAGGCTATGAGGAAGTAATAGTATTAATCTAGGTATTAGTGTTTATGTCCATACTCTCCATCCTTTCCTCATTCACCCCTTTACTCTAGAAATTTTCCTTACCAATAAGGTCTTTGTATTCATTCTCCTTTCTTGTTTCCTCCTCCATTTTCTTCTCATTGGCATTATGTGAAGGGTGATCACTCAATTTATCATCCTCCTCCCCGTGGGTATCTGACCCTGTATTTCTATCACAACTTCACGCCACATTATATTTACTAGTAGACACACCTTTACTCCCTGAGAACCCATCCAAGTTGGAGCTAAAATCCCCCATTTCTATTTTCTCATCATTCTCTGTATCCTTCTCATTATTGTTCAAACTCTCAAACTCAGTGATTTCCTCAACATGTTTCTTGTTTATTTCCTATTTTGAAACCTTTTCGTGGGTCTCTCTTCCAATTCCTTTCATTTTCTCATGGACTGGAGAGGGATTTATAGCCTTACTTTTACAATAGTTTTCAATAATTAAAATTAAACCTTTATGCAACACAAGATGAGACTCCTTTTTCCTATGTCCATAAAGGCTAAGAAGCAGAGAGTATTTTAGGAAAAATGAGAAGTAAATCCTATCTTTGTACCTAAAATGATTTAGGAAAAAAAAGTAAAATTTATGGACCGTTTTAGCCCTACCATCAAGAATAAAATACTCATGGATAAAAGATAGAACACCCCTCTAGATCACCTTAGTTTGCTTAAATTTTTAGAAATCCCTATTTTTTTCCAAATTCTTCTCTTGGTCTTCTATCTTTGGAAATTTGTTGAAGGCTGCATTGGAGATGCTAGTATCCTTACTAAATGAAACACTGGTTTATGACACATAAAACATTATTCCCCAGCAGAGTCACCATTTTGTTGGTGTTTTAAAACTACTAAGCAACAAAATGCTCAATACTAGAATGAAAGTGGTCAAATAATCTAGAGATTAGCTAATTCTCATATTCAATTACACAAGTAGATCATCTGGACCCAACTTCAAAAAAACTGAGGATGGTTTCCTACTCTTTAAGCTCTTCTAAACCAAGGGGGGTATACCTAGGGATAATTCTAAAGAAAACTATTGTATGAAATTATCTTAGTTTCATTCTAATTCTCATCTTCTATCCTTAGGCACATACATAGTTTATCAATTTCTTTGAAACTCTCAAATCTATATGCATCCCCTATAAGCAGATCTGGTCCTAATTCTCCTAGAGTTTACAAGTGTTTCTAGAAATAGTAGCTACCTATGACTCAAAAAAATAGATGTAAGTGAGTGGTGACAAGCATTACAACCTTGAACAAAATAATATATGAATGATTTTTAATTTATAATAGTTTTAACATGTAGAGATAGAATTTACTCTTTATCATTTCTGATTTATAAGACTAGTACCCTATCCAGTGGGCAAAAAAGTTGATTATTGGCGGGAGACCTTGTTCAATTAGCTTGTAATTGAATCTTTCAACTATAACCACCTATTTCCATCCTTACATGATATCCTCTTCATAAACTCATGAATTCTACTAATTTATTGAAGCATTTACATAACTCATTGAATTAAAAGCAACAATATAACCAATATACATCCCATCCAGAATGCATTCAATCAGATGAACATTATCCAAATGATCTCAAAACTAATAAACTCATGAAAAGGAGACAGAAAAATAGTAACTTAGATTTTGGTGTAAATATCCGTTTGTATTATCCATCTTGCTAACTAATATAATAACCAATAAGAACTCAGTAAGGAACCCAACAAATCATATCGACTCTGTGAATCATCTCTACTACCCTGGTATTGAAGTATACTTTCTTGAAAAATTCTTTAGAGAACGACGTTATTGCTGACATGATTCTAATTTTTCCAAGTTCATCTTTTTCTCTTTTCACTACCTTAGTGGCTCGACCATAGCTCTTTACCATAGTCTCAAGGAGATCATAATCCATAAAAACTATAGTGCCTCTCCCATTTGACTTTTGTAAGTCGTCCTGATGGATGCAACCTTGCTGATCTTTTGTTGTGATGGATCATGATTGTGACCTTGAGTGGTCTACACCGTTGAGGTGTTTAGATTTATGTTTCTGTATCAATTGCTTTGATTATGCTTTTGACTGATCTTTGAGATTATGATGTGATTTTTGGTTCACTGAGGTTTGTGCTAGTGGTTACCAGGATCGATGTGGCATCATGAGGTTGTTCCGTGATTACCCTGAGATGTGTGCAGAGATTGCACTGTGTACTATTACCATGCTACACGAGACTAGGTTCCTGTAGCAGTGGTTAGTCATGTTTATGACTGTGTTTGCTTATGTGTTTTTAGTGCCTTTTTAATGCAGAGTAATCTATCATTATTAAATGCTTAAGTAATTAGAATGGATTGTTCATGTTGGATTATTTGGTTATGTGCTGCGGACATTTACCTTGTTATATTTTGATCTGAGAGATATTTGTTCTTATGTGATGTTTTACATTTGAGATGACCCGAGGGTCAAATGTTACTCTTTGATTTGAGTATCATAGATATTAGACTACTATGTTGTTCAGTTAATCATAGTGCATGATGATGCCATTTTGAGATGTCAGTGTGTTTTATGATGTTATCTAGTTATCTGGTATTTGGATATACCTCTGATTTTGTTATGTGATGGATTTAATGCTATGGTTATTTACTTCATTCCTGCATTGCTATGCCTTTTGCGAATGTGAGTGATGTAAACAGATTATTTTAATATAATTAAATAAATGGATAAATTAGGTGATTTAATGCATTTATTGCTTCAGCTATGTTATTATATGCAATTGCACTTGATTGTGTTGTTTAGTGTGCAGGATTTATATCCCTAGCAGTGGCACATGGAGTTAGAGATTCAGCCTTTCATATTTTACCAATGTCACCCTTGTATGGTCAACGTATCTTTTATTAAAATGTTTAATTTAAACCTTTTGGTGATTATTAAAATCGAACTCATTGCATTATGTGATTAGACCAGTAAGCGTGTTTGTGCATTTAGAGGTTCGCATTGTCGCGAAAGTTATTTAAGGAGATTTATGTGTTTCTGGGTTTTTGGACTTTTTAATTGATTTATTTTAATTTTTGGCAGCTTTGCCATAGATGAATTCCTATTTATAGGAATAGCCTGTTTTCGTTTGGGTCGATTCGGGGTTTAACTAGATTGGCCGGTTAAATGCCCTAATCGATTATTCACCCAAAAAGTGAATAAGTATCCAAAGAGGAATTTAATTCCTCACTTCTCACTTTCAAATTGGAAAGTTGGAGAGTAAAACCCAAAATCCTCTTCATGAGGATTTACTATTTTGTTCGTTGTGGGAGCTACGGGCATGGGATCATCGCGAGGTCGGGCTCGTTGGATCCAGCTCGGGGAAACCTTGGATTGCCGCAATTTTCAGCTACTTCTATGAGATATTTATTTTATGGTTCAGATTCCCGTTTTGCCCTTTTGGCTGTGAGGTAGGGCTTTCTCGTTTTATTGTTTCTGCTCTATTTCAGCTTCTATTTTTGGTAGCTGTTTGTTTGGAGGCTGAGAACTAGTGTTCCCCTCCGTTTTTGTATGTTAGTTCTACCCGATTGGGCGGGTATGAACATTTCCCTATTTTTTGGGATGAGGGTTTGGGATTTTACGCTGTTATGCTGGCCATTTTTGCATACAATGTTCAATTCCATTTATTTTTGGATTTTTGGGGTTTTTGAACCCAAAGGCCAAATGGGTTTTAATTTTGAAGTTTTCCAAATTTTTGGAGTTTTTACCTCGTTTTGTGTGCCGCCCTATTTTCTTGGGTTTTCTTGGCACAATGTGGGTCGTGGACCTTGATGATCCATTTGGATATCAGTCAGACCACGTTTGCACATTTATGTTACATTGGGATGCGTGTTGCATCTGTACTCCCGACATTGTGTTCGGTTGAGTGATGTTATACTTATTATTTCTTTTAGACCTTTTCTTTTGTTCATGAACACTAGGATTCATGTAGAATCCATACTCTCGGATTGAGGCTGGTTGAGTGAGTTCACGATGTTTGGTCTTGTTACATCATTGGGATTTGTGTAGAATCCATACTCTTAGATTGAGGCCGGTTGAGTGATTTCATGATGTATGATTTTATTGGCTTGGGATTTGTGTAGAATCCATCCTTCCTGTGTTGCTTTCAGTTGGGTGTTTTCTTTGCATTGTGTTCTCATTCCTGTCCTTGTGTTATGATCTTCGTGATGGTGGTGCGCCACACACGAGTACGTTCGCGTACATTTGTCAAGTGACTTGTGAGGCTTGATCTTTCGTGGTACTTTCAAAAGTTATGATCATTGGGGTTGGGATGGGAGTATGCATGCCCACGGGCACTTGTCATAGGATGAGCATGGGTAGGGTAGGGTAGCATATGGAGGGGCTTCTATCCTACAACCTGGTGACTATTCCCCAGTTGGCAGAAGAAGTTTTATATAAGTGATAACAAAATATGTGGGTTGTGCACCTTCTGTTGAGAAGAGTAGCTGCCCTAGGTTGTGTGCCTTCTGTCGAGAAGAGTTGCTGCCTAGAGTTGTGCACCTTCTGTGGAGAAGATTTGCTGCCCTAGGTTGTGTTCCTTCTATCGAGAAGAGTAGTTTCCTATACTAGCTTCAGCTTTTGGATGCCAAGTGACTCCCCATTATGTTAGCCCCTACTTAGTAGCCTATTGAGTGTCTGACCAGGAACTGTACTCCTTGCATTGTCTTAGGTTCTTGGTTTAGCCATCATACTGTCTGGCGTGAGTGTTAGCCATGGATGTTCTTTTGTGTGTTTGTGGTTGGATCATTATCTCCATCAACATGGCGGGTGTGGACCTACGGGTGCCACATGGTTGGGAGGTGTAGCTACCTTCACCACTGCTAGGGATCGGTGTACAGAGATGATCTTTTGTCCTAGTGCGACCGTTGCTGGATTTCTTCACTTGGTACTTCGGGTTTCGGAGTGTGCTTCCTTGTGATTTATGCTTTCATTGGGATGCTTGTATATCATGTTTAGTTATTTGGCGCATTCCCTTATTATGATGTTTAGCATATGATTAGATGCTGTGAATTATTGTATTAGCATATCTGTTGCTTATTGTTGTTTAGCATGTGATAGGTGATGTTATCTATTGTAGGATTATCTTATGCGTTATCACTAGCATGTTAGATTTCCTTATGCTTATATTGTTGTATGTTTTTAGTAGTGATATCCCTATTACGACAGTACCGACGATTTGGTCGGTGGCTTGGGATATTACGCACGGAGGATGGCTAGGATCCACAATGGTCTTATGATGCTATTGACAGTTGGGAGGAACCACGTACTTAGTTTGGTTGTTTTGTTCCTAAGATGTATTTCTGTACATTGCGATGTTTCTTTTGTTCTTTGTGATGTTTAATTTAGTGTGTTCTTTGCTGCTATAGTTTAGATGGTTTGATGTTCTTCTTGCTATGTTGTTCTTGCACTCGAGTGTTCATTCCTTGAGCCTTTGTGGATCTGGTACTCCCTGGTGTGGAGGTCCTTTGCTCCATTTTGGTCCTTTTTGCTTCTGGGAGTGTTTTCATGTTTCTATGGGCAACATTTGTTTAGCATGGTGCGACACTTTAAAAAGTATCCCATGCCCATGCAAACTATGTCGTACGACACTGTAAAGTATTGCACGGCTTCTTGAGAAATGTCGTACGACACTGGAAGAGTGTCGCACACCTTCTTGAGAAATGTCGTACGATGCTGAAAAGTGTCGCATGCCTTCTTGAGAAATGTCGTACGACACTGGAAGAGTGTCGTACGCCTTAAGGAGAAGTATCGCCCTCCCTTAGTAAAAAGTGTCACATGGTTTTTGTGAAAAACCTGTGCGTGCCATCAGCGGGCACTTTTCTTCGTGATCTGATCTTTTTGAGAGTGGTTTTGGATACCCTTTTGGGCATTCTTCGACCCTATGTTGTTGCATTTTGAATTCTATCGATTTCTCTTGAAATCGAGTTTTCGTGTTTCTATTTAGTCTCCTAGGGTTTAAAATATATCATTCAAGTATAAGTTGATGTATATTTAATTTCTTATACTTAAATATATTTTAATATATGTGAAAAATGATTTGAGATAGGTTTCAGACCTCTCAGAGATAAGTTATGGATTCTAAGAAATTTCAGGGCTTCAAAAATCCAGGCTTAGCCAATTTTTAGGGCTTCAGGATTTCAGGCTTAGCCAAATTTTGGGATTCTGCATTTTACCCTAGCTCAGTGTTTTGTTGATGAGTGGTTGTTCTTGAACCCTCATCTTGTTGTGGTGGTTGCTGGCTTTTGTTCGAATTTGTCTTTTGGTAGTGGCGTTTGGAGATTCGTTGGTTGCTGAAATTGTGTTGAAGTCTTCCGTTGCGATCTTTGTGATACCTGTATGATGTTGTCTTGTACATTCATACTTGTAAAAAAAAAATATCTTGGCTTGATTTGAATCCTTGTTTCCAAGGATCTCCGGGTGGGGCATTACAAAAACACCCAAGATTACTAGTCTTCCTTGGTCAAAATTCCATATACTAGCAAGTGGAGTAAACAACTTCCTCTCTGCAAACCATCTTTTGAGAAAATTTAAATTAGTTTGCGATGTATGAAAATCCCTGTTCTATCCACAACCTAAGATTTGATGAGTTCATCAGATGCATTCTTTTACTATACTTGCAGGATTGGAGCACAACAAAAATTATAGTATAGTTCATTAATTGAAGTTCTTTCTTATTCCTTTTTGCAATTCTACAACCTTTGCATGAACAAATTACTTCAGACACTTGCCAAATACAATCTTCTCATTAATTGTTTCTACTTAGAAAAAGCTTGAAATCTTTATTTGCATAAGGTGGGACTGAGAAAATCTTCTGTGTTATACTCTATTTTTTACACATGCAAAGCTTTCATATCAAATAAATACACATTGAGGCACCACCTTTTGTTTTTAAAATTTGCACCATCAATCTTAACAAATCCTGTAATCAAGGGATGTAGGAAAAAGTGACAAGTATTCCACTTGATAAGTTGGTTAGTCAATCCAATGAGAACATACCACATATATAGCTCCCTTCCTGGTAGCATCTCCATTTGGGCCCATTGAAAACTAAGGAAACGTGTTGATAGGTCGCTACCTCACTATACATAATAGAATGAGCACCTTGCTACAGTGAAGTAACAACAACCATTGATTTGATCATGATCATGTGGAAGGCACACAACTGCATGACTTAAAAGAATAGTGGTGGGCCCCATATTCGCTATCTCATTGTATGTGTCCTCTAAGAAACTCTTCATAGCGAGATAGCGACGGCCATTGATCTGATATCAATCCAAGGGTAAAGAAACTGCACGAACTTCTTAAGATGAGGTGGGTCCCATATTCGTTATCTCGCATGGAGTAAACCATGCACATCTTTTTTATGGTGAGATAGCGAGAATAGTTGATCTTATCTTGATTTGATGATCAAAAATCCCTCCTGCATTTTATTAATGGGGGGGTGGGTCCAAAAGACTGATGACATGATAAATTATGCACAACTAGTGAAAGAAAAAAAATATTTTAATTCCAGTCATCTTTCCACATTGCTTGGGTTCCACTGTATGCTTATTTCATGACAACTCACTATATTGCTAATAGTGAGAGGCCTAGACTTTTTGATTAGTGAGGTAGTGAGCTCTAGTGATTTAACAAAAGTTGGCATCAAAAAGAAAAAACATGTCACATCATAGTTAGCCACTTAGTAGTTTTGACATGACAATGATATCATCATTTATTATGCCACTTGGGACTCTTAATGATCACCAAGAATTTTGATGACTTCTGTGATATGGGTTTCTAGGTTGATTGCTACCTCACTATCGGCAAGAGACTTGAACTTCCCAACGGCGAAGACATGAGTACTATAGCCTGAAAAAGTTTTGGGATCCCTAGTTTCTTTTCCAAATGAAGCAGTAGAAACAAAGTTCATGTGATTAAAAACCAATGTGAGATTTTTTCGGTTATTGCCTCCATTTATCCGAGCACCGCAGTTTAGTTTGACGATAGTCACTATGTTACAATGGTCACTTAACTCACATCTTATCATAATGAAAAAGAAATAGCCCTAAATCTTGTCACAATTGGGTGGTGCTCCTTAAAAAGGAAAAGAGATGTAGGGTGCAAAAGATAAAGAACATAAGGGAATATTCGAAAACTTTAAAGATTTCACACCCAAGTTAAGAGACAAACTTTGAGAATTCAAAAGATTTTAACAACACATGAATCAGGGCATGACTAGGGTAACCTAAAAATATGAAAATTATGAGGAATGAAAACCCTAGTCTACAAAAAGAAAAGACCTAAATTAATTTTTCACCAAAATTTTAGACTTTTTCTATAATGTGAAAATCAGACCAATAGTGGCTCTGTCTAGGGATGATAGACTACTTAAGTCTATGCAAGAATTCAGAATCTATGGAAGAGTAGATGACATACTTGAATTTTAAAAAGGAAACTTCTTTAGAGAGCATTGAGAAATACATAGAAACCAGAAACTAGGTTGTACAAAGAAAAACACAAGGATCTACAAAATACACACAATGTACAAGAGCACAAGGAAACCCTAAACTACTATTCATGGAAAAGTAGATACCTTAAGAAAAGTGTCTCTTCAAGAATTGTCCATGAAATGGAAATTCCACAATACCTCCAGTTAGATTTCTCAAGAAATATGACTCTTCTCCATTTGAATCAGAAATGTTATATGGGCCAAGCTAAATTGGGTCAAATTTACCATGCTTTCCTGTATCTTCCACTCTAGCATTTTACATTAGTACCATGTCACCTATTTCAAATTTTTTCTGAATGGCTCTTTTGTCATATAAATGCTTCATTTTTTATTGCAACTTGGCATTTTGAATAGAAGAATCTTTCCTTGCTTCCTCTAGTTGTAATATGTCATCCATTCTGAGTTGCATTTCATCAATGACATCATCTTCATACAATTGAACAAATTTATACATCTCTTTTAGGTTATTCTATGGAAGTCTAGTCTGTATACCATAAACTAGGTCAAATGAGCACATCCAATGGCCATTTTCATAGTAACCCTATCACCCCACAGGGCTAATGGAAATTTTGAATCCCGAGCTCTCTTATTTTCTCCTAAAATCCTCTTGATGATTTTTAATATACTCTTATTACTTGATTCTTCCTGGCCATTTCCTTGTGGATGATAGGGAATATATGTGTACTCTGTAATGCCATATTTCCTACAATTTTTTTTATATTCCTTTAATCTGAAACACATAGCATTATATATCACAATCTTCAGTGGGCACGCAAATCTGGTCACAATATTATTTAGAATAAAATGAATCACCACCTTACTTGTTGCATTCTTAGTAGGGACTGCCTCAATCCACTTGGTGAAATTATAAGTGGCTACTAAGATCCATGAATGTCCACCACTGGATTTATTTGTGATCTCACCTATAAAATCAATTCCCCACTATTGAAATGGTACCTACATCTCAACTAGCCTCAATGGAAAATTCCTAGAGAATTTTAACTTTCCACTAAGCCTTTGACAAGCATCACACACCTTTACAAACTCATGAGTATCTCTGAAAAGTGTTGGCCACCAAAAACCAGCCCTAAGAATTTTATGAGTAGTGGTTTTAGCCATATAGACCACCACATACACCTTCATGCATATCTTTCAAAATTCTTTTAGACTCAATCTCATCCACACACTTTACAAGTACCCCTTCCATATTTCTCCACCACAATTGAACCTACACTATAACATAACTTATGGCCTGCAACTTGAGATCTTTTTTAATTATTTGTTAACTCTGATGGAGATTTCATATTTTAAAAATAATAAATTACTTTTTTGTACTAGTTAGAGGTATCCATATCAAAAAAATTATCCTTGAAACTATCATCAAGTTGATTAATTTGGTTTGCCTCTAGATTGGCTTCTATCATCAATTTGGCAAAACCTTGACCCTTGACTAGTTTGGTAATCTGAATATCAATATTAAAATCGTGTATCCTATTAATCTATCTACACCTCCTACCAGATACCTCATGTTGTGAAAAAATGTCCTTTACAACAGCACTACGAACAAAAGCAATGATAGTAGCTCCCATTCAGTAACATCTAAAAGCCTTAACTCCTTTCACTAGTGCATATGCTTATTTTTTATTGATGTCATACTGGAGTTTTTTTGCTTACAAAGACTTGCTGAAGAATGCAATAGGTTTCTCATAACCTCCTTCATTTTTTTGTAACAATATTGTAGCAACAGTGTGAAATGAGGCAAAAGAAAATATATGCATTGGTTTGTCATAATTTGGAGCTCTAAGAACATGGGCATCTTTAATAGCTTGCTTAATTTTTTGGAATGCAATACTAGGTTCACCATCCCATTTTGTCTCAGATCCTTTCTTTAGCATCCTTGATATAGGCCTATTAATTTCTACAAAAAATTTCACAAATCTCCTAAGAAATTTGATCTGTCCGAAGAATGACTAAATGCCTTTAACACTCTTGGGTTTCTAAATCTTATCTATTGCTTCTACCCTTTCAAGGTCAATCCTTAGTTGATGCTTGCCAACTAAATTTACTAACAATTTTCCTTTAGTGACACCAAACTGACAGTTTCTAGGATTTAAGGAGACACCATACTTGAGGGCCCTAATAAACACCTTTTCTAAATGCATGCAATGATCATTTTCATTGTTAGAATAAGTAGTTAAATCATATTGATATACAGCTAAAAATTTATCAATAATACCAGCAAATGCCATATCCATTACATGTTGAAAAGTAGCCCCAGCATTAGTAAGCCCAAAAGGCATCCTGAGATACACATAGGTTTCCCATGGAGTGGTAAAAGTAGTCTTAAACTATTCTAATTCTTTACCAACCACTTCATTGTAACCTGAAAATCCATCCATCATTGACATAAGCTCTGAACCAATAACCCTTTGCAACATGGCTTCCATATTTGGAAATCCATAATTATCTTGTAAGGAAGATATATTGAAATTTCTGAAGTCAACACATAACCTTATGTCTCCATTTTTCTTCCTAACAATTACTAAATTTGATACCCAAGAAGAATGTCTAATAGGCTTTATGATTCTTGCATCTCTCAATTTGATTAGTTCCTCTTGCATTTTGGGAGCTAGAGTCAGATTTATTGGTTGTTGTTTTTGCCTAAAAGGTTTGGCATCTGGTTTCAAAGGGATTTCATACTAAAAAAGATCCTCCCTATAGGCCTTTAGGTCATCATATGACCATGCAAACACATGTCTATACTTCCTTAATAGGTCTATCAAATCTTTCTTGATTTTAGAAGGCAATTTCTTACCAATATATACCTTTTTAGGTGTTTCCTGAGTTCCCAAGTTCACCTCCTCTAAATCTTTGACATTGTATTCATTAATATTCATTTGTGACCTGTCCTAGTTGTCAAAAATTGTTTCCAAAACAACTAGACCCTTAGGAATTTTGTTTGTCTTCAATCGCACAACTTCCTGCCCAAAAAAGTATCTTTTCAATCTATATTCTCTACATAAGGTGCACTATCAATTTCTTGTCCTGACAACATACTATCATAGTTCAAAAATCTCAAGATATCCTTATCATCTTCAAACACTTGCCAATGTTGAACATTATCAGGGATAGAAGGTCTAGTTTGAATCTCAATCTTAGACACACGGGCAAATGTAATATCATCAGGTTTTATTGCTATGTTTTCCAATAAGTCTGGCATCTTATTATTTGTCCTATCTTTCCAAATCATTCCAAATGCATCAAAACATTCAATCATATCCCATACTGCATTTCTATACTATTTTAACCTTTTTTTGTTTGACACATAAGAATTTTTTACTTGGGATACCATGAATTCAGAATCTCCCACAACATGTAAACACTGTATCCCATGCCTATGAGCTAATCTAAGACTTAACAATAAAGCTTCATATTCTGCTATATTGTTAGTACAAGGGAAACTTAAAGAAAAGGATAATTTTTCAGACAAAAAAGGGTTCGTACTTCATTGAAAATGATTATTGCTATTCCTTTTGTCTAAACTAAGTGTATTATGCAGTTCCACAGTTTCTTGGCATATTACTTTGGGTGTGCTGAAAAAGTCATCACCAGATAGCCCAGGATGGTATCTAGAACTCTGGCAAGATGATTTCATTTCCAAATCAAAAAAATGAACATTCTCTCCCCTTATTTCTTGCTCTCGGGGATGATCTTCTCTATGCATCTGAGATCTCTTCATAGCCCAATTTTGTCTTCCCCTAGAAGGGAGATCGGTTTTTAATTTGATTCTGGGGTTTTTCCTCACATTTGCAAATTTGTTTCATTTGTTTTCCATGATTTTGAGATAACAAATCTTCTAAATAATGACATTGGTTCAAACTCTATGAGTCGCCACCCACCCTATGAGAATGGGAAAAACTTTTGAATGGATCACACTCTTTCACTAAATTCCATAGACAAAATATGAATAAATGACGAGACCACATAAAAAATCTCAATAAAACATCTACCTCAAACTCTACCCAATGGAAAAATAGATCTTAAATGATACACTAGTTTATGACACATAAAGCGTTATTCCCTAGCAGAGTCACCATTTTGTTGGTATTTTAAAACTACTGAGCAACAAAATGCTCAATACCAAAATGAAAGTGCTCAAATAATCTAGAGATTAACTAATTCTCATAATCAATTACACAAGTAGATCATCTGGACCCAACTTCAATGAAACTGAGGATGGTTTCCTACACTTTAGGCTCTACTAAACCAAGGGGGTTATACCTAGGGATGATTCTAATGAAAACTATTGTATGAAATTATCTTAGTTTCATTCTGATTCTCATCTTCTATCCTTAGGCACATTCAAAATTTATCAATTTCTTTGAAACTCTCAAATCTATATGCATCCCCTATAAGCAGATCTAGTCCTAATTCTCCTAGAGTTTACAAGTATTTCTTTGACTAGTAGCTACCTATGACTCCAAAAACTAGATGTAAGTGAGTGGTGACCAGCATTACAACCTTGAACAAAATAATATATGAATGATTTTGAATTAATAATAGTTTTAACACATAGAGGTAGAATTTACTCTTGATCATTTCTAATTTATAAGACTAGTACCTTATCCAGTGGGCAATAGAGTTGATTATTGGTAGGATACCTTGTTCAATTAGCTTGTAATTGAATCTGTCAACTATAACCACCTATTTCCATTCTTACATGTTATCCTCTTCATAAACTCGTGAATTCTACCAATTTATTGAAGCATTTACATAACTTATTAAATTAAAAGAAAAAAGATAACCAATATACACCCAATCCATAATGCATTCAATCAGATGAACATTATCCAAATAATCTGAAAACTAATAAACTCATGAAAAGGAGATAGAAAAATGGTAACACAGATTTTGGTGTAAATATTTGTTCATATTATCCTTATTGTTGACTAATACAGTAAGCAATAAGAACTCAGTAAGGAACCTAGTGAATCATACTAACTCTACATTTCTATTCATTATCAAAAAAAATCCTTGAGAATAAAACTCAGAAAAACTACATATGACTAGACCGAATGTACTTTCTTGGAATATTGAAGACATAAATTTTTTCAGACCATCACAATGCCCTAAAAACTCACTTATATAGGCATGAGTTGCAACAAGCAACAAGCAAATGTGATTTACAAGTGTCCTTTACATAAGAGACTTAAAACACCTATTATACAAGACAAAATTGCAAATAATAGAAAGACATGCAGATCAAATATTCCTTTGCAGGTCCTTTTTTGTTACATTTTGTTACTAATATTTGGCTGCAACTCTAATTCCTTCATGTATGCAATAGCTAAGCCCACCAATGATGAAATCTATTTTGATGATTGCAAACTAAGCTCAAACTGTGGGTTTCATTATCATTAAATTTTATTGTGAGAGTTACTCTAACCTGTCACTATTCCTTGGTTATACCAGTATCCTAGGGTAATGAGATTGTGACCTAATATGAAGCATTAGAGCTTTAGAGGTAATATGGCTGTCAAATATAAAAAAATGAGAATTTTTTTCTTCCTTAGCCTTATCTACATTCAAAACCATTCCTCTACCAAAAGATGTCCCTCTTTTGAAAAGAAAGATGAGCACTAACAAAAAGTAAGAGTAATTATATGCATGAAACCCATGAGTATAAAATCTTCTTCACCTTCTTCAAAAACTTTGTATATGGCTCTATGTATCTCTACTAACCTAGTATTGAAGTATAATTTCTTGAAAAATTCTTTAGATAATGATGTTATTGCTGATAGGATTCTAATTTTTCCAAGTTCACCTTTTTCTCTTTTCACTACCTTAGTGGCTCGATCACAGCTCTTCACCACAGTCTCAAGGAGATCATAATCCACAAAAACACTTAGGATTACTAGTCTTCCTCGATCAAAATTCCACATACTAGCAAGTGGAGTAGACAACTTCCTCTTTGCAAACCATCATTTTGAGACAATTTAAATTAGTTTGTGATTTATCAACATCCCAAACCCAATTTCCTTCATTAAGCAATCCCTCTACTATCCACAACCTAAGATTTAATGAGTCCATTGGAGGCATTCTTTGACTATACTTGTAGGACTGGAGCACAACATAAATTATAGTATAGTTACTTAATTGAAGTTCTTTCTTATTCCTTTTTGCAATTCTGTAACCTTTTCATGAACAAATTACTTCACACACTTGCTAAATACAATGTTCTCATTAATTGCTTTTGCTTAGAAAAGGCTTGAGATCTTTATTTGCATAAGGTGGGACTTGTAATACCCCAAAATTGGCTTATTGCCACGATCACCAATTCTAGTATATTTTTGATCAATTCTAAAGTCCTATGTCATTAGGCAATTTTTATTTTGCTACTCGCTACTTGACTTAATTGTCAAATGCAAAAAAGCTAAATCCGCATTAATCAAACTTTTTATTTAATTCCCATAGTATTGACTCACATTAGTCAAATTAAACCTATTGATTAAGATTTAATTTAATTATTAAGTATTTACACTTTAATTAAATTAAATTATATCCTAAGGCTAATTTACAATGGAATTAAATCTATTTAATTTAATAAATACGCCTATTTTTAATTAATTAAACAAAATTATTTAATTAAATGGAGAAGCTACTTCTAATTAATTAAGAAAAGTTATTTAATTAAATGGGAAGTCATTCCTAATTAATTAAATGAAGTTATTTAATTAAATAGAAAAGTGTCTCTAATTAATTAATTGGAATTATTTAATTAAATAGAAAATATATTTATGAGAGCATATCTCATTTTATTAAATTAAATATCTCTCCAAAATCTCTCTTTAGTTCAAAAAAGGGAAATTCCTAGTTCACTACTGATCAAATTAGAAATGACTCAGATCACTTACTCTGACACTAAAGTCTATCTGAGTTGACTGACTCTTACACTCAGATCTGAGTTAGTTAACTCCCTTTACTTTGGGAATCGTCCACTTTGACTGAACCTCACCTTTAATCCTGACCATTGATTGAAATCAATCTCAACCATTGATAGATTCCAAAAAAATCTATTTAAGAGACCCTCATCTCTTCATTTGAAAGGATGAGTTAGAATTTGCATTGAATTGCTATTGAAATTCATACTCACATTTTCTTACATTTGCTCACATTTTTGCATACACCTTGCATTCTTAGTTTAAATTCATTTAGCTTAATATGCATAGGTTAATCTAGTTTTGTTTCAATTGTTCCTAGATTAGAATGCATTTCTCATTCTAGATTAATCTACACAATCATATAGATTAATTTCATTTCTTAAATCCTTCATTCTTAGAGGGTTTGGTTGCTTAACACCTCAAATGTGAGGATATCTAACAAGAAAAATCCCTTTTGATAGAAGGCAATAGGTCACCTTTCTAGTTGATTTTCAGATGAACAATCCAATGTTCATTTTGGGATGAATCCGCAAATAAGGACCATGTTGAAGTGTGTGTGTTAGCATAGGCCACATTTTCACCTTAAATTTTTATGTTCTTTGTTTGTACTGTTCCATACAAATTTAGGAATCTTCGTGTGAGACTGTTCATTTTCGCACAAGGATCCAGAATATTCATGCGAAGATTCTTTGCGTGTTGCGCGAGAAAGTGCCTGAGTGTGTGAAACTTTGCACGACACCTGTTTCTTCGTGTGAGCCATCAAGAAATTTTGTGTGAGCCTGAAATAATTTTGCGCGGCTCTGTCAGAGATCTTGTGTGAAATCTTGTGACAACCGTTTCACTTTTAAGTGTTATTTTTAGATCTTCAGGTTGTCTGATTTCACTAATGTACTTGTCCTGATCAGTTCCTTTGGATTTCTTGCAGCTTAGTTATTGTTTGTAGGATGATTAGCCAAAGACTCCTTTTAAAAACTCACTTGAAAAGGGATTGACTATTTTCTTATAGGACGCTTGTTGAAGATACACCTATCAAAGACTATATTTCAAACCCACAAAACAATGTGTGTCTTCTTTTCCTACTTTTAAAACTAGTCTAATTAGGGGCTTGTGAACTTCTTAGGGTGAAAGACAAAAGAATAGGGGAATATGCTCTTCACTTCTTGGAGGTCATGACCAAGAGTGAATAAAAAAGCTAGACACTTCTGAAAGACGACATTCCAAAGAAGGCAAGCAGCTTGGTGGTTCTCCAAAGCTTGTTCTCTTCTATGATAAGACAATGATTTCCTTTAAGGGAATCAAAATATTTAAGGAAGAATGAGTTCAGATTGATTAAGCCAAGTTAGTAATTAATTTGTCTTGCATGTTTGGGTGAGGAAATAAGGTAGAGGATTATGCTCTTTCTCTTTGAGGGAAATCAGAAACTCAGACCCTTAGATCTAAACCACTAGTCTGTGTCAATCCTTTAGAGGGTCTGCCGGAGTGATCCAACCTTCGGGAATGACCAAGGTGAGCATACTCCTTTCGTCAAAGATTCCAACTCACTATAAACAAGATTCTTTGTAGAGCAAAAGACTCCAAAGCTGGATTAATTTCTTCCCCTTAATTCTTGATATCGCATATCAAGGGGAAGCTCTGTCTATGCACTAGTCATTGCCGGCCCCTGGCTTGTTAAGAAAGTAGTGTGAACTTTTAGATGCTGGTGTGGGCTTTTGGCCTCAACTTTTCTTGCAGAGCCACTGGGGATTAATTCACACAGAAGCGAAGTAAAAACCTCTTAGTTAGAAGCCACTTGGTTCACCTCCGAAAGGAGGCATAATCTTTGTGCAAGGAGGGGGAAGAATCTCTCTTGTAGAACTCACCATAGGCATGCTACTAGACATTTGAAGGTGGTATACACACTCATCCCATACCACAAGGGTGCTCATTCAGCATATACTATTGAGTCCTTTGAATATACCAAAAACACGAGTGCCCTCTAGGGGGTGACATGGCTATGTGAGGTACATGCATGCGCATAAGATGTGAGACAAAGGTTTTGCCTTCTCTACCAATTTTTCTTTCTAGGGATAAAGTGTGTTTGTTATCGAGTCACCAAGAAATTCCAAACCAGTTACAACAAAAAAAGGTCAAGACTCCCCTACCTTGTCGAGTTTCTTTGTCCTTGGCAAGACTATTTTCAACTACTGCTTGCTTCCCACTGTCTTGTTAAACACTTTGCCTGAATTGAAAACTTGAAAAATTTGTCCAAACGTCTTACTTGGTCAACCTTGTTGCCTTTCCAATCAGATTTGTCTGATAAATCTGTCTACTCTATCCAAAAAGTCTAGAAATCCTATCAAATTCAGTCGCTGTTGTAAAACTGGTCTCCTTTCTCGCGCGAAAACTTTTTTGGTCTCGTGTGAAATCATATTGTCCTCGCACAAAATCATTGTGTTCTCACGCAAAATTAAACTACTGTCACGAGTCTTCGCACAAGGTCTAAAATTCCTCGCACAAAATTAAACCACTGTCACTGACTTTCGCATGATCCAAAAAACTTCTTCGTGTGGCTTGGAAAACTTCATCACGCGGCCTATAAAAGTTTCTCACATGAGATCTTGTATCAAAATTTCCACTTTGGGTCTATTTTAGCTATCTGTAGCCTACACACTACCTTTTTTTGCATCTATTTGTCACTTTATGTCTATGAATAGTCCTGAAACAGTGACACTTTGCTTTGCTAAGGGCTTGTATCTTGCACTTTGACTAGTCTTGTCTCATAAGTTATTTTTGGTCTTCATCTTAATGCTTGTCATACTTTGTGTCGCATTGGTCATAATCTTTGGCTGTCTTAGCCTTTAAATTAGACCATTTGTGCCTTAGTGAACAACATTCTTACTATTATCTTGTCCTTTTTGAGACTCAGTCTTAGTGTAGTCCTTGTCTAGGTTCTAGCTTCTTGTCTTCATCTATGACTGTCACAACCAGAAGCGGCAATGTGTTTTATCCTTATATCCTTAGACGTGGTTGTGCTAGGGGTTGTAATTGTGGCAAAGGTCACTTACCTTTTGTTACGCAATCTGTATCTAGTTCGGCTAGTGAGGCATCTTCACAATATCCCTCACCTACCAAGTCATCTCGAATTCAGTGAACATTTTCCATAAACCTGCAACAAATTAGGAATGCTTTGTACCAAGAGGATATTGAGACAGGTAGAGATCCTGTATTACTAAACACAATGTCTGATCCTTTTTATAGAGGATCTTTTGAAACACAACACATTGAAATTAAACATGTTCCTATAATGACTAATCGTGAACTTGAGCATGGTAGTTATAGTCGACATCAAGAACCACCAAAGAATGACAAAGAGAAAGAGAAAAACTACGACACCAATGAGGAATAGGAGGAGGTGGAAATACTCCCTAAACACATAGCAAAATGTCAAAGAGACAAAAACTTCCAAAAGGTCCTAGGAATTCTACTCAATGAAGAGAAAGAAAAGTAATTTCTCAAACTTGCCCAAGAGAGAGCAAAGTTACCTTCTCATTTCAATGTAGAAACCATTGTCAAAATTGAAGAAGAAACTGAGACCTCTAAACTCCAAAAACAATTGAAAATTATGCAAGATCAATTGGCTCAGATGATGCATGAGAAAGAGAAACCTGCAAAGACATACACATTGGACACACTTTGTTCATTTCCATTTGACAAAAGCATAAACATGCCACCTTTCCCACAAGGCATAGAACTACCCAAATATGACAAGTACTTTGGTACTACTGATCCCCAAGATCACTTGTGAGAATTTGGTGCTTTGTCTATGGAGTTTATATATGATCAAACCTACCTCATGCGTTTATTCCCTAGAAGCTTAGGTGCTCAAGATTTGGAGTGGTTCTCACATTTACCTCGTGGTATCAAGACATTTGATGAAATTTCCAATCTCTTTGTTTAGCAATATTCTCATAACATTCAACATCCTGTCAATATTCGAGATCTATACAACCTTAAATAGAAGGTTGGTGAACCTTTCCTCACTTTCCTCCAAAGGTGGAGACAACTATACACTAAGTATTCTCATAAAATACTAGAAACAGAGAAGCTTGACATTTTCACTGATAACCTCTTACCTAATTTTGGGTATAGAGTCCAAATACAAGGTTCACATACCTTTGAAGACATGATTACACATGCCATCCATATCAAAGAATTTATGGTCAAGAAAGGTGAACTCACTCTTCAAAGAGACATAAAATAAGGTCCCACTTCCAATAGGGATAAAAAAAAAACATGTCAACAAGAATCGAGAAATTGTACATGATGGAGTTGTTGACAATGTCACACCTAAACTTGCTAAAGCTGTATTTAATCTCACAGATGGCTTCAAAGTGGCCAAAAACCTTGAGAAACCTCCTCCTGACAATAAGACATTTGGAAACAAACCAAGAAAATCATGGACAACATGCCCCAAATGAGAGTATACACCTTTGGGAGAACCACTGGATGTGGTTTACAAAACATTGCGACAACATAAGCTTATTTCACCAATGGACAATCCTCGTCCCTATGATCCACAACCTTGTCCACCATGGTGGAATGAGAACTCTTTCTGTGAGTATCACCAAAAAAAGGGACATAAAACTAGCAACTGTATAAACTTGCACCATAAAGTCCAAGACATGATTGATGCTGGTGATCTTGTGGTAGATGGACATAACAAAAATTTGGATCACAAGGCATTCAAAGAACCTTTCCTAGCTTATGAAAAAGGAGAGACTTCAAAACCACAACCCTACAACAAGGTCAACTATACATATTCTAATGATGCCAATGTCATTCACATGGTTGAACCTATGGATTTTTAATATTGCAACATTATTACAATTAAGGGAAAGTAAGATAACAACAAACCCAAGACACCATTTGTCTTGAGGGGTCCTACTTCTGATGAAATGGATAATACGCCTTCACAACACTATGCTAACACTGTTACTCACTCTTGCACCAAGTTGGTGCTCAAAGACCCAGTGCCTCCTACTTTAGATCTTGAACAACATAAAGACAAAGCCCTTGCTGGTCCATCTGGAAAAGGTGCGAAAGCCACAACAAACTTGACTGCAACCAGTTATAGTGTTCTCGATCAGTTGAAATGAACCAATGCTCATATTTCTATCTTTGAGCTACTTAAAATATCGCATGCTCACAGGAAGATTCTGGATAATGCCCTCACTGAGGCAAATGTTCCTCAAGATCTTGATCTTGAGAAATTTCAATCCATGGTAGGTCACCTAACTTCGCCATACCTTATGACTTTTTTTGAGGAAGTTGACAACTTGCTGAGTCACCCACACAATTAACATCTACACATTGAGGTTATGATCCATCAAACACGTATTCGTCAAGTACTCATTGATAATGGTGCTAGCCTAAATATTGTCTCTGCTGCTTTGCTTAGACAATTGAATTATTTTGAGAACTCTATTGATCCTCGATGAAAGATCACTATCAAAGCATATGACAAAGTGGAATGAAAGTCTCTAGGCCTTGTGGTTTTACCAATTTGCATCGGTCCTGTCGAAAGGGATGTCACCTGTCAGGTGCTTGACATTCCCCTGGCCTACAACATTCTGTTAGGATGGCCGTGGATACATGAGATGTACGCTATGCCATCCAGATACCACCAATGTATCAAGTTCCCATTTCATGGCTCCGAAGTTACTATTCCTGCCACTAGTAGCTACACCTGCAATATGCTCCAAGCTACTAAAACTTTCATCCCTGCTAACTGTGAGTCTACTGATTATCACAATAATAAGCTGAAACAAATTGAGTAGTCATTCAAACTAAAAGAAACTAGTATGGGGGAGTACCACATTGAACCAGTGCTATCATTGACATCTCTCCTAGAGTCTACTCGACATTATGGGAAACCCTCAGAGGCAAAGAAGCCATTCGTGCTGACACCTCAGACCAAGTATAATGGCACTTTTGTCAGGACTATAGCTCCCTTAGAAGATGAAAGTTAAAACAAAGCCATTGCTGCATGGCTTTACAGAGAAAAGGCTCTAATAAACCTAATAGAACAAGCACGAGAAATCACTCCTAAGAAATATGGACTTGGTCTTAGGCTTATGAAGCATTTTGGTTACAAGGGAATTGGCCCTATTGGGTGCAATAACAATGGCCTAATTGATCCTATCAAAGCAAGAGCTCGAAGCAATCATGATACAACTAGCCTAGGGTTTAAGAAGGTCCCTTTCCATTTGGGATCAAATAAATTCATCCCCAAACTTGAGAATTCATCTTAAAATGAGTCACAAGTTGAGTCAAATACTCAAGAGGAAGAATTTGATGATGAGGATTCCTATCCTCATCCTATCCCTTATGATCTTGCTAAATTCTTTGCTGAGCCAGATGACTTTGTACCACATTTTAGCACTATGGATGATACTAGTGATTCTTCTAAGGAAAATATTGAGCAACTCAAATATCATTCAAAAAAGGGAGAATCTAATCAGTCATGCCATGTTGAGTATTTGTGTAAGAACCTAGAGGATGAAGGTGACTATGTCCCTATCACTGTTGGGGAGTTCTATAATCTATTGCCATGTAGCACTGATTCTAAGGAATATGAGTTTGATTCTCTTTTAGAAGCAACTACTGATAAAGACATTGACCAAGTGCATGTCTATGTAAACCAAATCAAAGTGGGTGAAACATCTAGGGTTAGGTTGCATGGGTTAGATCCAACTAGTATCTTAGAATTGTCAATTACTAACATTCGTACTCTGAGGCATTTGAACACACCTATGGATGAGGTCGTCATAGATCTCAAATTGCTAGTCCAATAACTTAATGACTATACTATGAACGCAATTGAACCAACCATTAGTCTCTCACTCACACATCCTAAGCTTATAGACTGGAACCCTAATACATCTAGGGAAGTCCACATGTTCCAGAATATCTATGCTCTTGCTTGTTACCTAAACGCTATCACACCTATAATGTCTTCCATCAATGAGCAGAGTGTCAACATGATTGAGGCTGACATCAAATATCTCAGTCACACAATTAAAAGGAAAAAATGCAAAAGGTCTGATGGTGAAAACCACATTGTGGCAGTGTGGGAACCCAAAAAAGTAAAAACAAAAGATGTATCCAAGGGTGAAAACCTCTTTGAGGTGCTCGCGGATGAGATATTTGATGTCCTTCCCAGTCACTTTTAGGAGAGATCATCAGTGTTGATAGAGCCGACATAGCCAATTAACCTAGGCACAGAAGAACCTCCTCATATGATACATCTGGCATAGTCACTGTCACCTGAAGAGAAGGAACAATTCATTGCCTTTTTTAAGGAAAAGAAAACAAATTTTTCCTGGACATACTCTGACATGCAAGGATTGGATCCTGATCTCATCATGCATCATTTGTCCATAGCACCAGGCATCAAACCAATTAAATAGAAGCTTCAAAAAATGCACCCTCACATTGCATTGCTCGTCAAAGCAGAATTGAGAAACTCCTAAAGGCTGGTTTCATCCATGCAATTGATTATGCTAAATGGATATCCAATATTGTTCCAGTTTCCAAGCATGATAAATCTATTAGGGTTTGTATAGACTTCCATGATCTTAACT
Source organism: Cupressus sempervirens (assembly GCA_028749045.1). Taxonomy (NCBI): domain Eukaryota; kingdom Viridiplantae; phylum Streptophyta; class Pinopsida; order Cupressales; family Cupressaceae; genus Cupressus; species Cupressus sempervirens. The sequence goes on along the minus strand of CM053789.1, from coordinate 644,043,025 downwards.
TGGCATGTCCTAAAGATGAATTTTTTCTCTCTAATATTGATATGATCATGGACATGATGGCTGGCTATGAGATGTATTCACTTATGGATGGTTTTTCTAGATACAATTAGATAAAAATTGCACCAGAAGACTAGGAGAAAATGACTTTCACATGTGCATGGGGAACCTTTTAATGGAATGTGATGCCATTTGGTTTGAAGAATGCTAGTGCTACGTATCAACGAGCTATTACAACAATTTTCCATGACATAATGCATAGAACCATGGAGGACAACGTTGATGATACCTTGGTCAAAAGTGCTAAACACAATACTCATCTACAAGATTTGGGTCCCATCTTAGATCATATGGGAAACTTTAGTCTTTGACTCAATCCTAAGAAATGCACATTTGGTGTCACATCAGGGAAGTTGTTGGGATATATTGTTTCTACAAAAGGAATTGAGGTAGATTTGGAGAAAGTACAAGCAATAATGGACATGCCACCACCTTGGAACATTAGTCAGATGAGAGGGCTATAGGGGAGGCTTCAATCTATTCGTAGGTTTATTTCACAATTGGTGGATAGATCACAACCCTTCATAAAGACCTTACATAAGGGTGTGAAATTCAATTGGACTTAGGATTGTGAGAAAAGATTAACATAGATCAAAAAATATCTTGTCAATCCACCCATCTTGATGCCTCCTATTCATGGGAAGCCTTTGCTTTTATACATTTCAGCCACTGAAATAGCTCTGGGCATTCTGTTGGCTCAAAAAGATAAGGACAAAAAAGAAAGAGCTATTTATTACTTGAGCCGAACATTGGTGTCTTATGAGAAAAACTATAGCATTATTGAGAAAGCTTGTTTAGCAGTTGTCTTTGCTTCCCAAAAGTTGAGACACTACATGCTTGCCCACACTACATTGCTCATGGCTAAAATAGATCCACTAAAATACTTGCTCAGTAAGGCAGCTCTCACAGGAAGATTGGCTAAATGGGTTATGATACTTAGTGAGTTTGACATCCAATATGTTGAACGCAAGGCTACTAAGGGATAGGAAATTGCAGACCAGCTGGCCGAGGCACCCATACAAAGTCTTCTACCAATGAACATTGATTTCCCAGATTAGTTAATTCTAACACTCACACACCACACATGGGTTATTTTCTTCGATGGGTCCTTCACACAACAAGGATCAGGTGCTAGATTACTCTTCATTACATCACAGAGATACTCATTGCCCAAAGCGTACAAGATTCTATTTCCTTGTACAAACAACATTATTGAATACAAGGCTTTGATCAATGGCATGAAAATTGCAGCTAAATGGAGAGTGGATCAGTTAGATATCTTTGGTGACTCTCAGCTTGTTATCAACTAGGTTAATGATGTGTACCAAACAAAAGATGAGAAACTAATTCCTTACAAGTGCATGGTTGATGACTTAAAGAAGTATTTTTCACACATCACTTTTAAGCAAGTTCCTTAAGCAGATAATAAAGCGGTTGAAGCCAAGGCCACCCTGGCCTCTCTGCTACAAATGCTTGAAAATGATCTCCGACATGAGTTCTTGGTGGAAGTGTTATAGTACCTAGCCTATGACCCCCCTAGATTCTAAGATGATCTATTCCATTATTAGATAAGAATCCTCTCACTACCATCACATCTATTCCTACCTTCATAATCAAACCATTCCAAAAGTTCTGACTTGGAATGAGAAACATTACCTAATTCGTAATGCTTCACATTATGTCATTATTATTGATGATCTATATAGGAGAGGTCTTGATAGAACACTCCTTAGGTGTTTAGAACCTGAAGAGTCCAAATGTGCACTAATTGACATTCATGAGGGCATTTGCGGATCTCATTCTAATGGCTTGACACTAGCTCGCAAACTCCTTCATGCTGGTTATTACTAGCCAAAAATGGAGCAAGAAGTAATCAAGTATGCTAGGTCCTGAAAGTAGTGTCAGTTACATGGGAATCTCATCCACACTCTAGCCATAGAGCTTATTCCCTCTACTAAAACATGGCTATTTCAACAATGGGCCTTCAACTTGGTGGGACAAATCCACCCAACCTCCTCTAATGGACATAAGTTCATTATCATGGCTACAAATTATTTCACAAAATGGGTAGAGGTAGTACCTCTCACAGTTGTTGATGGAAAATTGTAGCACTTTTCATCACAAACTACATCATTTGCAGATATGGTGTACTATCATCAATCATTACTTACAATGGAGGAAAATTCAAGAATAAAGACCTCAAGGAACTGTGCAAGAAATTCAAAATCACACAACATTGGTCTTCCATTTATTACCCCCAGGGTAATGGACAAGCTTAGGCATCCAATAAGGTGATCCTCAAAATTCTTCATCACACAGTTAGTAAGTTAGGGCGAGACTGGAATCTCCAGATCAACCTAGCCTTGTGGGCTTATACGAAAAGTATCAAAACTCCAATGGGCACGACTCCCTTTGCTTTGGTGTATGGAGTGGATGTTGTGCTTCTAATAGAGGTTGAGATTCCTACCTTGAGAATCTCTATGTAGGGCCTTATCATTGGTGATGACTATAGGATAGCTCGACTTCAAGAGCTTGTATTACTAAATGAACGTCAACAAGTAGCATGTGATCATCTGCGAGCATATCAATAAAGAATGGATAGAAGCTACAATCAAAGGGTCAAGCCACATGAGTTCAAGCTGGGTGATCTCATCCTGAGAGAGAACCCCAAGAATCAACAACAAGTACAAAAGGGAAAGTTTGAACCAAATTGGCTCAGTCCATACATCATTACTGCAGTATATGGATCTGGCACTTATCAACTTTCCACAACCAAAGGAGAAGTGCTTAAAGAACCTATCAACACTCTCCACTTAAAGCGGTTTTACAGTTGATCTGAAATCAGTAAACTCTTTGTACATATCTATGTCCTGAAAAAAATCTAAAAATAAAAAAAAGTCCTAAAAACAAAATTGTTACCCTGGTGAAAACCTAGCAATAGGCGCCTTGGTAACACCAAAAAAAGTGAAAAATATAAAAAATACAAAAAAAATCAAAAAGAGAAAAAATACAAAAAAATTGAAAAAACAAGAAAAATTCCATTGGTGAAAACCTAGAAATAGGGATCATGGTAGCAAAAAAAGGAAGATCCTGCCAAGAAGGTGAAAACCTAGTAAATAGGCACCTCTTGTTCCCAATGCTCCATCTTGCAGCGCATCTTCTGAATTTTTGTAGAGTTGCTTTCATGCTTTTTCTTTCCTTCTTTCTGCTCATATATCCATGGATTGAGTCTTGTTATAGCTTGAGGGCATTCCCCTCTAGTGTCACTTGTTTCGGGATCCTCCTCATAGGATCTCTTTGAGACAGTCACCAACTATTCTACCTATGTCTACCTACTATCGCTAGTTTCACTTGTTCAAGATTCTCCTCATAGAATCTCCTTTGCGACAATCACCAGTGGTCCTCACTGCATTTTCCTATTGTCACTAGTGTCACTCGTTCAAGATTCTCCTCATAGAATCTCCTTCGTGACAGTCACCAATGGTCCTCACTATGGCTGCCTACTATCGCTAGTGTCACTCTTTTTGAGATTCTCCTCATAGAATCTCTTACGCAACAGTCACCAGTTGTTTCAACTGTGTCTGCCTACTATTTCTTGGGTTATGTCTCTAAATTTATTTATGGAAGATCTCTCTTACATCAGTCACTAGTGGTCCTCACTGCATCTGCCTACTGTCGATCTGCCTACTGTCGCTAGTGTCACTCATTTGAGATTCTCCTCATAGAAACTCCTTCGTAATAGTCACCAGTGGTCCTCACTGCATCTGCCTACTATCACTAGTATCACTCTTTTTGAGATTCTCCTCATAAAATCTCTTTCGCAACAGTCACCAGTTGTTTCAACTATGTCTGCCTACTGTTGCTTGGGTTATGTCTCCAGATTCCTTTATGGAAGATCTCTCTTGCGTCAGTCACAAGTCATCTTGGCTGTGTCTGTCTACTATCACTTAGTTCTCTTTAGGTTCTTCATCATGAAGGTTCCTCTTTGAACTCAGTCACCAGTCATTCTGACTATGTCTGCCTGCTATTGTCACCCTATTGAAGAGATTTCTTTCAAACATGTTCTAGACACTAACACTTGACATCAATCCCAAAAACATTGAACTTAAAAATGATATACTTGTTAGGATATGTTGAGCTCTTTTCTTTGTCTGCTTCATTTTTTCTTTATCATATCTCCTCAAGCAACTCGATGATGTCATCTTCAACTAGAGAAGTAATGACTGGGGGCATGATCTTTTCTTTGCTTTTTGTTTGCATTTTAGTTCCAATTAGTTGACATATTCCTATAAGAGTGGTGTCCACTTTAAGAGCCTCCATCTCGTATTGGATGGTCATGTGTACCTCAACTCCTTTTATATGAATATGTCAATAATGTTGGTTCTTCTCCTTGTTTGTTGGAGTGAACTCTTCATGCTACAATAAATACTGATACTCATCCTGCTAAGTGAACGTATGGGTCACTGTGAGTATATCTAGCACACTTCTATCTCAGGTTACGAATGCAAGGGTCATTGTAGATAGAATAAATATTGAATACTTAGCATAAGATGGATCTCCCATGTGTTTGGCATGTTTGCATGCAAGCAACATTCTGGTCATCCTAGTTTTTATGCTTTGATGCTTATGTTAACTTGCTACATTAAAAGGGACAATTTTTTTGGTCATTCTGGCTTCTTGTGCCTCGAATGCTTACATTTAATCCTGACAAACCTGTACTATATGTTCTATTCATATTCCCATGATTGCAATGTCAGTGGGAATTGTATAACATACAAGCTTTGTTCTATATCCAATGATGATAAATTGTTGAGGCTCGGTAACCAGACCTAGGGTTGCATTTAACATAGTCTTGCATTGCATACTTCACTTGCATAAGCATGTGATTCAATTGCAAATCTACTTTCACCTTCTCTGATGAGGGATTGCTGATCTCTTCAAAGAATCATGTTCTTTTATGAACTACACAAATGATTGATTAATCACCCTCTTGGCTAATTTGGTTGCTCTGAACCCATTTTTCAAGATTGAATTTGAAATTTGACACACCTAAATGCCTCAAAAATGCATTTTAAAGTTTTGGGGACCAATGTGATCAAATGCTTGTGCAGTTTGAATTTATTTGATATCTTGGGATTCTTGAAATCCTTTCAATTCTCAATTCTTCATATTTGCAAAATTCATTTTGAAAATCTTCAACTCAAGTCAACTTTGCTTAATTCTAGTCAACTAATGGTCAAACTTGGTCTTCTGGACCTCAGAAGCACGCCAAACTAACTCTGAATCATCTTCTGATCATTTTGATCTCTTCCATATTCTACTGAATCTTGGATTTCTCCAATATCTCTTTATGCTGCCTACATCATATTTTTGGTGTGTCATCTTTCAATTTCGCTCTCGAGGGGGCAAGATGATTATGTCATTGAACTAAATGTAACTCAATCTCAATCTCATTGCTTGGGGCATCTGGTTCCCATCTTATGTCCTTATCACTTGGGGCATCTTGCTCCCTCTTTTCTGGCATCTTTTCCATCTATCTTATCTTTTCATCAAATTGATCAACTTTATAATAACTCTTCTCAGAGTTTGATGGACAGGTATTGGGATAGTCTAAACCCTGACTCCTAAGAATCAAGCCTTGTTCTGGGGATGATTCTATGACTCATGATTGGACCTTGTTATCTTTTATCAACTCAAGTATCTAGGTGTTCTATCTAGATCCTTCAAGGTTATGCTCCATTCTGGAGATGATCTTCTAAATGCTTATCAATCTCAAGTATCTAGGTGTTCTATCTAGATCCTTGAAGGTTACGCTTAGTTTGGAGATGATCTTCTAAATGCTTATCAATCTCAGGTATCTAGGTGTTCTATTTGGATCCTTGAAGGTTACGCTCTGTTCTGGAGATGATCTTCTAAATGCTTATCAATCTCAAGTATCTAGGTGTTCTATCTGGATCCTTGAAGGTTATGCTCTGTTCTGGAGATGATCTTCTAAATGCTTATCAATCTCAGGTATCTAGGTGTTCTATTTGGATCCTTGAAGGTTACGCTCTTTTCTAGAGATGATCTTTTAAATTCTTATCAATCTTGAGTATCTAGGTGTTCTATCTAGATCCTTAAAGGTCAAACTTCATTTTGAAGAAACCTTTTAAATGCTTATTAATTTTAGGTATCTAGGCATTCTGCTTGGATTCCTTGGGATTAAGCTCTATTCTAGAGATAGTCCTTAAAATCTTATCAATTGGTCTTCATATCATCAATTTTAGAACCAATCTTAGTTCTTGATCCTCGCATGATTCTTTCTAATTTTTCTTTGAATTGAATGTGCTACACACACATTCATTCAAAGAGGGGCAAAATGTAATACCCAAAAATTGGCTTATTGCCACGATCACCAATTTTGGTATATTTCTGATCAATTCTAAAGTCCTATGTCATTAGGAAATTCTTATTTTGCTACTCGCTACTTGACTTAATTGTCAAATGCAAAAAACCTAAATATGCATTAATCAGACTCTTTATTTAATTCCTATAGTATTGACTCACATTAGTCACATTAAACCTATTGATTAAGATTAAATTTAATTATTAAGTATTTAAACTTTAATTAAATTAAATTATCTCCTAAGGCTAATGTACTATGGAATTAAATCTATTTAATTTAATAAATATGCCTATTTTTAATTAATTAAACAAAATTATTTAATTAAATGGTGAAGCTACTTCTAATTAATTAAGACAAATTATTTAATTAAATGGGAAGTCATTCCTAATTAATTAAATAAAGCTATTTAATTAAATAGAAAAGTGTCTCTAATTAATTAAATGGAATTATTTAATTAAATAGAAAATGTATTTATGAGAGCATATCTCATTTTATTAAATTAAATATCTCTCAAAATCTCTCTTTAGTTCAAAAAAGGGAAATTCCTAGTTCACTACTGATCAAATTAGAAATGACTTAGACCACTTACTCTGACACTAAAGTCTATTTGAGTTGACTGACTCTTACACTCAGATTTGAGTTAGTTAACTCCCTTTCATTTGGGAATCTTCCACTTTAACTAAACCTCACCTTTAATCCTGACCATTGATTGAAATCGATCTCAATCGTTGATGGATTCAAGGAAAATATTTTTAAGAGACCCTCATCTCTTCATTTGAGAGGATGAATTAGAATTTGCATCGAATTGTTGTTGAAATTCATACTCACATTTGCTCACATTTGCTTACATTTTTGCATACATCTTGCATTCTTAGTTTAAATTCATTTAGCTTAATATGCATAGTTTAATCTAGTTTTGTTTCAATTGTTCCTAGATTAGAATGCATTTCTCATTCTAGATTAATTTGCACAATCATATAGATTAATTTCATTTCTTAAATCCTTCATTCTTAGAGGGTCTGGTTGCTTAACACCTCAAATGTGAGGATATCTAACAAGCAAAATCCCTTTAGATAGAAAGCAACAGGTCACCTAGCCAGTTGATTTTCGGATGAACAATCCAATATTCATTCCGGTATGAATCCACAAATAAGGACCATGTTGAAGTGTGTGTGTTAGCATAGGTGACATTTTCACATATATAGGACTGAGAAAATCTTCCTATGTTATACTCTATCTTTTACACAGGCAAAGCTTTCATATCAAATAAATACACATAGAGCCACCACCTTTTGTTTTTAAAATATGTGCCATTGATCTTAACAAATCCTATGATCAAGGGATGTGCAAAAAAGTGACAAGTATTTGACTTGACAAGTTGGTCAATCAATCCAATGAGAATGGACCACGTATATAGCTCCCTTCCTAGTGGCATCTCTATTAGGGTCCATTAGCAACTAAGGACACATGTCAATAGGTTGCTACCTCTCTATACATAATAGAATGAGCACCTTGCTATAGTGAAGTAATGATAGCCATTGATTTGATCTTGATCATGTGGAAGACATGCAACTGCATTGCTTAAAAGAATAGTGGTGGGCCCCATATTCGCTATCTCATTGTACATATCCTTTGAGGAACTCTTCATAGTGAGATAGCAATGACTATTGATATGAGATCGATCCAAGGGTAAAGAAACTGCATGAACTTCTTAACATGAGATAAGTCTCATATTCACTATCTTAGATGGAGTAAACCACACACATCTTTTTTATGGAAAGATAGTGAGAATCGTTGATCTTAGCTTGATCTGACGATCAAAAATCCCTCTTGCATTTTATGAATGAGGGGGTGGGTCTAGAAGACTAATGATGTGATAAATTCTACACAACTAGTGAAAGAAAAACAATATTTTAATTTTAGTCATCTTTCCACATTGCTTGGGTTCCACCATATGTTCATTTCATAGAAACTCACTATATTGCTAACGACAATAGGCATATATTTTTTGATTAGCAAGGTAGCGAGCTCTAGTGACTTAACAAAACTCAATGCCATAAAATAAAAGCATGTCACATCATAGTTACCCACTTAGTAGTTCTGACATGATAATGATATCATCATTTATTATTCCACTTGGGACTCTTAATGACCACTGGGAATTTTAACTACTGTCGTGACATGGGTTTCCAGGTTGATTGCTACCTCGTTATCGGTAAGAGACTTGAAATTCTTGATGGTGAAGACATGAGTACCAAAGCCTGAACAACTTCTGGGATTCCTTGTTATTTTTCCAGCTCAAGGAGAAAAAACAAAGTTCACATGATTAAAAGCCAACGCAAATTTTTTTAGGTCACTACCTCCATTTATCTGGGCACTGTATCTTAGTTTGATGGCAGTCGCTATGTCGTGATGGTCACTTAACTCACATATTATCTTAATGACAAAGTGATAGCCCTTAATCTTGTCATGATCAAGTAGTGCTCCTTAAAAAGGAAAAGAGATGTAGGGCATGAAAGCTAAAGAACATAAGGGAATATTTGAAAACATTAAAAAGTACGCACCCAAGTTAAGAGACAAATTTTGAGAATTCAAAAGATTTTGACAACACATGAATCAGGGCATGACTAGGGTAACCTAAAAATATGAAAATTATGAGGAATGAAAACCCTAGTTTGCAAAAAGAAAAGACCTAAATTGATTTTTCACCAAAATTTTAGAATTTTTCTATATTGTGAAAATTAGACCAACAGTGGTTCTATCTGGGGATGATAGACTACTTGTCTATGCAAGAATTTAGAATCTATGGAAGAGAAGACCACATACTTGAATTTTTAAAAGACAACTTCTTCAGAGAGCAGAGAGCAACACACAAAAAATAGAAACTAGGTTGTACAGAGAAAAAAACAAGGATCTACAAAATATACACAATGTACAAGAGCACAAGGAAACCCTAAACTACTATTCATGGAAAAGCAGATACCTTGAGAAAAGTATCTCTTCAAGAATTTTCCATGAACTGGCAATTCCACAATACCTCTAGTTAGATTTCTCAAGAAATATGAATCTTCTCCACTTGTATCAGAAATGTTATATGTGCCAAGCTAGATTGGATCAAATTTACCATGATTTTGTTTATCTTCCACTCTAGCATTCCACATCAGTACCATGTCACCTATTTCAAATTTTCTCTCAATGACTCTTTTGTCATATAAATGCTTCATTTGTTATTGCAACTTGGCATTTTGAACAGAAGACTCTTTCCTTGCTTCGTCTAGTTACAATATGTCATCCATTTTGAGTTGCATTTCATCAATGACATCATCTTCATATAATTGAAAAAATTTATACATCTCTTTTAGATTATTTTGTGGAAGTCTTGCTTGTATACCATAAACTAGGTCAAATGGAGTACATCCAATGGCCCTTTTCATAGTAACCCTATCAGCCCATAGGGCTAATGACAGTTTTGAATCCTAGATTTTTTTATTTTCTCCTAAAATCCTCTTGATGATTTTTAATATACTCTTATTACTTGATTCTGCCTAACCATTTCCTTGGGGATGATAGGGTGATGATGTGTACTCTGTAATTCCATATTTCTTACAATTTTTTTTATATTCCTCTGATCTGAAACACATAGAATTATCTATTACAATCTTCTGTCGGCACCCAAATCTGGTCACAATATTATTTAGAATGAAATTAATCACCACCTTACTTGTTTCATTCTTAGTAGAGACTACCTCAACCCACTTGGTGAAATAATCATTAGGTACTAAGATCCATGAATGTCCCCCACAAGATTTATTTGTGATCTCACCTATAAAATTAATTCCCCACTATTGAAATGGTATCTACACTTCAACTGGTCTGAATGAAAAATTCCCAGAGAATTTTAACTTTCCACTAACCTTTTGACAAGAATCACACACTTTACAAACTCATAAGTATCTCTGAGAAGTGTTGACCACCAAAAACCAACCCTAAGAATTTTATGAGCAGTGGTTTTAGCCATATAATGAACACCACACACACCTTCATGCATATATTTCAAAATTCCTTTAGACTCAATGTCATCCACACATTTTAAAAATACTCCTTCCATATTTCTCCACCACAATTGACCCTGCACTATAACATACCTTATGACCTGCAACTTGAGGGATCTTTTCTGATTGCCTGTTAACTCTGATGGAGATTTCATATTTTGCAAATAATAAATTACATCTTTGTAAAAGTAAGAGGTATCCATATCACAAAAATTATCCTTGCAACTATCATCAAGTTGATTAATTTGGTTTGCCTCTAGATTGGCTTCTATCATCAATTTGGCCAAACCTTGACCATTGACTAGTTTGGTAATTTGAATATAAATATTAAACTCTTGTATCCTATTAATCTATCTAAACCTCCTGCCAGATACCTCTTGTTGTGAAAAAATGTCCTTCATAGCAGTAGTAGGAAAAAAAGTAATGATAGTAGCTCTCATTAAGTAACATCTAAAAGCCTTAACTCCTTTCACCAGTGCATATGCTTTTTTTTCATTGATGGCATACTTGAGTTCTACTACTTGCAAAGACTTTCTGAAGAATGCAATAGGCTGCTCATAACCTCCATTTTTTTGTAACAATATTGTAGCAATAGTGTGAAATGAGGCAATAGAAAATATATGCATTGGTTTGTCATAATCTGGAGCTTTGAGAATAGGGGCATCTTTAATAGCTTGCTTAATTTTTTGGAATGCAATACTAGGTTCACCATCCCATTTTATCTCAGATCCTTTCTTTAGCATCCTTGATATAGGCCTATTAATTTCTACAAAATTTGTCACAAATATCCTAAGAAAGTGGATCTATCCAAAGAAAGACTGAATGCCTTTAACACTCTTAGGTTTCTGAATCTTATCTATTGCTTCTACCCTTTCAAGGTCAATCCTCACTCCATGCTTGCCAACTAAATGTCCTAACAGTTTTCCTTTAGTGACACCAAACTGACACTTTATGGGATTTAAGGAGACACCATACTTGAGGGCCCTGATAAACACCTTTTCTAAATGCATGCAATGATCATTTTCATCCTTAGAACAAGTAGTTAAATCATCCTGACACATAGCTAAATTTTTATCAATAATATTAGCAAATTCCATATCCATTGCATGTCAAAAAGTAGCCCCAACATTAGTAAGCCCAAAAGGCATCCTGAAATACACATAAGGACCCCATGGAGTGGTAAAACAAGTCTTAAACTATTATAATTCTTTAACAATCACTTGATTGTAACCTAAAAATATATCCATCATTGACATAAGCTCTGAACCAGTAACCCTTTTCAACATGGCTTCCACATTTGGCAATCCATAATTATCTTTTAAGGAAGATATATTGAGATTTTTAAAGTCAACACATAACCTTATGTCTCCATTTTTCTTCTTGACAAGAACTAAATTTGATACCCAAGAAGAATGTCTAATAGGCTTTATGATTCTTTCATCTCTCAATTTGATTAGTTCCTCTTGCATTTTGGGAGTTAGAGTCAGATTTATTGGTCATTGTTTTTGCCTAAAAGGTTTGGCATCTGGTTTCAAAGGGATTTCATGCTAAAAAGAATCTTCTCTATAGGCCTTCAAGTCATCATATGACCATGCAAACACATGTCTATATTTACTTAATAGGTCTATCAAATCTTTCCTGATTTTAGAAGGCTATTTCTTAGCAATATATACCTTTTTAGGTGTTTCCTAAGTTCCCAAGTTCACCTCCTCCAAATCTTTGACATTGTATTCATTAATATTCATTTGTGACCTTTCCTGGTTGTCAAAAATTGTTTTCAAAATAACTAGATCCTTATGATTTTTATTTGTTTGCAATTGCACAACTTCCTACCCAAAAACAATATCTTTTCCATCTATATTCTCTACATAAGCTATACAATCAATTTCTTGTCCTAAAAATGTACTATCACAGTTCAAAAATCTCAAGATATCTTTATCATCTTCAAACACTTGCCAATTCTAAATATTATCAAGGACAGAAGGTCTAGTTTGAATCTCAATCTTAGACACATTGACAAATGTAATATCATTAGGTTTTATTGCTATGTTTGCCAATAAGTCTGCCATCTTATTATTTGTCCTATCTTTCCAAATCATCCCAAATGCATTAAAACATTCAATCATATCCCATGCTGCATTTTTATATTGTTTTAACCTTTTGTTCTTTGACACATAAGCATTTCTTACTTGGAATACCACCAATTCAGAATCTCCTACAACATGTAAACACTTTATCCCATGCTTATGAGCTAATCTAAGAGCTAAAAATAAAGTCTCATATTTTACTATATTGTTATTACAAGGGAAGCTTAAAGTAAAGGAGAATTTGTATGTTACCCTTGATGGAGATATCAACAGAATGCCTGCACTAGATCCATCTTTGCAACATGCACCATCACAAAAAATAGTCCATACATCACCCTTGTCTTATTTTGTGATAGCTTCCATTTCCATCTCAGACTTATGTTTGGATTTCTTCAAAGTCAAAACCTCAGTTCTGAATGCATTAATATCTATATCCACAAAATTTTTCATGTTGTCTTCTATATCTTCCTCTATCATATATATACTTTTAGGCTCCCTATTGACTTTTATCAGATTCCCCTCAATATTAAAAGTAACAAATGAAAAATCACACTGTAGACTCCCATCCATAGCAGCACTCCACTTTATTTATAACAACATACCATACTGAGGTGGAATGTCAATAACTAATACACTCATAGTAAGTTCTTTGTCAGGGCAGGCTGTTATTCTATATGGCAAAGAGTTTATAATGCCTATGATTGTCACTTCTCTTTTATCCACATCGCAACATCTTCCTTGAGTTGTATCCACGTTTAAGCCTAATTCCTTCATTATTTCAAAAGGCATCATAGTATTGGAAACACCAAAATCAATCATGCAATTTTTTAAGTTCTACCATTTACTAAAATGCTCAAGAAAAATGGTTCAACATTTCCCAAACACTAATTTACAGAATTATCCAAAAAAAATTGAGGAATTTGAGACACAACTACTTTAGTTTCATTGTCTTTCACCTTTTCTTTACTACTCTCCTTGGGAGTGTGATTTTCATTACATTCCTATCTCACATTTATACCAGTGTCTCCCAACCATGCCAAAGCTTTATTTCTATGCTCAATGATCCTTAACAATTCAGACAAAGGGACTTTCACATTGATTTGTGATAATATTGTAGTCATATATATAAAAGAATTAGATGACCTATCAATGGCTGTACTCCTCTTATCATGATGCTTATAAAAAATACTTACCTCACCTTGGTGATTCTTATCACTTGTAATGATTGCTTTTGGTATCTTCTCATCTAACTTCTTCAGAACACTATTTGGGAACTCACAAACTTTAGGATTATTTTCCTTCTTTGGTTCTCACTTTTTATTTGTAATCTTAACCTTCTCAGCAGGGATCTCTTTAGGCTTCATAGCTTCCCCATTTTTTAGAATTAACTCCCTTTATAAACATGCCAGCCACCTTATCATTTGCTTCCCTTTTAACCATGTTTCTAGTTTGTACTTGAGCTATCATGTTTGTAGTAATTTGGTCAATCTCATCCCTAGAAGGCTTCCTTAAAGTGATTTCTTCTTTGGCACTTACCATGTTACATATAGTATCTTCAACATCACTCTCATTAGAGAACACTTGTAGTTGCACTTTATTCTGAAACTGCCTTTGCTCATTTACATCTCTATCATAATCCTCACAGTTAGAATGATCATAATGTGATTCAAACATGTTACACCCTACATCCTCTTGGTCTTCTTGATATTCTTGACATTTTTCTACTACATTTTGATTTCTAGGGAAAGAAAATACTACTGCACAAGATTCAGGAGCATGGGGTAATTGACACACAAAACAACATATGGGTTCAGTAGTGAATTCAGGTTCATCTACTACATTTATAGAGTTTTTAGATAAGGGATTAGGGGTGACCTTTTTGTTTTTATTCTTTGGGAAAGGACATTTGGTTGAGCATCTTTCTAGGTGGTAGTATAAGGAAAATTTTGCAACCTATTTTGTCTATTGAAATTTGATTGTTAAGGGACCCCATTTTAGTAGGATTCCTATCATTTTTCACCTGAGGGATATTTAAATTATTTATAGCATTTAAAAATTTACTTATCTCACTAGGCTCTTGCTTCTTCCCACCTACACCTTTTCTATCCTCCTTTTTTTTCCCCTTATTTCCAAACAGTCTAAGGTCATCTCTCTTACTTTCAAACCTTCCTAAAATTCTGAAATTATTTTCCACATTTATAAGATATAAGTAAGTGAGTGGTGACCAACCTTACAACCTTGAACAAAATAATATATGAATGATTTTGAATTTATAATAGTTTTAACATGTAGAGGTAGAATTTACTCTCTTGATCATTTCTGATTTATAAGACCAATACCTTATTCAATGGGCAACAGAGTCAATTATTGGCAGGAGACCTTGTTCAATTAGTTTGTAATTGAATTTTTCAACTATAACCACCTATTTCCATTCTTACATGATATCCTCTTCATAAACTCATGAATTCTACCAATTTATTGAAGCATTTACACAACTCATTGAATTAAAAGCAACAACATAACCAATATAACATAAGGGAATATTCAAAAACTTTAAAATGTTCACGCCTGAGTTAAGAGACAAAATTTTAGAATTCAAAAGATTTTGACAACAAATGAATCAAAGTAGGACTAGGGTAACCTAAAAATATGAAAATTATGAGGAATGAAAACCCTAGTTTTCAAAAAGCAAAGACCTAAACTAATTTTTCACCAAAATTTCAAACTTTTTCTATATTGTGAAAATCAGACCAACACTGAGTATTATGAAAAGCCTAATTAATTTCAACAAGGTTTACCCATTTTTTTATTAATCTAGTAATTTTTCAAAAGAGTACCAAACATTTGTTTACATCTGTGAATCTGAGTTCTATCCTCAAAATCCTCAATCAAAGGATGATCCAGAATCCAAGCATCATCCCAGAACCTGATCCTTTTCCCATTACCCACTTTCCAAGAACAACTTTTAATTGAATTTTTTTAGCTCCCTACATATCTCCCCAAATTTTAGAAGGAGATAAAACATTAGGATAAGAAAGAAAATCATATAAACTAGGAGCATCAAGGAGGTATTTATGATTCCAAATAGTACTCTATTCCTTATCATCATGATAAGCTCTCTAACCCTGCTTAGCAAGAAGAGCTTTATTCATACTTCTCACCGAACTAATTCCCAGACCACCATCCATTTTAGGCTTATATATTTGATCACAAGAAACTAAATCCATTCTCTTCCTCTCCTTAGTACTGGACTAGATAAAGTTCCTTTGGATCTTGTCAATAGAATCAACATATTTGGCTAGAATCTTGAAGAGACTTAGGGCATAAGTAGGGATACTTTGGAGACTAGAATTGAGGAGAGTAATTTTACTAGCTTGACTCAAAAGATTACACTTCCATCCTACCAGTTTATTTTTAATTTTT
The DNA here is from genome assembly GCA_028749045.1 of Cupressus sempervirens. Lineage (NCBI taxonomy): Eukaryota > Viridiplantae > Streptophyta > Pinopsida > Cupressales > Cupressaceae > Cupressus > Cupressus sempervirens. The sequence goes on along the minus strand of CM053789.1, from coordinate 644,027,021 downwards.
TTAAGAAGATCATCCCAAAAAGAGTCCAAAGCATTAGGCTCCAAAGGGAGGCCTAGATAAATACAAGGGAAATAACCTATAGAACACCCAAGAATTTTAGCAATTTTACTCTATCTTGAAATTGAAGAATTTATAAAATACAAGGAACTCTTATTCCAATTAATCAATTGACTAGAAGTATAAGAATAAAGGATAAGAGATTTTTTAAGATTCCTAGCTTCCCTTAGCTCAGCTTTACCTAGAAAAATAGTGTCATCAACAAATTGCCCATTGGAACAAATAAGAGGATGAGAAGAAGGCTGCAATCCTTTGATTTCACCTAGAGAAACCAATTTCCCAATAAATATGACCAAACAATCAGCCATTATGGTGAAAATTATAGGAGATAAAGGATCTCCCTATCTCAACCCCCTAGAAGGTTTAAAGAATTCTCAGGAAGAACCATTTACCAAGAAAACTATTGAAGTAGTAGAAATCATCTATAAGATAAGATTCACTACATTGATACTAAAACCAAAAGCCAGTAAAATCTTCTAAATAAATTCTCATTCAACTCTATCATAAGCTTTAGCGATAACTACTTTTAGAATAAAGCCCTAATTATTAGAGAGAGATAAAGAATGGATATTCTCATGCACAAAAATAATAGAATTTGTTTTCTAGGAACAAAACCATTTTGTTGGTCAGAAATAAGTGATGTTAGTAGTAACAAAAGCCTCAAGGTGAGGACTTTGGAAATAATTTTATAAAAAGAGTTGTATAAACTAATAGGTCTAAATTGATTAGGAGAGTCAGCCCCCACTTTTTTGTGTATAAGACATAGCAAAGTAGAGTTAATTTCCTTCAACATGCTTTTGGCCCCAAAAAATTATTTAACAACATCACACACATCTTTCCCAACCAGTTTCCATTCCTTCTAAAAATAGAAAATAGGAAAACCATCCATCCCTAGAGATTTATCCCTTCCTAAAGAACACACAACCTTATAAATTTCCTCTTCTCTAGGAATAGAACACAACATTCTATTTTTCTCTTTAGTAACCAAAGAGGAAATGACATCTAAAAACTTAGCCTAATGAGCTGAGTCAATGTTAGGATCTCAAGCCATTAAAGAAGAAAAAAAGGAGACCATCTCCTTTGATATATCCCTTTCCTCAGTAATCTTCATGCTACCTTTCTTAAGATTCAAAATATGAGTTTTAGCTCTATGTTTTTGGGTAGATAAATGAATTTTTTGGTATTTCTATCACCTTCTTTCAACCATACAAATCTAGATCTTTGCCTCCAAAAAGTTTCTTCTTTAGTAACAATATCATGATACTCCACCATTTTCTCATTTTCATCCCTCACTAAATCCAAATAATATCCTTTCCTTTGAATCATATCTTTGATTAATTGCATATCCTCTTTGATTATAGATTTTTTATCAAAGAATTTACCAAAACATTTATTATTCTAGATATTAACTTTCCTTTTAACATTTATGAGTTTGGAAGCCACCTGGAAAAGAATAGTACCATCAATGTTAATGTTTCACCATTTATCCAACCGGTCTTCAAACTATGGGTGCTACAACCACATTTTTCAAATCTAAAAATAAAATTCTTTTTGAAATGGATATTCACAGCACTAAAGATCAAAGGAAAATGATCCAAAACAATCTTCTAAATCACCTTAAGATACACACAAAGTCTTTAGTCCAGTTTGGAGAAATAAGAATTCTATCCAAGTGAGCTTGGATGCATTCATCACCTATCCTTTTGTTACTCCATGTGAGCTCAATATCTTGAAGATCTAGATCCATTAAGCCTTCCTTGGTAATAAAATCCATGAAATCTAGTCTCCCATCCAACTAGCTAGCATTTCTCACTTTTTTTCATGCTCATAAAGAGGAACATTAAAATCACTCAAAAAATTCCATCTTCCATAGTAATCTTTACTTTTTATGTTATTAAGAGTTTCCCACAACTTTTTTCTAGCATTCTTGATGTTAGGTGCATACACATTGACAATATACCAATCATTATTGTAGTCAATATTTTTAATTTTAATCACCATAAAATATTTGTTAGCATTCAACAAGGTACTTGAAAACAAAGATCTCTTCCACAAAATCATTGTTCCCCTAAAGCTCCTTCTAAAATACTAGCCATTATATAATAATTGTTAAAGGACTTCATCTTCTCAATGTTCTCTTTATCCATTTTGGTTTCTTGGAGCAATAAAATATTTAGTTTATGCTCCCTAACAAAAATTTGAACAATATCTAGTTTATAGATGCTATTCAATCCCCTAATATTCCAAGTGATAATATTTATCATAATTTTTTAGGGGTAAAATCCAGAATAGTTTCCTATTTCCCATCAGCCATATTCTGTAAACTTTCACTTTGTCTAGTTTTTTTGAAGTTTTCCTTCTAGGTTTCTCCAGAGTAGCAACATTTGGCTTCAATTTTGGAAACAAATCCAATTTACTACTTCAAGTATCCACTCCTTTTTAAATAGTATTACATTTCTTCTCTATTTCTCTCCTTTGAGTTTGTTTATATTTAGGTTCCTTCCTTTCAGATTTACCATCCACTTCTTTAGATTTAGATCCATCCTTAGAGGATATAATCTCTTTACACATGGAAGAATCAAGGGACTAGAATACAACAATTTGGGTTTCCTCTAATGCTAGAGATCTACTCCTTTCCTCGAGAATTTCACCTTCCTCTATCTCTTCTAGTCCTTCTAGATCTTCCCATTCTAATTCATTTTTCTGGTAGATAACTAACTGATTCATACGATCTTCCATTTTCTCTTTACTTTGCATAGGAGAAGAAAAATTTGAGTCTATCAACAATCTTGATTCCTAATTTTCAAGGATATCATTATCCTTAATCACCTTCTCAAGTATAGCTTTAGGTTTCCATACCTTTTTTTGGATCTTTACTTCTTTCTTTTTCTCCACATTAGCTACCTTTAGCTAATTCTTGCTTTTTTAAGGGTAATTTTTCACCTAACGACCCTATTTTTTACAAAAAAAAAAAGAATTTGGAAGATCTTCAAAAATTATCTCTTGCATCCTTTTCCCAAGTTTTCAAATCAATTCCATCTTCTCACAAAGGTTCTACAAATGGGCTACTTTCACATATATTCTAGGAGACTAGAGCTTTGATTTTGAAGCCGTGACATTGTCAAGTGTGACAAGTTCACCAAAAGAACTACCTATACCCTTGAAAGTATCTTCATGCTAGAACTCCAAAAGTAATCTAGGAAGTCTAACCCATACCGGGGTAGTTAGGAAGAAGATGTCACATAGATCCATGTTTGGCTCCCATTTTTTGATTGTAAGAGTGCTATTACAAAATGACCAAGGTCCACCAAAAAGCACCATATTCAAATCATCCTTACAGTTAAAGACAAAGGAAAATACACCATTCATCATAGGTGCTATGTCAACTTGGCCATGAATAATCTATTTTCTTTTGATCATATTTCTCAATGCATCAATATCAGGCCTAGCCTCCAAAATTTTCCAACTAAAGTACAATCCATAGTCGAGATAGGGAAATCAATAATCTAATCCAGAATAAAGATTTCAAACTCACCTTTCTCCCAATAGGAATTTGATGTGATTGGAGGGAAGGATGATTTATCTCTAGGTTTCCTCCCAAACAATGAAGACCAATTCCTTTGATCATCTAGCACTTTCTCCTTTGTTTGGTCCTCTATCCTACAAAAATTACCATTCTCTTCTACATTATCTGAAAAAATCTTTTCCTACTCAAGGTCCCTTATGAGCACCTAACTAGTAGATAAGGGAATGGAAAGGACATTAGTAACCCCATAGCTTATGGAACAAGAACCTGATCTTGCAGAACCTTTCAAGATCCCCACCTTTCAATTCCCTATCCCTCTAGGATTGGTCCCTACTGCTAAGTTTCCTCCTTCTAGATTCCCACCTAACAGAGCTCTAACTAGTTCAAAATCCTTAAAAAGATACTAGTTTATTTAGTTGTTATATTTTCAATAATGTCAAATTCTTAATTTTTTAGACATTATGCTAACTTAGGAAAGTACAATATCATTTGATTGATGAGGAGGATTTGAAGAAATTATGATGAGGATAGGGTTGATATGTAAGGTATTCAATAAGAACTTTATTGAGATAGAAAATGATTATGTAATATTGGTTTGATTGCTTTACAATCATGTATTATTCTAATATGTTGAAGTTAACAAGCTTAACCAAGTCATAAGGTTAATTAAGGGAAACTATATTCACTAAGTAACATCAATATTTCCCAATTGATTACAAAGAAGAAGGAAGAAAAAAGTGTTACCCAAGTGAGTCAATATTAAACAAGTTATATATTGCCTGAGTAAATTTAATGTTTACCAAGTAACAAGTAGATGGACACGATTAAGAATTTGAATTTAAGTTAGACTTTTGACAAAAAATTAGAAAGTTTGAGAAGGTCTATTATGAGAGTCAAATTTTATTGCAAGATATTTGATGGACAAAAATTAAGAAGGATTTGGTTAAGGAAATCAAAGAATGATAATGATGGACACAAATTTCTATGTAAAGTTATATTTTCTATGTGTTTAAATGCATGGTATTAAGGAATTCAATTGCAAACGTAAGATCGAAGATTTTGATTAAGTGGAAAAATATGGAAGGATTTAGAAGCATTGAGAAATATCTTTAAGTAGGAGAAAATGATAGTTTAGGCTATTGAGCTTCTAGTGTGTTGAGTTGGTTAGGAATTGATTCCAAAGTTGGAGATATAATTGAAGGTTATTGTGGAATGCAAAGTTTCTTGAAGGACAAAAGAGCCAAGTGAGTTGATCCAAGAAGATAAATGAAGAGAAGGGAGTTTGTGATGGACACAGTTAGTCAAATGAGTAAAAGAGAAAGGAAGAACAAGAATTGAGATTTGATCAATCAAAGGTAGTTTCTATTCTTACAAATCACTTTCGACTATTTATAGTTTAACCAATGTAGGTAAAAATCTTGGAAACACTAAGTGGACATTGTTGGTGCACAAAATTGTTGGTCGATTTACTATGAGATTTCCTACTCGATGGTAGGAAACTCAACATAATTTTAGCCAATGAAGAAGATTGAATATTAATTTTGTTTCATCTCCATACTTGACACTCTACAAGACCTAGGTGGTTGTACCGACACTGAAATGGTAAATGATTATGATTGAAGATTTAATTAGACTTTTGAGTTGGCAAAAGGTTCTCAAGGAGAAATAAGAATGTTTGAATTCTTTAAGAAAGGATAAGAGTATTCAAAGATATTTTGTTTAATACTAATAGTTTGAACCTCACTACCTACAACTATACATATACACTTACAAGAAACATACAATGACCAATCCTTAATCCTTTGGGGAAAATAGAGTAAACTCCCTTGTAATCTTATTATTTGAACCCTTAGAGATACTGTGCATCCCATTAACTACTAGATCAAAGGGAAAGATAAATGCAATCTGAAGCCTAGATGAATTTAACCCAACTTAAGTAGACAATGTAGATGAACTCATGAAATTATTCTCATTTGTTTATAAAACAATATTAATCCAAGATAAATAATGAAGAACCTGAGATATTTAATACACCATGACCCAAAAGATATTTAAAGGAACTATCATTGTTTCAATTTTTTCATAAGGAAATATAGTAGAGAAGTTTGGATTCAAGAGCCATTCAATAAACATAGAGAATAGATATTTAATTCATACTAGAAACTTATAACTACTGTTACTTCTTGTTATCAATATCATATCACATTGTAGTGCACCAATATTATTGTCAAAGGAACCAGCAAATATAAATATTTTTTTTCTTTTTCAATGAAAGCATTTTTATTATATTTTATTTGTTTATATTTATTTTCCTTGATCTACAATATTGATGTACATTACTACAATACATTTAACTAACTTCACTAACCACTTTAGTTCCTTCCAACCAGAACATTATTTGAAATTCTAACAAAATGTCTTTATAACCAAATGTATCAATTTCAAATGGAGACACACATTTTCTCTTAGAATCATTTTAGAAACAGAAACATAACAACTTTACTCATTTCTATATACTATAGGATAGTGCATGATATATAAATTTCTTTAATCACTGAATGTAGCAACATATCAACAAGTACAGTCCACTTATACAGTCCACTTATAAAATTTTCCAGCTTACAAGCTGTCATAAAACACAAGATTGGGAGTTACCCAAGGGTGACTCTCCCTAATACAATAAGAATTCACTTGGAAGTATGTTTTTGCTGCACATGAAAATAGGACAACATCCTTCTTCTCTTCAAGTCTTCAATCCATAGATCACAACCTGCAATACAACACACACAAACAAGCCCATGGTACTCTCCTCCCAACCTTAGGCCTTTTAAAGGCCACCCCCGAGAAGGGAGAACCTTGACTAGGTGGACATACATTACTAACAACCATTTACAACACAATGCTCACATTACAAAACTGTTCACACATTTTACAGTTGACAAATAAAACCATAAAAATTCCCAACCAAGGTAGACTACTTAGGATCACATGTAGATCCATCTCAAGGGGTAAGGGTGGAAAATGAATGTTGAGGAGACTCCACCTGCAACTATGCCTTCATTAGGCTATACACTTTATACACATGCCTTCACAAGGAAACCCAACACCACATACATGCCCTCACATGGCATCTTTACAATACTTATAACTCTAGCAAGGTGGCATATGGGGCCCATAACACCCATATGGCATCCCTCTCCTACTCTAGGAGAGACTCTCACCCAACACATTTCCTATGCACCCCTTACCCTCACAAGGCTCTCTTTCCCTCCCAAGAGATGAGACTCACCTTGTCACACCCAAAATAGAAAACTGTAACAAGAAAATATGAATTCACAACACAAAGTAAATTCCCTATGCACCCCTTACCCTCACAAGGCTCTCTTTCCCTCCCAAGAGATGAGACTCACCTTGTCACACCCAAAACAGAAAACTGCAACAAGAACATATGAATTCACAACACAAAGTAAATCACAATACACACATACACCAAAACTGAAACATGATCCCTCAACCTTATACAACACAACATTACAATACACCATATTACAACTACATTACAGAAAACTCACATGCATAACACAATAAAAATAATCTACTTAACAACAAACTTTCATAGCAAGGGTACATAAGGTTACCAACCTGGTTTCCAAGCAAATTTGAGCTCCCTCTCTTTTTTACTAGCAATCCTCCTCCTAAGCTATCTTCTTCTCCTTGTTTTTTTTTTTCTTTTCCAAAATTTACCCCACTTAGATTCTTTTTCTAGATCTATCCAAAAATTCTCCCCCCCAAGAACTCTCCAACCAATTCTCCCTAAAGAATGTTTTCTTTTGATGCTTAAGTTTCCAAATTCGGCCAACTTGGGAATCCACAATTTTTGGGTGCTCTTTTCAATGCCTAGGGAAGCTTATAATACTTAAAAATGCCCCTACCCCATAGGTATATCATATGGGCTTTAAAATAAGACCTCAAACTACCCCTACGGATGGTGTAAACCTCCTAGAAATTCACAAAAGGTGTGCATTCGACCCAGCATGGAAATAATCCCTCTTGGACCCATAAATACACCTAGGGAAAAGAAATCCTACCAAACCACTCCTTGGTTCACTCAACCACCTACCATCCCACTAAGCATGCTACAAAGGAGAACATGTGTCAAGTGACACCACAATACACACAACACACTTGGCAAGCCATCAAGAAAAACAAATTTACTTTTATAGAATCACAATAATACACACAAATTGGTTTTACAAATAAAATACAAGGGTAAAAAGGTTATACCCTCCTTAGGGTTAACCTTGGTTTTTCCAAACACCTAGCAAGGTTCTCCATAAATCCATGGGCTTCTTTCCTGCACACTTATTGCAAATATCAGTAGTCAAAGAATAAGGTGATAAAATGATAACGTAAATATAAATCACATAGATTCTATCATCAATGAATAACATAACTAATATGAAATATGTATTTCCATTCATATCACATTACACACTTCACATTTGTAGCAATTCTCTAATCTAGATAGTAAAACATTATGATCATTTATTCTTACATAAAATTATGGAATTAATCTACCTTAAGAAATGCATCAAATATAATATAAGTATACAATTCTAGTTTATTCAAATGATACATGAATTCTTAATGTTACTCTAAATATGCTAAGACATGATAATCTAGCACCATATGGAGACCACAATTCAAAAATCAAACATTCACTTGACTATAACATAAGCTTTAATCATGACATATGGATCATCAAGAAGGTAAGTAAGCATATCTGAATAACATCATAAAAACTACTTAGAATATTAGTGTCCTAGTAACATCATAAGGAATCATCATATAGCCTAATGATATAGGTATCAATGTCCCAATAACATAACATGGAATCAAATAGTCTAAGGATCAAAATATCAATGTCCATAGTGGGTAATAATGTGTCATCTAGAGTCTAACTATCAAAGTCCAAAAGAAACAAAATGTCAATAGTTCTATGATGGTCGGGGCGGGACATGACACACATGCCCCTCTCTTTTGAGTTTGAATTATAAATATAGCTCTTGGAACCTTTTCAAAAAGGTGCAAAAAAGATTCAAACCTTTACATAACTATAACTAATTAACTTATTATGAAAAATAACAACATAAAGCATAAACAAACATCAAACTTCATTGGCATCTTCTTCTAAAACAACATTTTCATCTTCCTTAGGTACCTTCAAATCACTCCATCTCTTGTCTCTAGAAAATTTTACCTCATTGATGAACTTGAAAAATTTATTCTCTAGGATAAATAATTTGCTAAGTAATCTGCGGAGGGTATCAATTTGAAAATATTTTTTAGTTTTATACTTTTCCATTATCATATGTGGAAACATCTTGAATTCTTGCTTCCAATCTTCTAGTGACTTAACCTTACCATCCTCACCAACAATTAAAGGGATACATGAGTGTTCCATAATTGTTATTGCCTTCCATTGATTTCAAGTTCTTTCTTTTCTTGATTCATATAAGACAAATTATTAGAAACTACATCAAGGAGATCAATAATATGCTTGATTTGAGAAGGTGCATCAGGATCCCTTTTGGTAACTTTGTATAATCTATTTAATTAAAACTTCAAAGGATTCTAGTTCCTTTGAATTTTAGTCATGTTTTCAATTCTTTTAACAAAGAAGTCTAACATGTTTAAAACATTATTATATCCTTGAAAGACTTCATTGAATTTGTCTAAAACAATACTCACCTTGTAAGAAAGGACTTCTTCCAATATGTTAAAAGAATAATCATTGTGATCAACCTTCTAGACTAATTCTACACTTGGAACTTCCTCTTCAATTATAGTAGGGGAGTTTTGAAATAACAAAAGCACTGGAAGTCTCACTAGAACCCTTTTTCACTCAATTCTTGTTCCAATCTTAAATTCTTCACATGCATATTATTGATAATAGAATTCATGTTTATTTTTCCTTGTTGTAACCCTTTGATCATTTCTTTCATATTCCTAATGTGTCCTTGGTTAAACATAGATTTAGGAGTGAGTCTTGCAGTAGTAAGTTCTTGGTCCATTTTTTCCACAATCTAAATTAGGGCCATCTCCTCTTCACCTTTTGAAATATCAATCAATTTTGACTTATTTTCTTTTAATGTCACACAAGTGGCCAATGTTTCTATTTTTCAGTCATATCATGTGCCTTCTACCTTATCAAGTGATCCAATCTATAATACAAAAGTGGAATCTTCTTTCTTTCTTACCTGATCAAGTAGAAACAAATATCAAGATATCACTTTTCTTCACAATTTCTCTAGCTTCTTCCTCTGTGTATGTGATATTATCCAAATCTAGCTCATTCATCATTTACTATTGAATAGGTGAAAAATGGAGCTTGAACAATGCATCTAACACTCTCACTTATTAATTTGTATTTTGAGTTGAAATTGAATAAGTAATATAAATTTGGAAATACTCAAAATTAGATAAGATAAGATACATACCTCATGATAGATTTAATTTTGAAATATAGGTTTTATGATTCCTATGTACAGTCTCAATTTTTTTTGCAAACTATTCTAGACTGGAAATGCCAAGACAAAGAAAACACAAAATTTTTGTCTTTCTAAGGTCAAGTTGACTTTGACCTAGATAGTGGGGCATAATCTTACCCCTTTATTTCTGACCTTATCCTACACTACTCTAACAAAAATTCTATTTGTGGGTCTCAAAAGTTTGACAAAAAGGGTATCCAAATCTGAACTTCAATTCACTATCCTACACTTGTACCTACAAGAAAAATGGTTTTGTTGTTTGGATAAGGGGTTTTCCTTGGTCAAACCTTGGTTTGGAATCAACCTTAATAATAAAATTGAAATAGAGAATGATAGAGTGTAGTAAAAGTAGATCTCTATGATTGTATGCTTAGAATCTACCTTGAAAGAAGAATAAATAGATATCGAAGATGAACAAAAGATCTTGAAGGAAGATCACATCACCATGATAGTTAGATCTAGGGTTTTGAATGATGAATCTTGAATGCTTTAACTGAATGCCTTCAAAGTCTAGAGAGGCCAACATTGGATAATTAAATCCCAATTAATCTTAAACCCTAAAAATGGACCTAGATTGAATTAAATTTAAGAGTTTACCATTCTGAAACCCAAAACAACCGACCCAAAAGTGGGAAAATGAAACTTTTCAAAGCTTGATATCTTGAAACCTCCAAAACTTCAAATTTAGACCTAGGCTCAGGGTCAAGGTTGACTCTTCCCTAGGTTAGAGACAAGGTTGACCTTGACCTAAGTTAGGGCCAAGGATGACCTTGACCCATTAGGTCATCATTGACCCAAAAAGTCAAAGTCTTTAGTTTCTTAGAGAAAGTTGTTAGAAAGAGGCTGGAAATAGGGAAAGAAAAGAAGAATAGGGGCAACCAAAAAGATTGATGTAAAGACCCATTCAAGGTTCTTGAAATGATCTCAAACCACTTACTCAAAGTGATTAACATTCTTAACATGGAAGTGCTTCCATTTTAAGATGATACATTAAGCCCCCACTTTAGTAAGAGTATGGATTCAATGCAAACTCTTGGTAAAAGAGAAGAAAGAAGAGATCCAAGTGGATTTTCAATGAGATAAAATAAAACTTAGCTAAGGACACAAGTCCCCAGGCTAATGTTTTTAACTAAACATACATGCAGAAAGGTGTGAAAATAAAAAGAAAACTGAAATAAGACAAAAGAAGGGTTAGTACTAAACAAACCCAAATGAACTAGCACAAGAAACGTTGCTAAGAAATATTTCTCATACTAATATCATATTTGGAAAGCTATAACAAAAGCATAAATGATTACATAATAAAGATAAGAGAAATACTATAAATAACATAGCTTCATGATCTAGCTTTACCAACATGAAAGTGAAAAAGAGAGAAAAAAGGAAGTGATTACCCCACATAGTAATATGCCCATCTTATCATGAATTACCAAGGGAGGGAGAGCCAAATAGGTGGTCAAACCCTATAGTTCACCCATAAACTATGTTTTCAATTGTAATGCATCTTCTAATAGCTTCTGGAATACCCATAGATCCACCTTCTTATATCACTATGAATATTAAATGTGTGTCTCCTTAGGATTTAGAAACTTATGTGTGTTACCTTCAAAAGATTTAGCATATTTAAAATTGAAAAATTCATGTCTCTTTAAGATTTAGTAACTTATGTTCATTACCTTCCAAGATTTAGCATTTTGAAAATTGAAAAATGTGTGTCTCTTCAGGATTTAGCAACTAATGTGTGTTACCTTCTAAGATTTACCATGTAAATAAAAAACTATAGTATAAGGGAGACCCTATATATGCCCCCATCCTTATCATGGTTTTCTAATAGACATTATAAAAAATAGAAAGAGGATACCTACTTCAGAATGTAAGAAGATATAGTGTTAACAACAATGTACACTATGTTCTTAGCAAAGGGTATTGACCATTATATTTAAGAACATAGATAATTGTGAAAAGGATATGTGACTTATGGAAAAAGGATCCTCAAAGAGAAAAATATCTTATCAACAAGATCCCCAACATAGAGTAGTTCTTTAGATAAAATATCATCTTTCAAACAAGAATAGAAAAGGACCTAAGATTCAATCAACAAGCCTCCTACAATCAAGAGGAAGTGGAATCTTGGATGAATGGAATCAAAATCTAACCCTAAAGAAAGAGTAGGAGTTTATAAAGAAAATAATTTTAAAAATAAAGAAATGGTGATGACCTAGGACAACAACCTCTCATAGAAAAGGATATCCATAGTCAAAACATTTCTCATTATAATGAAGTAATATTGCAAGATAAACGAATGGCACTAACCTAAGGAAAGAAAATCTCTAGAGAAAGAGAAAGAAGGAAAAACATTGCCTCCTAGGGATGAAGACAAGGGATACCCTTTGTAAAAAAAATATTTTGAGAAAAGATATCTGGAAAAAAAAAACTATGGATGATTAGTAACATAATACAAAACCATAGGTATAAAATATAGATTGGATAACCAATTAAGCTTTAAAAAAAACATAATGGATCTAGGAAACTAAAACAAATACCTCTTTCCCCCTAGTAAAGAGATAAGAGGAGAAAAAATCTATTTTTATAGAAGAATGAGGATTAAAATTATGAAGAAATCTTAAAGGGGAGGTTTCTTTTCTCTTCCCTTTAATATCATTATGGATTGAACAAGAAGGGGAAGGTAATTTAAAAAATTCTTGCACATCTATATCATAAACTATAGTTTGAGCCCTATCATAAGTGTGGGAAGAACTAGGAATAGAAAATGAAGAATTGGGAATATGAATATTAGGAATCGGATTAAGAAGGATAGGATTAGGATTAGGAGGATTAGGAACTATATTAGCAAGGATACAATTAGGAAGAGTGTAGGAAGAAACAAGAATGGAAGACACAACTATAGGAACACTTGGAACCATAGTTGGAAGAGGGTTGGAATAGGTATAAGGAATACTATGGTAAAAACTTTGTGAAGTAGGTAAAGACACTGGTGGAACACTCATAGGAAGACATGAAAGAGATGTAACCACTATAGGAGTAGTGTAGGTAGGAATTCTAGGTAAAGGAATAGAAGAGGGTTCCATAATACTAAAATGAGGAGTGAGTCCCAAATGTTGAATTAAAGGTCTAACACCACATAGGACATTAACACCTTGATCACTATCACAAAGGACTTTCTTAGAGGCCTCTTGAATATAATTTTGAGGATACAACATTATAGGTGCATCAATGTTGTAAATAGTGGAACATGAAGGTAACGATGCGCACACCCTATGGTACAGATCAATTAAAGAGGTTGTAAAGGAAGATGAAATAGGACTAGGATTAATAGAGATCTCATTTAAACAATTTTCATCCTCACTTCCATGTACCTCATTAAGGGATATGTCTTTGTTTGTAATAAAAGCCTCATCAAAGTATTCAAAACAAAAATCATACATATTGAACACAAAGTAACACTAAAAGCATGAAAAATATAAATATTTTTGTATTTTTAAAGAAATTTTGTAATTTTTTGTATTTTTGAAATTTAAATACAAGAGTATAAAATAAATCAATTTTTATAAACATGCAAGATATAACACAAGAAGCAAATCTAACACCAAAAAGAAGGTGTTGTTGTAAATAGGTTCACCAAAATGAATAGTAAAGGTGAGCACACAAGATAATATGAAGGGAAATCTAACACAAACACAATAGGGCATCTAATTCCACAAAAGAGAGGGAGTAAGCTTGTCAAGTTCACCAAAATGAATAGGTGAAGGTGAACATGCAAGATAATATGAAAGGAAATCTAACACCAAAAACACAATAATGCATCTATTTCCACAAAAGAGAGGGGGTAAGCTTGTTAAGTTCACCAAAATGAATAGTGAAGGTGAACACACAAGATAATATGAAGGTAAATCTAACACCAAAAACACAATGGAACATCTAATTCTACAAAAGAGAGAGGGTATGCTTGTCAGGTTCACCAAAAGGAATAGGTGAAAAATGAAGCTTTAAGAATGCATCTAACATTCTCACTTATTCATTTTTATTTTGAGTTGAAATTGAATAAGTAGTGAAAATTTGGAAATTCTTGAAATTAGATAAGATAAGATACATACCTCATGATAGAATTAATCTAGAAATACCTATTTTCTAATGCATGTGTATAGTTTGGAGAAATTTTGCAACCTACTCTGGACTAGAAATGCTAAGAAAGAAAAAACCCAAAAAACTTCTGTCTTTCTAAGGTTAGGTCAACTTTGACCTAGATAGCAAGGCATAATCTTACCCCTTTATTTTTGACATTGAGCTACACTTCTCTAACAGAAATTGTATTCACGAATCTTGGAAGTTCACTGAAAAGGATATCTAGATCTAAACTTCAATTTACTTTCCTATATATGTACCTACAAGAAAAATGGTTTTTTTGTTTGGATGAGTTCTTTGCCTTTGTAAAACCATGGTTTGGAATCAACCTTAATAATGAAACTAGAATAGAGAATGCTAGCAAGTAGTAGAAATAGATCTCTATGATTGTATTTTTGGAATTTACCTTGAGAGAATAGTAAATAGATCTTGAAGATTAACAAAGGATCTTGAAGGAAGATCACACCACCATGATGGTTAGATCCAGGGTTTTGAATAATGAATCTTGAATGCTTGAACCCAATTCCTTCAAAAGCTTAAATCCTTGAATCCTTGATCTTTAATAGGGAACTTGAACAGAGATAATGGCTTGAATAATTCCTTGAAAATGCTTGATAGAATTATTTCTTTATCTTTCTTGATTGTGGAAGTAATGGATCATGTGATATCATAATGTGACTTTGATCTCTTAGTGTGTGTTAGAGAAAATGAGAGGAGGATATTTCCTTATATAGTGATCTAAGGGACAAAATTCTAGAGAGGTTGACATTGGAGAATTAAATCCCAATTAACCTTAACCCCTGGAAATGAACCTAGATTAAATGCAATTTAAGAGTTTACCATTTTGAAATTTTAAATGGCCAACCCATAATTGGGAAAATGGAACTTTCTGAGGCTTGATATCTTAAAACCTCTAAAAATTGAAATTTGGACTTGTGATCAAGGTTGAGGTTGACTCTTCCCTAGGCCAGAGTCAAGGTCAAGCTTTACCTAGGTTAGAGTAAAGGTCAACCTTGACCCATCAGGCTGACATTGACCATAAAGTCAAAGTCATCAATTTCTTAGAAAAAATTGTCAAAAAGAGGCTAGAAATAGGGGCAAAAAAGAAGAATATGGGGAAAACATCCAAATCCATACGAAGATCCATTCAAGGTGCTTGACATGACCATAGAGAACTTACTCAGAGGGCTAAATGTGCTTAACATGGAAGTGCTTCCATTTTAAGATGGTACAACTATATTATTGTAGCATGTTAAGACTCATCAACTACTTGAAGTCTTTTAGCCTTCTTCTCCTCAAAATATTGCATCTTGTATTTAATCCAAAAATCTTTAAACTCTTGTGACTGGTTAAAGTTTTCTTTTTGAATGAACCACATAGAAATAACCTCTCTCTCATCCTAAGTGTCAATTAGAACTTTAGTCTCCATATTTTGTCTGTAATATCCATGCCTTTCTTTTGAGTATCTAAGAGAAGGTCCTAAAAGTCTAGGTCCTTTATCATTCTACACACTTTCAATAACTTGAGAAATCTCCCTCGAGGCTTCATCATCAAAGTTGTCATATGAAATAAGAGATATGATGTATTCTACCTATTTTTGTGATTGGGATGTGGAGGTATTAGGGATATGCTCTATATTCCTCTTTTTATACTTGAGGGGAAAATAATATATTTTCAACACTTTTTTCTTTTTCCTTCTCACTGTACTCTTGATATAATTCATCATAATCTTGAATACATTTTTCAATTCTTTTTACTTGTAATTCTATGTTTGAATAGAATCAGGGCATGATTTTTCTTAGTCTTCTCTCTTCAATCCTAGAAAAAACATGCCATCTTTTTAATATTTGATATACTTGAGCCAAATCATCATAATTCTTGATAACATGATATTCTAGGTTCAACTAATGAAAATATATAGGCTTAATACTTTTAATATACTCTTCAAGGTCATAGTCTCTACTCTTCTCGTTGGTCAACTAGTACCTATTCCTAATATACTATTGCACTTCTAGAATCATGTTGTATCTAATGACAAAACTATCAAATATGATAAAATGGGGGATCATCCCTTCCTTCTAGGTTGGGCTATCTCTCTTTCTACCCACATCATCTACCAAAAGATCTCTAGAAACCCTAATCTCTCTAACACAAATAATAGTAATTAATGAGGAGTCTATCTACATCAATATATTCTTAGTAGTGTATTTTTCGGTTTGAAAATCCAATCTCCCAAATTAATAGAAAAACCTTTATCATACTGACAATATTTAGGCCTCAACATAATCTTTATTGTTTGAGGAATCCTTAATATGGGCTCACCCATCATTCTAATAATCCATTGTACAAATGCATCTCAAAAGATTGTAAAATCACCATCTTTGGCATGTACATCCCAAAGAGGGAACCATAGCTTAATAGGTGTTGGGCTTCCATCATTATTTATAGTCACTAACTTCATAGAATCCCTGAATTGGTCAACATTATGATACAATATCAATTGACACAATAAAGAATAGTTTTTTGAAGGACTTTGTATTCTTCCATTTGATCAATTGGTTATGTAGAGTCTTCTCAATTTCATGGGCAAAGCCAAATTCCAAATATGTGTGTAGATTCTAGATTGTCATGCACAAATACATATATTCCAGAGAGATCTTCTTTTGGTCTTCTATAAAAAGTTGGAGCCATGCATAAAAGGTAATTTTGAAAATATTCATGAAGGAATCTATAGACATAAAATAGGCAATTTCTCTGAATTTCCCAATCTTCATAATTTTTTGATATTCATTCTTAAAATTTTCCCTATTTATCTTGGTGAGGGAAGAGTACTTAATCTAAAACATTCCTCAACACATGATTTAGTAATAACCAATAGAGACATTTCATCTAGTTTTCTCATAGTTCTAGTGGAGTCCTCATGGTGCTTAGCTAATAGATTTATCAATCCAACATCTATAATGACATTGGGAACCATCACTTTCCCTAGTTCAAGTTTTCATGGGTTATTTCTAGGCTTCTTTTCTATACTATTAGCAAAAAAATACCAAAACAGAGAATGACCATGTACAAGTAGTTTGGAATCACCTCATTCTTTGAATTCATCTTGGAAGATAGACATTTTTCCATTAGAGGATGACTTGGGACAAGCTTCTAACAAAATTTTCTAAATTAACTTCTCTAGTGGTTCCTCTTTATTTTCTTTACTACTAATATCTTTTCTTGGGAATTTTGAAGAAAGAACTCTTAAAACTTAAAAATTTGGATGTTGAATCTTTGAAAAAGTAAATTCCAAAACAATCACTTTCTTCTTCACTCCCTTTTTTGTTTCATGCAAAAAAATTGTCATTGGTGATTATTAGGCTAAAAAACATTCCTTATTTAATGCTTACAACATTCCCCACATATCTAAATTCATGTCTCATTCCATATGTCATATTTTTGAGTACTTGGGTGAAGCAATTAATACTTTGATCTCATGATACCTTTTGTTACTAATTTCACCTTTATGGACTCACCTTTTGTATCCTTTCTCAAAACTGCAACAATTTGGAGCTTTAGGATCATGTTTTGCATGTATCTCCAAAATCATGAAATCAAGTTATTCCTCCTTCCGTTATTCCAAATTCATGAAATCAAAAAGTGGGTTTCAACTACTCATCGATTTTATGAAATTGAACCATGTTAGTTTTTTAATTTCCATTTTATTAAAATTAGTGTAAATTTGGTTTTTTTTAAAGTTTAGGGAAATATTAACATGTTCTATCAGTGGCTCTTTTTGGGGACTCATGGATCATATTTAAAAATGATGAGATCCCAGTTATCTCATAGAAGAGTAGAGCATTGTCTTCCTCTATCGAATACCATGTAATAATTTTTGCAACAACATATGTTTCTAAAATGACATACCAATTTTTTTTAGATATTTCATTAGAATGTCTATTTTTCAAATAGCTCATTTTTTACACAATAGTCCCCTTTTGAATAAGCTTCACATCTATTAAGATTTTGAAGAATAGTTAAGTACTCTTTTGGTAGGATGTGTCCCAAATATATATTCTCTCCATCACATATATATATTTTAATAATACAATGTACTCTAGATATTGCTTACATGGAACTTGATCATAATGGGACTTTCTATCACTATAATTTTGTAGAGGATGATCTTCTAGTTGTGTACAACATGACACATTCTCTTTCATTATTTTATTCAAGAAAATATTTTCTAGTTTATTCTAAACTTGAAATCCCTTCGCAAACAAAGTATGATCACATCTAGAATCCTCTTTCAAGGGAGGATCTTCTTCTTCCACATATTCATCAAAGATTATTGCTTCTAATCTAGGGTCATCATTTATGTTTGTTTATTTTTATACATTATTTTGATACTCCATATCTAATAATTTTGAGTCTCGTCTTTTTTAAGTACTTGACTTTCTTTCTTATAATGTTCAGGATCTAGTACTTGTGTAATGCAAGACTGAAATGTATAGAGGAACCATTCTTCAAATTGATACCATGATGAAATGATTCCTTCTATAATTATCCTGTATTTATTTTTTGCATCTCTCGTGAGAGATTTTTCAAAGATAACTATTATATTATCTTCCTTATAAACTTGGTTATCATTAACATAATCATAAAATACATCAAGATGATCAGCTATTGATCCTTCGAGTAGGAAAACTCATCAACTTGATCATCTTTAAGCCTAGATAACTTTAACCCCCACTTAAGGTGACGATGTAGATGAACTTGTAAAATTATTCTCATTCATTTATACAACAATATTAATCCCAAATAAATAATGAAGAACATGAGACATCTAATACACCATGAACCGAACAAGGCTTAAAGGAGCTATCACTATTTCCATTTCTTCATAAGGAAATACACTAGAGGAGTTTGGATTCAAGAGCTATTTAGTAAACATAGAGCAAAGATATTCAATTCATAGTAAAAACTTGTAACTACTATTACTTTTTATTAATAATATCATATCACATATCTCTCTCTTTTGAGTTTGCATTATAAATAAAGGTCTTGGTGACTATTCAAAAAGGTGGAAAAAAGATACATACCTTTACATACCTACAACTAATTAACTAATTATGAAAGATAACAACATAAAGTATAATAAAGCATTAGAATTCGTTGACATCTTCTTCTACAAAAACATTTTTGACTTCCTCAAGTACCTTCATGTATATTTCTATCTATTTTTCTATCTAGGCTTGAGTCGGCCATGTAAAGATAGAAATAGTAGGAGAAAAGATTTGCAAATCACCCCATCTCTTGCCTCATGAAATTTTAACTTCACTGATGAACTCAAGAAATTTATTCTCTAGGATAAAAAATTTGCTAAGAAATCTGCGGAAGGTATTAATCTGAAAAGATTTGTCACTTTTATACTTTTCCATTATCATGTGTTGAAACATATCAAATTCTTTCTTTCAATCTTCTAGTAACTTAACCTTATCATTCTCACAAATAATTAAAGGACACATGAGTGTTCCATATTTTTATTACCTTCTATTTATCTCCAAGTTTTTTTCTTTTCCTGATTCATATAAGATAAATTCTTGGAAACTGCATCAAGGAGATCAATAGTATGGTTGATTAGGGTAGGCACATCAAGATCCCTTTTGGTAACTTTGTATAATCTATTTATTTCAAACTCTATAGGATTCTTCTTCCTTTTTATTTTAGTTATCCTTTTTATTCCTTTAACAAAGAAGTCTAACATATTTGAAACATTATCATATCCTTCAACGATTTCATTGCATTTTTCTAACACAATATTTACCCTATAAGAAAGGACTTCTTCCAATATGTTAAAATCACAATCATAGTGATCAACCTTCTAGACTAATTCTACACTAGGAGCTTCCTCTTTTATTATAATAGGGGACTTTTGAATAACCAGAGTACTGGAAGTCTCATTGGAACCATTTTTCACTTAATTCCTATTCCAATATTTGATTACTGATGGGGACACAACCCAACAACCAGAATAGACACAATAGAAAGGGGAAATTATATTAACTGAGAAAATAAGCTGGTACAAACAGTGCAGAGAAAATAAACTCAAAACATGCCCTGTGGGCTTACAATAGCATAAATCTGGAGAATATTTCTCCTTTTAGCACCTCCTCTCAAGCTCCAATCCGAACTGCCTTTTACAATGCCAGAAACCTCCTTAAATAGACCCCGGAGGGTTAAGGACTAGGAGTACATTCTAGAAAGTGCTAGTAGGCATCCACCGACAAGATAGAAGGTTCCAGAAGCTGCGTTAGAAGTCGGTGCAATTCTAGAAGAATCCAGAAACGGTAGCCGAACTTTCAGGAGGCATAACTTTTGAACCGTAACTCCGATTGACGAACCGTTTACATTTTCGGAAAGCTCTCGAAGCGCTCTATAGCCCTATGGACGAGCTTTGCTCGTCCCCCATTTTTTGACCCTTTTCGAGGTCATTTAATGCCCCAAACTTGACTCTGAAGCATTCTTAGGGGGTCTCCAAAACCCGAAAAATTGCAATAACTTTCAAACCGTGGGGCCTTTTGACCTGATTCTTTTTCTGGAATGCTCTAAATCTTGATTACATTCATCTGGCCAAGTCACACCTTCTAGGTCACCAAAATGATGGTCAAATTGCATGCTCCTATTTTTACGGGATTTTTAAATGAACTGATAGTTGAACTATGAGAGTTGGAACCTTTATTTGAGCCAAATGGGTATCCAAAAATGTAAAGACATAAAATAGAAACTAAGTCTAAGTACATTTTTTTGGGTGACACAGGATTGCCCTTATACCTCTGGATGCTCCTGCATCAATTACTTACATGCATATTATTGATAATAGAATTCATGTGCATTTCTCTTTTTTGTAATTCTTTGATCATTTTTTCATATGCCTAATTTATTCTTGGTTAAACATAGACTCATGAGTGGGTCTTGTAGCAATAAGTTCTAGGTCTGTATTTACCACAATTTGAATTAGGGTCATCCCCTCTTAACCTTTTGAAATATTGATTTTTTTTGTCTTGTTTCCTTTCAAGGTCAGCTAAGTGGCCAATGTTTCTATTTTTAGGTCATATCTTGTGCCTTCTACCTTATCAAGTAATACAAACTCTAATACAGAAGTGTTGGAATTCTTTAAAATAACTAAAGGCAGAGGGTGGGGGGTAAATTAGTTATCCAAGGTCCAGATATACAATTAAATTTTTTCACATCTTAGTGAACCCATATCCATAAATAAATTTTATCATGCACACATCCATTATTTAATAAAATCATTTAAAATTGTAGGTTACTATCAAATATTCTTTATAGAAATGTAAACATGAAACATAGAAGCTTTAATAACACATTTGACACAATGATTTAACATGGAAACCCAATTTGGCAAAAATCACCAGTAACATTCTACTCATTCTCACTCTTCTAAAGTGATGCCCTATGAAAGGCCAACCCTATTAAAGTTTACAATCCACACTATTAAATGTGACCTAGTTAAAGGATTTCAATCACCTTGTTATGAGTGAGACTTTTTAGAGGGCTTTAGACCATTCTAATAGAATTTCACCTAGTTAAAGGATTTACAAATGACTATAAGGTCAACCTTAATCCAAAGGATTTACCCTAGAATGATACAATGATTAGAAAGTAATAGTAAGGCTTGATCTGATAACAAATTACAACACACTTGTAGATTATAGATCCCTTTTTCAGTCCTCCTTTCTACTTGGCTTCCACACACTTCATCTCTGATAGCTTTTCTACCCTTCAAGCATTCATACTCTTACACCTTCTTGCTTTACCAATGCATTCTCTTCTCTTAGGTCACTAAATAAAGCAATACCCTAGACTCCTTTTCTTCTTTAGTTTCTCACACATGACAACCTTTTCTTCTAACCAACCATATCTATAAATAGAGAATTAAGATCTTTTTTTGTTCATCCTCCATTTTCCATTTTAGGGTTAGGTTAGATTAGGTAGGATTTCATGAATATACCCATCATTTCCTTTCATTCCCTTCTAGAAACTTCTCCTTCAATTCTCTTTGAATTCACCTCAAAATGGTTCACCATGAATTCTATGCCACCAAAATATCAAGCTTATCTTCCACACAGTTCACACAATTCAAGAAATCCAACTTGTCAGCTTAGATTCATCAAATTCTTGATCTTTCTCATAATGCTAACACTTGATATTAATTGGCTTCTAATGCTTGACATAGTGCATTACTCGACATCCACTATTAATACAATCAGCATGAACTAAAATTTACTAGTGCTTGGCATCAACTAAAATTTACTCAACTTACATTGTATCACTCAACTTACACTAAATTTTCTCAACACCTACTATGTAGATGGTTAAGCTTGATAGACATACTTCATTTAGCTTGTTCTTCTAAACTTAATCATTGTATCCATCCTTTGCAACCTTAAGTAGATTATCAATGCTCTATAATATCATTTTCTTAACCGATCCTTGTACTCATTTTCCATATCATTACTCAACCTTTACTCTAGTTTCTATTGTTACCTCATTTGATCAAATCTTATTCATTAATCAAACAAATAATAGTACTTGAATCATATAAACAATTTTCTTACTAGCAAGTGGCATGTTTGACCATAGTGACAAAAAAATGATTGGAACATATTTATCATAC
This sequence comes from Cupressus sempervirens, assembly GCA_028749045.1. Lineage (NCBI taxonomy): Eukaryota > Viridiplantae > Streptophyta > Pinopsida > Cupressales > Cupressaceae > Cupressus > Cupressus sempervirens. Next base: position 644,004,061 of record CM053789.1, on the reverse strand, counting down.
TTGTATCAATCTATTTTCAACAATCTCCCTCTTTTGCATTGATGGAAAACCAAACTATCCAAACTAAATCAGTACAACCAAAAAACTACAAAAAAGAAAATAATTCCTTGTATTGAAATCTCTCCCTCTATCAACAACTTTCATCTTCTAAATAGGTTACAAAATTATGTTCTAATCAATAGGAAATCAATCAACTCATCCTTATGACTCTCTTTTGACCACTTCTTATTTCTCCTTTGACATTAATTCCCTCTTACTAGGTATTCATGTTTCTTCTATGTTTTCTTTTATCTCCCTTAGTAGGATTTCTCCCTTAGTAGGGTCAAGATTTCTCCCTTAGCATCTTTATCTTTCTCCCTCTTTGACAAAAATGCCAAATATTTGTCATCTTAATATGTAGATACAAACATTTACAGTTTCTCCCTCAGTTACCTAGCTTGTGATTGATTTGTAACTCTAGCTCTTTGATTACTTTAGGCAACTCCTAAAGTAAGGTCTACTCCATCAATGTGTAACATATGTTAATCAATTTTTTTGATGAAGGGAACTCCTCATACTTCTTAGATAGCTTTTGATAGGGGTATGATCCCTATTTTACCTCTTAGATACTCATGAACATCCTTAGGTAATTTTTTTGTGAAGATATTAGCTATTTGCTCTTTTTTGTTAACATATTTTGTCTTCACCTCTTTATCTTGAACTAACTCTTGCAACTAATGATATTTGATTGCAATATTCTTAGTCTTTGTATGCAACACAAGATTCTTTGATATATTTATATCAATTATATTATCACAATAAAGTATCACAGGTTCAATGATTTCTTCCTTCATACCTTTGAGTAGTTTTTTGATCCATACAATGTTTGTACAATTTACTATAATAGAAAAATATTCAACTTCAGTAGTAGATTGAGAGATCCAATTTTTTTTCTTGCTAGTCTAGGTAACTAATCTTTTTCCTAAGAAAAATGCTTCTTCACTAGTGCTCTTTCAGTCATTAATATTTCTAGCCCAATCAACATTAGTGTAACTTATAACAAAGTAAAGCTTATAAGTGTTTAAATACCATAATATTCTATTACTTTTAGATATCTCATTATTCTCTTAATTTACATCAAATGATTCTCCCTGGGATTAGCATAGAATCTTGCAACTATCCCAATAGATAATGCAATATCAAGTCTATTCTGTACTACATATTGTAATTTGCCAATCATAGACCTATATAATATTTGATTCACCTAAGCTGAATCATCATTCTTTAAAAATTTATGTCCTACCATGATAGGTGTGCTTACTAGCTTGGAATCCTCCAATCCAAAAGTTTTCAATATCTCCTTTACATAATTTGACTAAGTGACGTATATACCATATTTCATCTGATGTACTTGCAAACCCATAATAAACTTGATCTCTCCAAATATAGACATCTCAAATTCTTTCTTCATTTCATTTGCAAAAGCCTTACATAAAGTATCTTGACCTCCAAATATGATATCATCAACAAAAATTTTAGATAGTGAAATAACTTTACCTTTCTCTATCTTCAAGTACATATTGTTGTTATCATTAGTCTCCTTAAATCCAATCTCCACAAGATAATTATGAAGCATTTCATACTATGCTCTTGGTTCTTGCTTCAAACCATATAAAGCTTTGTTTAGTCCACATACCATGTTTTTGTTGTTAGCATCAAAAAAACCTTATGGCTATTCTATATAAACCTCATCCTATAATATACCATTCAGAAATGCAAAATTAACATCCATTTGATAAACATTAAAACCTTTGTATGCAAAGTAAAAAAGTAGAGTTCTTACTCCTTCTAGTCTTGCAATAGGGGTGAATGTTTCTCCATAGTCTAGATCCTTTCTTCTCATTGTAACTTCACCAATTTCATCTAGCTTGTTTCTATATACCCACTTGGAATTAATCACATTTTTGTCTTCTTGTCTAGGAACTAGAGTCCATGTCTTATTTTTCTCTATTTGTTCAATCTCTTCTTCTATGGATTTACTCAAGTCCACATCTTCTAAGGCATCTTTCACTATTTTAGGTTCTTGTATTCTCAACAAACATATATCATTTCTTGACTTATTCCCTATCATTGGTCTAGCATCTTTATCTCCAACAATTTGTACAACAAGGTGATGTCTGTTGACATACTTAGACAATCTTGGTTTTGCTCTAGTTTCTTCACTTGATCTTACTTAGACAATCTTGGTTTTGCTCTAGTTTCTTCACTTAGTTTTTCAACTTCTAAACCACTATGTACATGTCTGTCAGGTAGTTCAACATATCTTTCATGTACACTAATCTCAAAATTTGAATGTGCCTCAACTTCATTCTATAACTCAACACTTGAATGCAGCTCGATTCCTGAATGCAACTTGACATTCATAGTATGTGACTCAGTAGTCACTGAAACTTGCTATTGGTTTACAATTTGGTTAACAACATCTTTACTAGCAGACATATCTTCATAAAAGTATACAAATGATGTGTATTCTTCTGGTGTCTTCATAGGTTAAGCCTTGTATGCTTCTATATATTCATCAAATCTCACATTTGGAATTTCCACAACTTTGTTAGTGTTAGTATTTAAACACTTATAAGCTTTACTTCTTGTGGAATAAACAAGGAATATAAGTTTTTCACTTTTTGCATCTAGAACTTACCATTACTAAAATATTTGAGAATATAACACTTTCTTCCAAATACCTTAAAATATTTTACATTAGGCGACTATCCATAGCATAGCTCAAAAGGTCTTGAATGAGAACCTTTCTTGACTTGCACATGGTTCAAGGTATAGACAACTATAATTATAGCTTCTCTCAAATATTTCAAAGAAAATTTTTTTTCCATCATGAGTGTTCTAGCATAGTCCATTATAGATCTATTTCTCCTTTCAACAATTCCATTTTGTGGATGGGTCCTAAGAGTAGATGTCCATCTTTTGATTTCTCTATCATTACAAAACATTTCAAACTTGTTTGGTGTAAATTCACCTCCTCCATTAGATCTCAAATATTTTTTTCTTTTACCTATTTCCTTCTCAACTCTTGCTAAGTACCACTTAAACATTTGGAGAGTATCAGAATTCTATTTCAAAAACATAACTATCATCATCCTAAAATAGTCATAAAAAAGTAGGATAATATACTTATCTCCTTTGTATATTTGCACTTAAATTGGAAAACACAAGTCAATATAAACAATCTCTAATATTCCTTTAGAGGTGTGGGTTTTGCTCTTGAAACTTGACATTTTCATTTTGCCTAACTGAGATTGTTTTCAAATTACATTGTCAAGTTTCTTCAACTTAGGAAAACCTCTGACTCTTTTTGTGTTACTGATACTAACCAAGTTATCAAAATTAACATGGTATAACTGCTTGTGCCATAACTACACATCATCAAATTCTAAAATCAAACAAGTAGCATCCTTTATATCAAGATAGAAAATATTACCTCTAGTTTGATCACCTTTTCCAATTAGTTTTCCAATAGTATCATATATATTAGCAATATTTCTTTCAAACTCAACCTTATAATCTAAATTATTCAGTTGTGACACACTCAACAAATTATAGTTGAGTCCTTCAACATAATAGGCATTGCCACATAAAATATTTTATATTAGTTTGATAGAACCTTTTCCTTTTATCAAACATGGTGCATCATTACAAACCCTTCACTATTTCCATCAATATAATTCAAGGTAATGAAATTACTTTTATTTGTAGTCATGTGATGTAAACACCCATTGTTAATGATCCATTTGTCATTCTTGTTTACACAAGATAGTAGTGGAGTTGCCTCATCTTGATCAGACCTTCATTGCAACATACACCATTTCATCATCATGATCATTAGATCCATCTTTTGCTTCCTCTTCAAATATGCAACAATACTTTTTGCCTTTGTCTTTGTAATCTTTATTGTCTTCATCTTTTCAAATTTTGTATTTGTTTCCACCTTTGTAATTCTTCTTCTCTAAACATCTAGAAGCAATATGACTAACCTAATTGCAATTGAAATACATGATAGATAACTTACCTTTGAACTTGCCTTGACCTTTAGGAAATATCCTTGCTAGTAGTGCTTCAAGTTGATCTACATCTTCCCCACTTGTATCACTATCACTGGACACATATTTTACTTTCTTCTTCTTCTTCTAATTAGGTTCCTTTAATGATAGCTTAGCTTTAAAAGAAGATTCAACATTGTTAGCTTTGTAATTATCAAAATTAGATAGATCAAAAGTAGCGAGCCTACCTATCAAACCTTCAAGAGTTAGATCATTCCTTGGCATACATATTAGTTCTTATATTGTAGAAACTCTACTAGCATAAATGGGAAGTGGTGTTCTCAAAACTTTTCTTAGTATAGTCTCATCATCTATTTTACCACTAGCTCCTCTTATTGTACTAACAACATCTTTTATCCTAGAGCAATATTGAGCAATATTCTCACTATCTTGCATTCTCATATCATTGAACTTACCTCTAAGACTTTCAAATTTGGCTCATAGAACATTCTTGTCACCTCCATAGATAGTGTGTAGATAATCCCACATTTTCTTTGCACAATCACAACCCTTGATATCATCAAACTTGGCATAGCTTAGGGTAGAGGCAATTTGCAAAATTTTTTGGTTGTGTTCTTTCTTCTTTTTCAATTCTTCAGTAGTTAGGACTCTAGCAGGATCAACATGCTCAGCAATAATGCTAAATTGTTCATGATCTCCAAGACCTTCTAAGTGTAGCTTCATCATATTTTTCCATGTAGGAAAGTTACCTCTATTAAGCTTGGGTACCTCTCTTTTTGACATCATGATCTTTTTGTTTCTAGTACCTTCAAACTAGTCCAATTAATTAGATGGCTCTGATACTAATTTTTGGAATTCTTTAGAATAACTAAGAGAGTGGGGGGGAGGGGGGCGGGGGGGGGGGGGTGTGTGTGAATCAAATTTTCAAGGTCTAGATGTACAATTAAAACTTTTCACATCTTAGTGAATGAATATCCATAAAATATTTTTATCATGCATGCATCCTTTAGCTCATGCAATCACTTAAACTTGTCAGTTACTGTCAAATCAACTTTGCAAAAATGTAAACATGAAACATATAAGATTCTAGTAACACATTTGACACAATGATTTAACATGGAAACTCAATTTTTAGAAAACCACCCATAACATGCTACTCATTCTCACTTTTCTAAAGTGATGCCCTATGAAAAGCCAACACTATTAAAGGTTACAATGCACATTTTTAAACGTGACCTGGTTAAAGGATTTCAATAAATCTATTAGAAGTGAGCCTTGTTAGAGGATTTTAGATAATTCACTTGGAATGTCATTTGGTTAAAGGATTTACAAATGACTATTAGGTCAACCTTAATCCAAATGATTTATCTTGGACTGCTATACTGATTAGAAAGTAATAGTAAGGCTTTATCTGATAACAACTTTTTAGAAATAGGGATTATCAAGGGGGGGAGTGAATTAGTAATCTACAAACTTTAGTCACCAACTAGATATTATTACTTATTTTAATCTATGCATAACAAAAAAATAAATTAATACTGAATAGTAACAATAACAATGCACAAAGATAACTCATAACACCATATTTTGTTAACTAGGGAAACCTTGGCCAATGAAAAACCATGGTGGGGATGATACCCACTAGATAATATACTTATATATGAAAAAATTTGGTATAAGCAGTCCCTATTAGGAGACTTTGAATCCCTATTAGGAGATTCCAACCATGTTAGGAGTTGTGGCAACTCTTTTAGGAGTTGTGGTATAATTTATGCAAGAAGAGCCAATTTCCCAAACATGCAATTTCAACTACAAGAAGAGCTCACTACTCAAAAAGGTAATTTATTGTTATCTTTCTTCCTTGATTGATCTCTGATCTTTAACTCGATCTAAGATCTCTAGATAGCTCATATATCACTTTCACAAAAGTTCGCTCATCACAATTTGCAATTCACAATTACACAAGTTTACATGATAGCACATTTCTTATAGCAAGAAGTCATTTGCATAAATACCATATCATTACACAAATTATTGTTGGGTTGCCTAAGACCACAATTCACTTTTCCAAGTTAGAGTGAACTAGGATGTCAGCCCTAATTGGGTAAGTAATAGTTTTGTAAATAAAATAATTATTTGCTTCAATTCCATTGTCCTACTTCATCAAAACACAAATATTTTTATTTTGTACAGTCTATACTAATTTTTGAGCTTATACACATCATCACCAACATGTATGCTATCTCCATGTAACTTTACTAGTCATAATATGACATTAGAAACAAGTTATAAACAGAATAATACATTGCTATAAACCAAATTCTATACTTAAAAAATTTTCTAATTACCAAACACTAAGTACCTTTATTTCTAAGGTTTCCTATGAACATGCATATCATGTGTTGCCATGAATGACAATAGCTACATATCACTATTAGCCAATTGTCAATAGTCTCCCCATTTGGCATTGATGGCAACAAAATAAGGAAAATTGGCTAAGTGACAAAAACATATAAACATTACATCTATTACATCTTACTCAACTTTGCATATGCTCCCCCTTACAATATACTTTACAATAATTCCTTTTGCATCTACTACTTCTTTCCAATTGTATCTCTCCACATTATATCTCTCCCAATTGCATCTTCTTTCAATCAAACTCCACTTTTGACATGTATACAATTTTCACATGTATCTCTCTCCCTTTGACATCAATGAAAAAAGTCAAAATGTCAAGATTTTTTTGGAATACATTAGAATAATTGAGATGAGGGGGTGAATTAGTTATCCAACATCCAGATGCATAAATAAAAAATTTTCAACTTTGTGAACCCATAAAACATTCATACCCATGCATGCATTCATTATGTAAAAATCAATTTGCAAAAATATAAAGCATGAAACACAACACATTCATCAACACATTTGACACAATGATTTACATGGAAACTCAATTTGGTTAAAACCACCAATAACATACTACTCCTTTTTCACTCTTCTAAAGTGATGCCCTATGAAAGGCCAACCCTGTTAAAGGTTACAATACACACTGTTAAATGTGACCCAGTTAAGGGAATTCAATGACCATGTTAGAAGTGAACCTTTAGAGGATTTCAAGCCACTCACTTGGAATTCCACCCAATTAAAGGATTTCAAATGACTATTATGTCAACCTTAATCCAAAGGATTTACCCTAGACTAATACAATTGTTAGAGAGTAATAGTAGAGCTTTGATCTAATAGAACTTACAACTTTTCTTGTAGATTATAGATCTCTGTTCAGTCTTCAATTCTACTTGGCTTTCATACTTTGGAGCTCTAATAGCTTCTTCAAACTTCAAACATTCATCTCCTCAAGCCTTCTTACTTAACATGCCATTGTAGACTCTTCTCTTGAGTCACTTGATGAAGAAAAACCCTTAATTCCTTCTCCTCCTTAGTTTCGTGCACATGACACCAACCTCATTTGCTTCATGACTAGACATTCCTATAAATAAGAAATTTGGATATTTTTCCACTCATTATCGATCATCCAAATTAGGGTTTTGGATGGATTAGGTAGGATACAATGTATCTACCCCATATCTTGTCTTTTGTAGAAACTTCTCCTAGAATCCATTTGAATTTGCATAAAAATGCTTTACATCAAATTCTGTGCCACCAATTCATCAACCTTATCTTCCCCCCAATTCACAAGTTTCAAGAAAATAAACTTGTCATCTTAGATTTAGAGAATCTTCAATCTTTATCATAATGCAACAACTCGACATTATCAATCTTCTAATGCTCAACATATACTATGTTGCACGCCATCAACTATAAAATCACTCAGACTAACCTAAATTTTACTGGTGCTTAGCATTAACTAAATTTTACTTGACATCCACTAGAATTTTCTTTTACTTAGCTCCAACTAAATTTCTTCTTAGCTTGCACTAACTTTCTGCTCGACACCTACTATCCACTCAGTCAAGCTTGGCAGACAAACTTTGTTTAACTTGTTCTTCTAAACTTTCTAAGTGTACCCATCCATTTTGTAACCATAAGTAGACCATCAATACATCATGTCATTAGTGTCTTAACTAATCCTTGTACTTCATTACATGATCATAACTCAACCTTTTCTCTAGGTGTTATTGTTACCTCTTATTGATCAAATCCTCTTCATCAATCAACTAAGTGATAATACTTTAATCTTATAAGCAGTTATCTTACCAATAGATAGTAGGTTTGACATTGGTGACAAAACAATGATTGAAACACATAATCTTCTTCAACAATCTCCCTCATAGAAATATCTCTTATAATGATCTTTTCAATCAGATTTCAACAATCTCCCTCTTTATCATTAATTGCAAACCAAATTGATCAACCAAGTCAATAAAATGATGATCATCTCATTCAACCAATCCGACTAGGTTAAAACAGTATGATAATACCAATGAGAAAATTTGAATAACTCCCTCTATTAAAAAATTCCATCTTCTAATTAAGTTACAAAACTCTTTCTCATAACTCCCTCTAAGTTCTTTCTTGTATCTCCCTCTTACTAAGTATATTAGGATTTCTCCCTCTAATATGAGTCTTGTGTAGCTTTTCGAACAACACTCTCTTAGCAAATCTCTCCTTCTAATAGTTTTAGTCTACTTTCTCCCTCTTTTTTTTGGAAACTCTTGATTAGTGAAACTCTCCCTCTTTGAAAACAATGCCAAAGACATATACCAAAAACTTTTCATCTAAAAGAATGCAGATATAAGCATTTATAGTTTCTTTAGTTTCTCCCTCTATCACCTTTCTTGTGACTAATTTCAATTTTCAGCTCTATGATTACTTTAGGTAGTTCCTAAAGTAAGATCCACTACATCAATTTGTATTAAATAAACATCATCTTATTTGATGCAGGGCACTCCATCTATTTTTTAAATAGCCTTTGATAGGGGCATCACCCCTAGTTTACCTCTTAGATACTCATGAGCATCCTTAGGTAATGATTTGGTGAAGATATCAACAATTTGTTCCTTTGTATTAACATATTGTATCTTCACTTCTTTATCTTGAACTAGCTCTCTCACATAATGATACTTGATTGCAATGTGCTTTATATTTGTATCCATCACTAGATTCTTTGATATATTGATAGCACTTGTATTATCACAATATAGTATCATTGATTCTATTATTTCTTCCTTCATTCCTTTGAGTAGTTATTTGATCCATACAATGTTTGTATAGTTTATAGTAGTAGCAACATATTCTGCTTTAGCAGTAGATTGTGAAGTACAACTCTATTTTTTGCTTGTCCATGTAACTAGTCCTTTGCTTGAGAAAAATGTTCCTCCACTAGTGCTCTTTTTGTCATCAATGTTTCCAACCCAAACAACCTTAGCTGAATCATCATTCTTTGACAACTTGTGTCCTATCACCATAGGTGTACTTACTGGTTTGGAATCCTCTAATCCAAATGTTTTTAATATCTCTTTAAAATACTTTGACTGACTGATTTATATACCATACTCCATCTTATATACTTTCAATCCCACAAAAAATTTGATTTCTCCAAACATAGACATTTCAAATTCTTGCTTCATCTAATTTTCAAAGTCCTTACATAAAGCATCTTGTCCTCCAAATATGATATCATCAATAAAAATTTTACATAGAAAAATACCTTTTCCTTTTTCTATTTTTATGTATAGATTGTTATTATAATCAATCCTTTCAAATCCAATCTTCACAAGATAAGTATGAAGTCTCTCATACCATGCTCTTGGTTCTTGCTTCAATCCATATAGGGCTTTGTGTAGTCTACATACAATTTTTTTATTGTTATCATCAACAAATCCTTCTGGCTATTCTATGTAGACTTCCTCTTCTAGTATGCCATTTAGAAATACAGATTTAACATCCATCTAATAAACTTTGAAACTTTTGTATGCAACATAAGCAAGTAGAGTTCTTACTCCTTCCATTCTTTCAACAAGGGAAAATGTCTCCCCATAGTAAATTCCTTCTTCTTGTGCATATCCCTTACAAACTAATCTTTCTTTGTTTCTTGTGACTTCACCATTCTTATCTAGCTTGTTTCTAAATACCCACTTGGTGCTAATCACATTCTTGTCTTCTAGTTTGGAAACTAGACTCCATGTTTTGTTTTTTTTTTCTATCTGTTCAATCTCTTCTTCCATGGCTTTGTACAATTATTCATTTTCTAATGCATCTTTTAATATTTTGGGCTCTTTCAAACTTAGCAAATATGATTTAATTCTCAGTTTATTTCTTGTCATTGGCTTAACTTTTTTTTATCTCAAATGATTTGATGAGCAACATGATGTCTTTTGACATATTTAGACAATCTTGGCTCAGCTCTTGTTTGTACATTTTGTCTTTTAGCTTTAGAGTCACTATGTAAATATCTCTTAGGTATCTCAACATCTCTTTCATGTACACTAATCTCAAAATTAGAATATTCATCTTCTTCATTCTATAGCTCAACATTTGAATGCAACTCAGTTTTTGAATGCAAATCGATATTCACAGGATGTGACTTGACAATTATTAATACTTGCTATTGATTTGTAACTTGATTTGTAGCATCTTCTTTAGCAAGCACTCCTTCATAAAATTATACAAATGATTTGTATTCTTTTGGTTCTTTCATGGGCTCAACCTCATGTACTTTTGTAAATTCATCAAAATTTACATTTGCACTTTTCACAATTTTGTTAGTGTTAGTATTTAAACACTTATAAGTTTTGCTTCTTGTGGAGTATCCAAGGAATATACCTTCTTAACTTTTTTCATCAAACTTTCCATTTCTAACATCTTTAAGAATATAACACTTACTTCCAAATATCATAAAGTATTTTTCATTGAGTGGATATCCATACCATAGTTCAAAAGGTGTTGAATGAGTACCTTTCTTGATTTGCACATGGTTCAAGGTATATACAATAGTACTTATAGATTCTCCCAAGTAATTCAAAGCAATATTCTTCTCCATCATAAGTGTTCTGGCACAATCAATTTTAGAACTATTTCTCCTTTCAACAATCCCATTTTGTGGAGGGGTCTTGGGTGTAGATGTCTATCTTTTGATTCCTCTGTCATTACTAAACATCTCAAACTCATTTGAAGTGAATTCTCCTCCTCTATCTAATCTCAAGCATTTCAAACTCTTACTTGTCTCTTTCTCAACACTTGCCAAACACCACTTAAACATTTGAAAAGTATAAGATTTCTATTTCAAAAACATAACTATCATCATCCTAGAGTAATCATCAACAAATAACATTATGTACTTATCTTCTTTGTACCTTTGCACTTCAATTGGTCCACACAAGTAAGTATGAACAATCTGTAGTGTTTCTTTAGAGGTATAAACTTTACTCTTAAAGCTTGACTTTGACATTTTTCCTATTTGACATTGTTTGCACACTATATTCTTAGGTTTCTTCAACTTAGGAAATCCTCTAACCTTCTTTATATTATTGATACTAACAAAGTTATCAAAATTAACATGACATAATCTATTGTGCCAAATCCATACATCATCAAATTTTGCAACAAAACAATTAGCATCCTTTATATCCAAATAGAATAGATTACTTCTAGTTTGATCACTTTTTCCAATCAGTTTCCCATTTGTGTCATATATCTTGGTAGTTTTGTTTCCAAATTGAACCTTGCATCCCAAATTATTCAATTGTGACACACTTAACAAATAATAATTGAGTCCTTCAACATAGTAAGCTTTGTCACATGAGATCTTGTCTGTGAGTTTGACAGAGCCTTTTCCTTTTATCAAATATGGAGCATCATTATGAAATCTTACACTATTTCCATCATAACAAGTTAAGGTAATGAACTTACTTCTTTCTCAAGTCATGTGATGTAAGCATCCACTATTAATGATCCCTCTATCATTTTTTTTCACACAAGTCACAAGTGCAGTTGCCTCATCTTCATCAAATTCATCCTTCACTGCAATATATACCACTTCATCATCATGTTCATTAGAATCATCCCTAATTTCTTCTTCAATAATGTAGCATGACTTCTTGCCTTTGTCTTTCTAATCTCTACTATCATCTTCTCTTTTGTTTTTATACTTGTTTCATTCTCCATAGTTCTTCTTTTGTGTACATCTTGTAGCAATATGACCAACCTCATTCCAATTGAAATAAATGATGCATAACTTACCTTTGAACTTGCCTTCACCTTTATGAAATCTTCTTTTTAATAGTGCTTCCAATTGTTTAACATCTTCCTCATTTGTATCATTGTCACTAGATACATACTTTATCTTTCTTTTCTTCTTCTTCTTCTTCTTCTACTTCACCTCATCAGATCCTTTAATAACAACTTCGCTTTGAATGTAGATTCAAGACTCTCAGGTTTGTAATTATCAAATTTAGATAGCTCAAAAGTAGTGAGTCTACCTACCAAACCTTCAAGGGTTAGATCATTTCCTAGAATACATCTCAACTCTTGAATTGTAGAAACTCTAATATCATAAATAGGTAGTAATTTTTTCAAGACTTTAGTTAACACAATATCATCATTTATATGGCTAGTAGCTCCTCTTATTGCACTAACAAATTATTTTATCCTAGCAACATATTGAGCAATATTTTCACCTTCTTCTATTCTCATATCATCAAACGTACCTCAGAGGCTCTTAGATTTGGCTCTTTAAACATTTTTGTCTCCTCCATAGATGGTGTGTAGGGCATCCCACATTTTTTTTGTAGTGTCATATCCTTTGATATCATCAAATTCAGCATATCTTAGGGTAGAGGTAATCTCCAACATTGCTTGATGTGTTCTTTCTTCTTCTTCATATCTTTAGTAGTTAGGGCTCCAACTGGATCAACATGTTCCACTATAATGGTAGATTGTGCATGATCTCCAAGTCCTCCAAGGTGTAGCTTCATCAAAATTTTCCATGAAAGAAAGTTATCTCTGTTGAGCTTGGATACCTCTCTTTTAAACATCTCGATCTTTGTGCTTCTACTACCTTAAAACTAGTCCTCTTAAGCAACAAGGCTCTGATACCAATTGTTGGAATACTTTAGAATAACTAAGACAGGAGGGTTAAAACAATTATCCAAGGTCTAGATGTATAAATAAAACTTTTCACAACTTAGTGAACCCATAAAACATACATACCCATGCATGCACTCATTATGTATAAATCAATTTACAGAAATATAAAGCATGAAACACAACACATCCATTAGCACATTTGACACAATGATTTACATAGAAACCTAATTTTGGAAAACCACCAGTAACATGCTACTCTTTTTTCACTCTTTTGAAGTGATGCCTTATGAAAGGCCAACCCTATTAAAGGTTACAATACACATTGTTTTTGATAAGATAAACAGGTTTTAAGGGATCCTAAAACCCATAAGTTTTATAAAAATAAGGCTGATAATAAGCCAAGCCAAAATAGAGGTCCAACAACTAAAAAAAAGCTCAAAGGCCCAGCCTAAAAAAAAGGCCCACAGAAAGGCCAGAAAACAAACTAACTAAAATAGACTACAAAAAGCTTGTCGAAAAGCCAAAAGCTAGGAAGATGAAAAGACAAAAGACAAGAAAACTAGTCTTTAGTTATATTCTTCATTTCTTGCATAGTCTGAGCTGCCTCGACTATCTTTTGCTGCTCCTTTTCTATTTGATCCTAGACCTTCTCCATGCCCTGATCCATACTGGTGAGTGTACTGATTGTGGCCTTGTCATCATCCGGCCTAGCCTTATCCTTGTTCTGTCCTCCCTCCTCCACTAGCAAGCCCCTGTCCTTAAGTTTACCAGCAAGGGATTGGATGTTGTCATTCATCGAACTTAGGAGAGAAATCATCTGACTTGCCAAGTTGTGGTTGTAGTTTTCAAGATTTCTTAATCTCCTTTCATTTAAGCTTTCTCTATTTTCCTAGTCCTCCTGGCTGTCATTACCTATCTTATTCTTAATACTTTCCATTTGGGATACCCTTTCTCTAACTTCCTCCAGCTCATGGAAGAGCCATTTGATTGATCTAAAGTTGTCAATCATACTACTGTAGGCATTATTCAGAAGGTTCATTCCAGTCTCCCTTGCATTGTCTGAGATGGCTAGGATAGCTGGGTCTATGAGCTCGTTGAGCCTAGGCTACTCCAGGTTGTCCACCAGGATTTGAGGGTTCATAGCTTCCCTAAAAATCCCCATAGTAACAGTCCTCACATTGAAATTTTTCCAAGCCTTTATCCTATTTTTGACCTGCACTTCCCCCTCGTTCTCACCAGTGATGACATTCGCTTTTTCCTCTGAAGGAGGTTGAGACTGGATAGGGGAGAGGGTAAGAGGAATAGCATCCGTCCTCTGATTTCTACTCTACTCAGTTCTCACAACCTCCCTCTTCCATTTTTTCCCAGGTTTCTCCTCTTCCAACTCCTCCTCTGAAGACTTGTCAGAATCTTTCGTATCCATTTCGTCCTCCTCCTCTGAATAACCCTCTTTTCCTTGATCTTGGTCATGATCCCTAGGGCTTTTCCTGCTGGGAGTTGTAGCAGTGGATAGTTTCTTGGCTTGACCTTTTTTCTTCTTTCCTAAGGAAACATTCTCCTCCTCCGAGCTAATGCTCTCAATGTCATCAGAGTTAGAAGAAAAGTTGGAGTTGCCTTCATCAACATCCTCAACATGAGGAGGGTTCTTGCATATAAACTGAGCTTTGAAATGCTCATGGATGAGGAGCAATAATCCCTCATGCAAAGCAGGGTTAACAATGGCTTTCTTCTTGAAACTAGAGATTTCCTTGTTCATAGAAGTGAGAAGGTAAAAGGGAATGGAAATTCTTTTCTTGTGGAAAAAATGATTTAAAATCACAAAATGGTGAGTTCTGACCCGATCAAACCTAGGGTCCAAGGTAACATAATTAATGAGGGCATATAAAACATACCTCCAGAACTTCTTTATAGTCTCTGTCACATAGAAAGACTCTTTCTTTTCTAGCTTGTTCATCTCTGCAAAATTTTTCATGAACTCCTTGATTGCATTGGACAAAAGTTTCTTGTCCCTGTAGAATTTGAAACCCTCCATAGGGATACTAGTGACTTCTGCAACCACCTCCTCTATGATTTGGAAAGAAACCCATTCACCTTGACCTTTCCATTGTTCCATGAGTTCACCATGTTGTTGGTGACCTTAGGGTCAAAACCATGGAGTTTCTCAAAAAAATTTGCAACCCCACCCTTTTCCAATTTTTTCCAGACTTTGCCCATATTCTTCTACTTCTCCACTTCACCCGCCGACTCCTTTCTGCTCTGTTCTCCATTCATGACGTCCATTTTTTCTTCAACAATTCTATTGAACCCCAATCTCTGCAAATTTTTTCCAGCCAAGATTTTGGCTTTGTTTCTATTATTGGGTTCGTGATCGTTCGCCTCTCTGATACAATAGTGACTGAAAATGATAACGATCCTCCAAACGTGTCAAAAAGATGGAGAAAATCCCTTGAGATTACAAAAACCAAGAAACATATTATTGCTCGTACCAACATCCATTCTTTCTTTATTAAACATGATTATAGTTAGATTGACCCTTACTTTCATGGATTTTCTCTAGCTCGATTAGTGACTTAGCCTCCATCAGAATATCTTTTCTGAAATGCTAGATCATCTCTTTGTCTTCTCCCACCCCTTTGTTAGCGAACTAGTCAGCAACTAGGTTTACCTCTCTAAACGCATGAGTGACATGGACCTTCTCAAATTTTATGAGGGTGGCACGTGTCTCATCAATTATATTTGCAATTGACCACGAGGGAGGGGAGATACCATTAATATTGTTAATTATGTTTTTGGAATCCCCTTCAAGCCAAAGTTTGGAAACTCCAGCTTCAAAAGCCAGCTTTACCACACTGCACGCAGCTCTGGCTTTGGCCAAATGGTTGGTCTGGGTTCCAAGCGAGAGAGAAAAGGCTGCAATCCCCTCCCCAAAACTATTTCTTATAATTCCACCACTTCTAGAGGGGCCAGGGTTACCCTTAGAAGCACCATTGAAGTTGGCTTTTGACCATCCTTCTGGGGGTAGAATCCATCTGGCATCCTATCTTTTGGGATCCCTGTCTTTTTCTTTAACCGTCTTCCTGTCCCCTATATCAACTTCCCCCTCCTTCATCACTTGAAGGTTTTCCCAAAATTATAGTTGGCTCCTCTCTATCCCTGAAAATTATGTTGTTCCTTTCCTTCCAGATACTCCTGTAGAAGTGAGGTAAAAACCAGGCATAATTATCCTGCCGGCCTGCAATTTTACAAAGGCTTTTTCAATGACTGAAAAAGTTGATAAGGTTATCCGACTAGCACTAGAGAATCCCCATTTCCTGGTTAAGAGAATTCCACACCTCCCTAGAAAAGTCACATTGAATGAAGATATGATTTCCTGACTCAAACTAGTTTTTATAGAGTAGGCATCTACTGGGCATAACATGGCCTCTCTTCATGAGGTTATCTTGCGTTAGAATTTTGTTCTCAAGGGCCACCCAATAAAATATGTTGATCTTAGGAGTGAGGCCCGTGAGCCAAGCATCTGCCCAAGGGGATTTCTCCTTCAAACCCCAGAGAGAGTTGTAGCCAGAAGCAACAGAATAACTTCCATTGGGATTATCCCTCTAGACCATCTCATCCTTATTATTACTAGGGATCAAAGCATTAAGCATAGTCATTATTAGTTTCAAGTCCTCAGAAATGAGGGAAAGGTCTCTCCATTCCTGACCAACCCTATAATTTCTTACTTTAAACCCATATAGCTTCGTGCATTCTTGCACCCATCTCTCAAAAACTGGGTTGCTAGAAAGTGGGCCTTGACATAACCACCTGTCAAACCAAAATTGAATATCCTCCCCATTGCCTAGTTTCCAAGAGACCCTAGCCTTAGCTAGGTCCCTGGCCTTTAGGGTACCATTCCAAATAGTCAACCCTTTAGGGATGTCCTCATTGAATAAAGTAAAATGAAGAGATGGTCTTCTGAGGTATTTATTTTCCAGAATGTCTCTCCATTCACTAGTGTCATTGAAGATACACCAGATTTGTTTTGCAAGAAGCACCTTATTGAGATGGGTAAGCTTTCTGATGCCCAGACCTCAATACCTCTTGGGGAGGTAGACCTTCTCCCAGGAAACAAGAGGGTACCTTTTCTTTCCTTCAAGTCTGGTCCATAGAAAGTCTCTTTGGATTTTCTCTATTTTCTCTGCAAATTTCACAGGAATTTCAAAAAGGCTCAGAGCATAAATGGGAAGGTTTTGAAGAGTGGATTTGACCAGTAGACATTTCCTAGCCTGGCTGAGAGAGGCACCTTTCCATCCAACCATCTTCTTGTTGAATCTATCCAGAATACCATTCCAAAAAGAGTCAGGGGGATAAGAGCCCAAGGGGAGTCCTAGATAGGATGAAGGGAGAGAGCCCACCCCACAACCAAGGATTCTGGCAATTTTCCTTTGTCTTACTTCAGGGGTGTTAGCAAAGAAGGTCGAGCTTTTGTTCTAGTTAATCAGCT
The DNA here is from genome assembly GCA_028749045.1 of Cupressus sempervirens. Lineage (NCBI taxonomy): Eukaryota > Viridiplantae > Streptophyta > Pinopsida > Cupressales > Cupressaceae > Cupressus > Cupressus sempervirens. The sequence continues at coordinate 643,986,475 of CM053789.1, read as the reverse complement.
GACCAGTCCCTCTGGAGTAAGTATCAAGAACCTCTTTCAAAGTCTTAGCTTCTTTCACAAAAGCTTCCCCGCCCCCCCCCCCATTATAGTGTCGTCCAAAAATTGCTGGTGAGTGAAGGGGTCATTTCTCAAAGAAGGCTTAATCCCTATAAGACTTCCATCAAACTTTTTCTATTCAATAAGCCTCCCAATGTAGTCGGCTAAAATAATGAAGAGGATAGGTGATAGGGGGTCTCCCTACCTGAGACCTCTAGTGGGTTTAAAGAACTTAGAGGGGGCTCCATTAATCAAAATAGCAAGAGAGGAGGTAGACACCAATTGAGAAATGAGTTTACACACTTTATTGTCAAAACCAAAGGCCTAAAGGACCTTTCCAAGAAAGGACTAGTCCACCCGATCATAGGCTTTTGAAAGATCCAGTTTGAGCAACATACCTTCCCGCTTGGAAGCTTCTAAAGAATGAATAACCTCATGAACCATCAGCACCGAGTCCAAGATTTGTCTCCTAGGAACAAAGCCTGATTGTTGCTATGAAATGATCAGATGCAGGATTTTAAGCATTCTGGAAGTGAGAACTTTAGAGATAATCTTGTAGAAAGAGTTGCACAAACTGATGGGCCTGAACTGGTCAAAAGAGTCAGCTCCTGGGGATTTAGGGATGAGAACCAGGAAGGTAGAATTAATCTCCTTTAGAATACTTCTAGCTCCAAAGAACTCCTGAACTGCCTTTACCACATCCCCCATGACCACCGGCCAGTACATTTGGAAGAAAAAGGTGGGAAACCCATCTAGACCAGGTGATTTATCACCAGGTAGGGAGAAAAGGGCCTCTCTAACTTCCAATGCATTAGGAATAGCATAGAGAAGTTTATTATGGTGGGGTTGAATAATCTGAGGAATACAAGAGATGATATCCTCTTGGTCCACCTTGGAAAGCAGGGGGTCCTTGGAGAGAAGAGAAGAGAAGAAGAGACCGCTTCATCCAAGATAACAGGATCTTCAAACAACAACACCTGCTCCTTCCTGATTCCAAAGATCCTATTGTTAGCCCTATGTTTTAGGGTGGATAGATGAAAGAACTTTGTGTTTCGGTCTCCATCCTTAAGCCATGAGATTCGAGATTTTTGCCTCCAGAACTTTTCCTCCCTGTTGATGATGTTATGAAGATCAGACAGGATCAACAACTCAGCCTCCCTGTTACTCTCATTATATCCTTCCTTTTGAATACTATCTTGGATGACAAATAGATTGTATGACAACTCCTCCTTGTCATGGAATATATGGCCAAAATCAGACTTGTTCTAAATTTTTACCATCCTCTTCACATTTCTGAGCTTTCTGGTGACTCTGAACATGGCTGAGCCATCAACACCAATCCCCCACCATCTTTTGACATTATCCAATAGGTCTGGATGAGTAGTCCACATTTTCTCGAACCTAAAAGGGTAGTTTCTTCTGGGCTCAAGAGGGGACACTGAAAGAGAAATGGGAGAGTGGTCAGAACCAACTCTAGGAAGTAGAGATAATCTATAGCTAAAAGAGTGCAACCGATCTAGGGAAATTAAAGCTCTATCCAATCTGACCTGAATGCAGTCCTGACTAGCTCTCTTGTTAGACCAGGTAAAGGTACCCCTGAGAGCTCCAAATCCATTAGGGCTAGGTCATTGATGAAATTGGAAAGATCCTCCTTGATTTCCCAATCCAGGGGAAATCCTCCCATCTTGTCCTTGCCCTCCAATGGAGAGTTGAAGTCTCCTAGGATAATGCCTTTTTTAATATCAATGGCTTGCACCAACTTTCCAACTTTGACCCAGTAATTTTTTCTATCTCTCTTGTTGTTGGGAACATAAATGTTCACTAAAAACCAACATTCATTAGTTATAAAATGTTGTACTGTATAGAAAATGATGTTATCCTCATCATACTCAAGAACATTATTGAAATGCCTATTATTGAATAATAGTAGCAGCCCTCCAGATGCTCCTTCTAAGTTTGAGGCAATTCCATTCATGTTGCCATTGAATCTAATATTTTCCAGAATTTCTTTCTTCATTTTTGTTTCCTAAATAAGCAATATATCGAGCCTATGATCCCTTATCATATTCCTTACAACTTCTTGCTTGTGGATTCCATTGAGTCCATAAATATTCCATGAGAGGATCTTCATGCTTTAATTGATGAGCAAGCTTCCTGGATGGTGCGCTGCATTCCATCCATGATGTTTCTTCTTGCTTCCTCCATCCTGATTTCATTCTTGTTTTTCCTTCCCACCGGGTTGGTTTTATGACCAAGATCTACCTTGGCCTTGCTTCTAGTTGAAGCAAGAGAGGAAGGAGAGGGGTCCCAACTATTCTTCTTCTTTCTTCTTCTGACTTCTGTCCAGGGTGGCTCTTCTTCTTCTTTACATAAATCAAACAAAGCATCTAGCCTGGCTAGTTGTTTTGATGTTGAGGCAGACAACCATTCTAAGATTCTATTCACTATTATAGGGGGTTCCCTACTAATTGGGTTTGTGGAGTTTTGATACAATGGTTCCCCTTCCTTTTGTTCCTCCATAGAGTTTGGGACAAAGGAAAGGTTCAGATCAACCTCCTTAGAACTCTCAAGGATTTGAGACTCCAAAATACTTGCCTCTTCGAGATTATCCTTAGATTCCTTCATTTGGGAAGGGTTGGTTTTTTCTTCAGTTGTCTCATTCCCTTCTCCTTCCAGTGCATCCACTACAACCTGGAGGTCCCAGGGTTCAGCTTGGAGGTCAGTAATAGAATCATTAGCTTTTTCTTCAACCTCTCCATTTTTCTTGATTTGCGTTTCTTTCTTCTTCCAAGTCTTTTTGGGAACATGAGCAGCTTTCTTCCCACCATGAGGGCGGGCCTTTCCCCCCATTCCCTTTCCTTTGAATAGTGGGCAAAATCCAACCTTGTGGTCTACCTTCTTACAATGGAAGCATGCAAAGGGCACACTTTCAAAGTCAATCATTTGGAATCCGCTTCCCAAACGAGATTGAAATTCAATAACTTGAGGCATATCCTATCCTTTGGTCACTCCTACACATATCCTTGCATAGGTAAGTCTCTTCTTAGCTATTGTTAGAGGATCAATGGAAAGAATCTCTCCAAAAGACCTAGCAATGCCATCAAAGATGTCCTCATGCTAGTATTCCATGGGCAATTCTAGGAGTCTAATCCATACTGGAGCCTGGGATAGGAAATCATTATTCAAGTCCAGATTGGAAGACCATTTCTGCAAGATTAAAGTAGATCTCCCCAGAGACTAGTTCCTTGCGCACAGGATTCTGGAAAAGTCTTTCGAGAAAGAAAACTCAAAAGTCATGAAACATTTTTGCCATTTCTGTCACCTCCACATGCCCCTTTAAATCCCATTTGTTTCTGGTAAAAATCCTCACAACATCAATGTTGGGCCTTGGCCCTACAAATTTTCCCACTAGGGTATTTGCCATACTAAGGATATTGTGGTCTATAATTTCTCGAGGAACTTCCAGAGCAAAGATGCCCTTCTCCTTATCTGATTTATCAATGACTTTTGGGAATGTCAACTTACTTGATGGTTTGACTCCAAATAGGTTCGACCAACACCCCTAGGCCCTTGGCGGTCCACCACCCAAGTGAAGGGGAGGAATCTTCTCACCTGGGTGAGGCAGCAACTCCCGTGGGTCTCCATCCTTTGAGGCATCTGCATCATTCACCTCTGATTCCTGCCCTACACCTATAGATTGCCCCCCAACACCTGTGTTCTCCTGATTCTCGCCTAGTTGTTGATTCAAAATTCCATTCTTGCATTGCTACTGATACGAGAACCCATTCCTGCTTGCGCTGCACGCTCCAGTCATTGCAAAAATGTGACCCAGTTAAGGGATTTCAATCACCCTGTTATAAGTGAGCCTTATTAGATGAATTTAAGCCATTCACTTGGAATGCCACCCCATTAAAGGATTTTCAAATGATTATTAGGTCAACCTTAATCCAAAGGATTTAATCCACACTGATATAATTATTAGAGAGTAGCAATAGATCTTTTATCTAATATAACTTACAACTTCTCTTGTAGATTATAGATCTCTATTCAATCTTCAATTTTTCTTGGATTTCATACTTTGCAGCTCTAATAGCTTGTTCACCCTTCAGGCATTCATCTCCATAAGCCTTCTTGTTTAACATGCCATTGCAGACTCTTCTCTTAGGTCACTTGATGAAGCAAAACCCTTAATTCCTTCTGCTCCTTAGGTTCTTTCACATGACACCAACCTCATTTGCTTCATGACTAGAAATCCCTATAAATAGGAAATTAGGATATTTTCCCACTCATTATCTATTTTCTAAATTAGGGTTTTGGATGGATTAGGTAGGATACAATGTATCTACCCCATATCTTGCCTTTTATAGAAACTTCTAGAATTCATTTGAATTCTCCCAAAAATGGTTTACACCAAATTTAGTGCTACTAGCTCATCAATATTATATTCCTCCTAGTTCACAAGTTTCAAGAAGACAAACTTGTTGACTTAGATTTGGTGAATCTTCAATCTTTATCGTAATGCAATAGCTTGGCATTATCTATCTTCTAATGCTTGACACATACTACATTCCTTGACATCAACTATAAAATCAATCACTATCAACTAAAGTTTACTCGACATCCACTAGAATTTTCTTTTACTCAACTCCAACTAATCTTTTGCTTGCACTAACTTTGCTCGACACCTACTGTACACTCGATCAAGCTTGGTAGACAAACTTTTTTTAGCTTGTTCTTCTAAACTTTCTAAGTGTAGCCAACCATTTTGTAAACTTAAGTAGATCATCAATAAATCATGTCATCATTTTCTTAATTGATCTTTGTACTTCATCACATGATCATAACTCAACCTTTTCTCTAGGTGCTATTGTTACCTCTTATTGATCAAATCCTCTTTATTAGTCAACTAAGTGATAATACTTGAATCTTATAAGTAGTTGTCTTTCTAGTAGATGGAAGGTTTGACATCAATGACAAAATAATGATTGAAACACATAGTCTTCTTCAACAATCTCCCTCTTATCAATCTCTCTAATCAATGATCTTTACAATTAGATTTCAACAAATTTTGTCCAAAAATTGTCCAAAAGTTTTTTCCTTCCTTATAGTGAAATAATCTTCATACAATCATCAAAATTAGCCTTCAGATTATCCATATCTTTGGTCCAAGCCTCTTTGATAGGCTCAACTAATGTGAGAATTGTGCATAAAGCATATGATGTAATCTCAATTGCAATTATGTTTAAATACAAAAAGTTTGAATATGTGCCCTTGGCCTTAACACATTCTTCTAGTTGTTTCTCAATAAAAGATAATTTCAAAGCAATAGATTCTCTGAAATTAGATGTCCTCTTCAAAATTTGTTCTTTCTGAAGTTCTAGTTTTCTGATGTTGCTATGAATACTAGCAACTTGACTTTCAAAATCACCTACTTGGCAAGACAAATTCTAGATTTGGCTGGATAAAGCCTCTAGCTCACTCATCTTTAACTCTATTTGACTGTCCACATCTTTAGTAATCTTGTATGATAGAGTACACTTAGCATACAAAGTTTTCCCTTCTTGCTAGCCTTTCTGAAGTTCTTTTATACAAGTATCAAGATTAACAAAGTCATTCTTGATATTCTGATTGATGGTGCTAAATAAGTTAGCATCATGAGAAATGTGTGCCTTCACCTCAACAACATTTGAAAAATTTGTAAACTCTTCATAAAATGATTTGAAAACTACTTGTGCTTTCTATTTAAGATCTGATTTAGTGTACTAAACTACCAATGTACTATGTAGTCTGTCAATCACTTCCATTAATGTTCTTTGTAAACTCTTCACTTTCTTGTTTTTATCAATCAACTTGGTTAGGGATGAGATCAGATCTATCTGATCATCATCATTAGTAGATAAACTAGTGAGAGAGAGTGGAGTAGATGAACTAGATGGTTTAGTCTCATCTTCCCTCTATTTCTTTTCTACTTCTTTTGATCTTCTCTCTTCTTCTTCTTTTTTTTTCCCCTTTTCGTCTCTTTCTATCTTTTCTTCTAATCTTTTCTTTTCATCTTCTACATTTTTCTTTTTCCTCTCTTCTTCTGCAATCTTTCTCTCATCTTCCTCTTCCTTTCTTTTCTTATCTTCAATTAGAATTTTCTCTTCCTTAATTTGTTTCAACTTATCCTCAATATCCTTGGTATTTGGTTCATTTGGTTTAGAACCACCAAATGAATTGGTATCATCAATGTTAAGGGTAACATTGGTTTGATCAATCTACACAGTGTCAATACTTACTGACACTTCTGAGGTTCTAGGAGCTAGAGGAGATGCTACTTGTGACTTTGACATCATTTGACTAATTATTGTTGCAGTCTCTCTTCACAAATTATCCTTTTCACCAATTATAAATAAAAAAGGCCTCAACTTTTTCCTCAAGTATGGTGCAAGGTTATTCAACGATATTTTTATTTCATCTTCATCATTAGTCTTGCAAATGGTTCTAAGCATAGACTTCCAAATTTCAAGATCTTCTTCCCTTGTAGAAGCCTTCTTCTTAATGAGTCTATCATAGTCTTTCTAGTTAATAATGCTCTTAGAGTCCTTCAGTTTCAAATTATTTGATACAATACATCTCACAGTAGATATATCTATCTAATCTTTCTCAAAATTGCTACACAAATCATAAAACTTATTCATTTGAATAAAATTACCTTCATTTGCAATAGCTATATTGATCTTTTCTATCTTCGGCATCCAAGGTTGCCAAGCTTTGCCTATTGCTTGCTTGATTACTTGTTCCTCATCTTTTTCATTACTAGAGTCAATTATCAACAATGTTTTCTATCTCTTTCCTAGTCCTATGACTAGTTGTTTGACTCTCTTTGTCTTTGTAGACACTACTTCCACCAATCTTTAAAACTTTCTTTTCTATTCATTGGGCTAAACATTAGACATTACTGCATATGGAATGCTCTGTTCAAAAGATGTCTCAGTAACTAATACTAAAAAGGGTTGTATTTTTAGTACACCTTGCTTCATTTTCTATCTTATAGCCTCAGATTCACTCTCTATCATTTTGGCCTTTGATAGTGCCTTCTTCATTATAGATTCAACCTTCTTGTGTGATGTCTTCTCCAAGGTTTCTTGATGAGCTTGTTGTTTGATCTCATCATATGTGCAAAATCTAAACTCTGCTCTATCTTTGGCTAAATTTACCAACAAATTAATATAACCAATAGTAGCATCATCATTCAATTCAAATCTCAAGGGATCAAGAAATGTCTCCTAAGGTTCTACTTCTTGAATATATGTATGATCTATATCAACTAATTTACAAATTTCTTCCTTTAATTTGTCCATAATTGCAGGTGCAATTCTAAATCTCTACTTCATCTCATTCTAAAAGTCCTCTTTATTAGATTGCCACTATCTAATATTTTTTCTGTAGGGTGCCTTCTACATACCTTTGTAATCCTCTCCAATGTGCATCTTTCACTATCCATTATGTCTATGACTGATAAGTAGGGAGATCTTTTAAGTACATAAAAGAATATGTGATTGAAACCTAAACACACCATTCTTTGTTCTATTGATCTTTTCCAAGTTTTCTAGGAGTTGCATTCTTAGTATTTCACTTAGATTCAGTTGTTCTTTCTCTACACATATCTTATAAGATGCATATATGAATCTTGTTAAAAGTTCATCAATCTTAGAACTTGCACAAATAGAATAAGAAATAATTTCACTAAGAAATATAATGTCATCTTGCTTAATGGTGCTAATCACCATAGCCTTTCTATTGTATGTTGCTTTAGTATAGCTTTCAATTTTCTTCTTGACCATCTTCTCAACTATAGGTACACTGTCTTGTTTTCTTAGTCTAGTTATCTCATGAATAAGGTCAGCAAAAATATCAACTACATTATCTTGCATCCATAACTTACCATCATGTATCCTACTCAACATAATCTATGTCCATTCATCTGTATCTAATTCATGGTAGAAGTGATACTTAAACAAGTCTAATTCCCTTAGATGTTCAAATTTGGGCTTCACTAAAATGTTGTGGTTGGAAAAAAATTCCATATCTTTGTTCATGAATTCACTACCAATTGACTCAAACTTTCTATTCAAATAACTTTCTACATCTTCAAGATAAACTAAGTTGTTTGCAGTGATAGACAACACTGAGTTAGGGTTTCCATCAGTAGGTTTTATGGAAACTATCTTTAACTTAGGTCTATATTCATTCTCAACACTGTGTACTACTAATATATCCATGATCTTATCAATTATGACCTTTTACCCAAAAAAATTACAGAAAAATGATAAAATACCTCTTTCCAAAAATAGGGTTTGCTACGAAATCACTCTAAAAAGTCACTTCTAAATGCTCTTCACTTTGGATGTATTTGCAATGAAGTTAAAATCAATTTTATACTCTATTTATCCCTTCAAATTGAACTTGCATTAATTGCATACTTTGAAAATATGAAAAAGTTGTTTCTTGCATTCTGTAATCAATTAACTATTCAAGATCATTTGTTTGATCTTCAAATGTCACCAAAGGTTTACTATAGCCTCCTTCCATCATGACAAAAATCTTCAACATGTCACATCACAAAATTCTTTACAAAAACATATTTTTCATCTTCTACTACATACTTAACCTTTACTGCAATACTAGTAACTCCAAATTCCATCATAGGGTATGTGCAGGACCATGGTGTGGCCAAAAGTGGCGATCTAAAAAATCTATAGTTCTGATATATCTCAGACCATTTCAAAATCTATTCCAACCTTTTTCCCACCCATCATGATACTAAATGAAAAAAATTAATATCTTTATAAGATCTAGTATATTTTTTGATACCAAACTTACATGGTCAACTTTAAAAACATCCTAGAAATGTGCTTTTGGCCTATTTTAAAGTGATTTTTATTTCAAACATGTAGCTGATGACTTTTTTTTCACCAAAATTTGATGAAATGAAAAAGCTTTCTTAAGAATGTTCTTATCTTTCCATAAATGTAAGGTTTGTCAAATTATGAGTTTAGTAAGTAATTATTACTTATTTTCTAATGGAGTTATGTATAAAGTGCTAATTGACACACTACTTGAAAAACAACTATAACTTTCAAATGGTACAACATTTTTTAAATCCAAAATATGCATCACATTCTATGTTTCTTCTACAATAAGGAAAAAAAATGAAAAATTGAATTTTACAGAGTTTTGAATTAGCTGGGTGGTTAGATATTCCAAAAATGCTAAAGTCAAAAATTAATTATTAACTATTTATTTAGAATAAAAATATCCAAAAATATGTGTCACATCTAGGCATGAGTTTACTATTTATATCTAAAATATTATAAAAAAATACTATCATTTGATTTTGATTAAGGTGGTCAGACACATGTCTACGTCTTATTTTTGTTCTGAAATTTTTGTAATATTGCATTAAAATTCAAAATTTTGACCAATTAATTTTTATTTTTTTTGAGATAAGTCCTAGTAGTTTGTTAACTAGATTCAATTTTCTAGAGATTCTTTTCTCTCAACTTTTTGATATAAAGTTAATAACGAGTAGAAAATTGCACATCAAGTTGACATAACCTTGATTTTCTAATTTTTTATTGCCAATTAAGGGCATAGTTTGGTTGACCATGATCTTGCACATACCCCATAACATTTTTATATGAGCTCCAAATTACAAGCAAGCTTAGGTACCATTTAAACATAATTGGATACACCTTTTTCCAACTTCGCTATCTCCAATTTCGTCTTTGAATGAAGTTCTTAAATTTCGATGCTGTGAACAAGCATAATTCAACTTAATTGAATCAAACTCAACAACTACCTTTGATCTTCCTATTTCATCATCATCTAACTTTTCTTTTGAGATATCAGTTCCTTTCACAAATGCTTCATTAAGACCTTCTCAAAGTTCACTCATAATTTTTCTTTGTTCTTCATATTCTCTACTAATTCTAAAGTTCCTTCTATCATTTCATCTATTTTCAGAGTTTCTTCCATTGTTCCTTCTATCTCCAAAGTTTCTATCCATTCTATAGTACTTCACTATGTGTTTGAAGTTGTTGCATAACTAACATACAAGTGCTCTACTTCTAGGATTTCACTGATCATTAGGTACATGACAATTTTGATCAATGTGTCCTAAGTTGTTACACTTATAACATATGATCTATCTTCTATCTTCATGAGATCTTCCTTCTCTTGATGTTCTTTCATTAGATCTTATTCTATCTATAGGGTTAGTATTTCTAGACATTCTACTATTTCTTCTATCATTATCATACTTAGGTTTCCTACAATCAATTGTATTATGACCCATATCATGAAAATTATGACAATATAAGTCCTTAGCATCATTAAATGACTTATTTGTACAATCTCTTTTTGTATGACCTATTTCATTACATAAAAAGCACTTACCTCTAAATTCATACCTGATTGCCTTAAGATTTTCAGCTTTCTTTGGTTCATCCAAGATTTCAACTTCCTTGTTTTTCTCAACTTCTTTAGGTTTCTTAGAAGATTGACTTGATTCAATCTTATCATCAGATTTGTCTTTTTCTTTTAGATCTGATCTAATCTTAAATTTCTTTGTAGACATGTTAATTAGGTAATCAAGACCAGACTTATCATAAGTAGGTCTCTATATTGACATTGAATCATCAATATTTTCTTTGCTAGAATAAAGCTTCTCAAGCTTCTGTTTGCACTATATAAATTCACCTTTCACAATAGTATTGTACTTATGGAGTTCTTCATGATCTTCTTTTAATGTTTCAAACTCAGATGTTTTCTTTGCTAGACTTGCTCTTAGATTTGCATTTTTTAGTTTTCAAATTAGATTCAACTTTGGTAGGATCATTTCTCAAAGTCAAATTTAGATTTGTAATCTTTAATTCATGCTTCAAGATCTTGTACTCTATCTTTAGTTTTGAATAATCATCATCACTAGTTCCAAATTCAGTAGATTCAGGCTTTGATTTGAGATATTCAATCTTTTCCTTCAATTGACCAATGTATACTTTGGAGTCTTCATATCTGTCCTTTAGCTTATCTCTTTCTTCAGTAAGGAGATCAATTTGTTCAAGAGCTTCTTCAAAGTTCTTCATCAACTATTTGATATCCATAAGGTTCTTACTTAAGTTATTTAGCATCTTCAAAGTAACTATTATTTGATACCAATTGTTAGAAATAGGGATTACTAAAAGTGGGGGTGAATAAATAATCTACAAACTTTAGTTGGAAATTGGATATTAATAGTTACTTTAAGCCATGCATAACAAAGAAATAAAGTAAGGCTAAATAGTAATAGTAACAATGCACAAAGATAACTGATAATACCATATTTTGTTAACTAGGGAAAACTTGGCCAAGGGAAAATTCCAATTGGGATGACACCCACTAAATAGTATACTGATATCTAAGTTCCTTGTTAGAGGATGAACCCTATAAGGAGTCAATCAAAAAAATTAGTATTAGCAATCCTTGTTAGAAGACTTTGAATCCCTATTAGGAGATTACAACCCTATTACAGGCTATGCCAACTCTATTAGGAGTTGTGGTATAATGTATGCAAGATGAGCCCACTACTCAAACATGCAATTTCAACTACAAGAAGAGCTCATTGCTCAAACAAGTAATTCACTATTATCTTTCTTCCTTGACTGGTCTTTAATCTTTAGCTGAATCTTGGATCACTAGATATCTCATATAAAACTTCACATATATTGCTTTCATTAAAGTTTGCTCATCACAATTACACAAACTTACATGATAGCACACTTCTTATTGCAAGAACTCCTTTGCATAAATACCATGCATTTACACAAATTACTGCTAGGTTAGCTAATGCCACAAGTCACTTTTCCAAGTTAGAGTAAACATCTAGGATGCCAGCCCTAATTGGACAAGTAATAGTTTCATAAACAAAACAATTCTTTCCTTTAGTTCTACTGTCCTGCTTCATCAAAACATGAATATCTTTATTCTATATAGTTCGTACTAATTTCTAAGGTTATACACATCATCACAAACATGTATACTATCTCCATGTAAATTTTCTAGTTATAATATGACATCAACAACAAGTTATAAAAAAATAATACACTGTTGTAAACCAAATTCTATACTTAGACAATTTTCTGATTACCAAAGAATAAGTATCATTATTTCTGAGGTTTCCTATGAACATGTACATCATGTGTTGCCATGAATGACAACAATTATATATCATTATTAACCAATTGTTAACACAACTTACTACACACTTGCAAATTACAAGTCTCTATTTCAGCCCTCCATTCACTAGTACATTAGGCCCCCATTTTTGACCAAAATTTTTGACCAAAGGCCTATTTGGGTTGTTAAATTGATTTATTTTCAAAAAATGGGTCTGATATGGTTGAAATTTCCACGAAATTTTAACCATGGTTAAATTGGTTAAATTTTGACCTTTAGAACATAAGAAAAAAGGTCACGATAGTGTTAATTTTGTTTTGGTGCATGCCGTGACTGCAATGGGTGGGAGTTTGGTGCAGGGTCAATAGGAGAGGAGAAAGGAGGTAAGAATCTAGTCATTATATATCATTCCAAGTTTGTTATCTATCAGAAAGTTGCAAAGGTTGATTCCAAAGCTATTCAATGCTTTTACATTTTCTCTTTCTCCTCTACTCATCACAATTAAAAAAATAGAGCCACTATTAATTCTTTTAGGTCACAAAGTTGTTTTATAGATGATGTTTAGGTTCAAGGTTAGCATATATTTAAGTGCAAGGATAAAGCTGTGGAAAATTTATATTTTTGATATAATGCACTATTCATTTTTTGTATTTCTTTTGCATGCAAGGAATCTCAAGATGTCTTGGTGTTGGAAAACTTTGGATTGAAAACAAAGAATGTAATATGCCATAACTGCTTGCATTTTCTTTTTCACTCAAATTAGCAGCATTACCTTTGATAGAATTTGATCCAGACCCATTCACACAGGTTTTTGGCCATTTTTATTGTAGATTTCTTTGCAAGACATTAAACACGAACTCAATCTTTGGGAGGATTGATATATTGTAGAACATCTATATATGCATTCCTTTCCTCTTCATTCCAGTAGTTTATTTTCATCTTTCTATATGGCTTGCATCCACAACATGACCTTGTTGAGTCAGGAGTCTTTTTCACTACTTTATTTAAAGAAGAAAGGAAGCTTAGCTTGCAAGTTTTTAAAAGAACTTCTTTGTAGAGTTTGGAGCCGCAACAATGTAAATACTATGAGGAAACTATACAAGATGCATTGCTATAAGTTATACAAGCTTTCCTAGTGCAATCTAGAAGTACCATTTTAAGGAACTGTTTCTCCAAAATAGAAAATGTAATGTAGTGATTCTAGCAAATGATGTGCAGATGAGTATGCTTGTGTGGGAGAAAAAAGAAGAAGAAAAGAAGCAATTTGCTTTATCATCTCTAGCTAAAGATGCAACTCATACTCTTGAAGCTATGTTATATTCTCTCATAGATAGTCCTGCTATAAATAATTATTCATTTTTTCCCTCATGCTTGTGCTTTGAATGATTAGGAGTAGCGTGTATTTGTTATACTCATTAAAAGATACTTTATCCTCAATTGAGGGATTATTTTTGTACAATTTAATGTGAATAGCACACAAATTATATTACACATTTATCTGCTAGATGTTTGGTACGTTGATTTGACATAATAAATTAGTGGCTACTAGTTCTGACAGATTCAAACTTGTGAAAAAAATTCTAGAAAACATTTTTACTATCCAACATAGTTAACCTGAGAAACCAGCAAATCCATGGATATATCCACACAACCTCTGTAAGTTTTTTATATGCATAGCTATGGGTATTCTATTTAAATTTTCAAACTTAGTGCCATCGACTTAAGTAGTCCTTGATATGTTCTACTGATAAGTCAGTGAGTCACTATTGATATGTAAGACATGGAAACAAAAAGATTCTTATTATGGGTTGGCGTATTTATTGCTTCTGGGCACTAACATAATGCAGATCTTTACTTTTGCATTAGAAACCTTGTGACTGTTAAGTAGTACAAACTTAATAATTTTACTACTTGGATCAGTGGGATCAAGAATGCTTTCGAGCACAGATCTAGGTCATTTCTTGATTTCCAACTCTTCAACTATTTTTTGTCAAATTTTCACATAACTCTTGTATCACTTCCAGTCCTCCAAGAAAATTCCTGTTTACTTTGTGTTCTTGTGCTATAACTTTTTAAGCTAAGCCAAAGCTTTTTGATGTCTGGGTTTCAGGCTTGCATGCTTATCTTTTCAGTGAGATACATTATATGATCTTTTTCCTGTTGACATGATGAATTTTGAAGAATGCACTGGTTTAGGTCTAGCCCTTTTTCGTACTTCAGTCCTGCAATTGTAGAAATGTTTCTTTCATACTATTACTTGAATTTGTAATAGTAGCTTGGATAGTTATGGACATTTTAATCTGTAAAATATATACCCCCACTTGGGTCTACTCACCATGTCATCATTCTAGAAAGTTAATTTATAGCAAGGTAGTGCATTATAACATTGTGAGGCCTTAGTTTTTTTTTTTTTTTTTTTTTTTTTAATATAGAATTGATTATAGACAATAGCTTGGGAATAGTAAATAGTTTCTAGCTATTGCTTCCAAGTTCAATGACCCTTCTCATGTTTGTAGTTGTATCTAATTCCAAGCACTGCCCCATAAACAATGATGTAATTTCAACATTTGAGCGGTATTTTCCTTTTTCCATAAGATAGTCATCCCCCAACGTAATGGACACTTTATGCATGGTTTCATTTGTTTTGAATTTTATTTTTTTCAATCTATTCTAGGAAACTTTCCCCAAAAATACAATCATTGCTTTTGTGGCCTGAAGAGAGAAATTTTCCAACATTGTCAGTGGAAAGGTGGTATTCACTAGCCACCTCCAAGCATCCAAAAGCACCTTTGAATGTGGTATCCCTTTTGAGATCACAATTTCTTCCACACAAGATATCTAGCACTCTGTAGAGGATTACAAGCAATGCATTTTTGAGTTTGTATTTGACTTGTGTACTTGCCTATCTTCTCACCAATCCTTGGCACTGATTTTCCTTATGTCCATGATGGTAATTGCATGCATGTGATCCTTTGACTCAATGGCCACATTAGAAAGTTGGGTTGCATCCATGCTTCCCTCTTTTTTTACGATAATATTTTGAAACTTTAGAATGTTGCAAGTAGACTTGAGAGGATCTCCATCACTTTGTTAATTATCCTATAATAGAATCTCCCCTAGGAAAAAAATTTTCATGATAAGACAATGTCCTTCCAAATGCAATTTTACAATTGTGATTGACTTTGGTAACTAGACCTAAGCACAACCTTAGCTTCTGCTATGTTATTGGCTCCAAGAATCGATTTCTATGTATTCAAATCTAATGTATCTTCTTTCGAGCTGGCTATTCCTCATTGCATACTAGAGATTGTCAAAATCAAATGTGTTTAAGCTATATTTGAGATTGTGTTGGATAATCTTACCACACATCTTAGATTTAAGTTTTGTGTTTTTTTGAAAATTATTCAGGATTGGGCAATAAAAACGCAATAATCTAAAAGAATGCTATAGCAGCACATTACCAACCATCCAATATTATTATTAATTAAGTGTAAATTTAGTCCCATCACAAATAAAGATACTCATTGTATTCAGGTGATGTTTCCATCTCTACCGTCACCTATCATTATTTGCAGCAACTTACACATATTCATAAGGATCATATCACAAATCACACACATCATGATTATAATGAGCACCTGTCTCATATACAAAAACTTTCTCATACACATCATAGGTACACAAGTTAATTAGCTTTACATACATCACAAACATAGTAAGTAGCTCCAATATACATCACAAAGACTATAGTGACCTGCTCACATGTGAATCACAAGACATCATATATATATAATCTGGAATCATTAGGTTCATGCAATAGTTAATGTTATCAGCATATCCGTCATTTGAAACCTCTTTTATTGCCATCGTAATTAACTATGAGTTTCATTGAAAAATTGTTGTTATTTCTCATACGGATACCAATTTTTTGGAGTTGGTGGGATTTTTTTAATCATGAATAGAAATTTTCGTGTGGGAAGAAAAGTGAAGAATGGAGTTCCTCTAAGAACTCTAGCAAGGTTGCATCAGTGGCAGCAGGGATGCAATTTGGATGGGCTTTGCAGCTCTCCTTACTAACACCATATGTGTAGGTTTTAGGTATTCCTCATACATGGGCTAGTTATATATGGCTTTGTAGCCCTATTTTTGGCATGTTTGTGCAACCAATAGTGGGGTATTATATGATAGATGTGAGTGCTCCTAGGGAAGAAGGAGGCCATTTATAGTTATGGGAGCATGCATTGTGGTAATGGCAGTTATGCTCATTGGATTTTGAGTAGATTTGGGATGTATGTTTGGTGATTCAATCTTATACAGGCCAAGAGCTATCACTATTTTTGTTTTGGGGTTTTGACTCCTTGATCTTGCCAACAATATGCTTCAAGGGCCTTGCAGGGAAATCCTCACAGATTTATCAAGTATGTCATGCTTATATTGTTTTTCTATTTGTTGCAATGGTATCTAGAAAGTTTATGTTTAAGATGATGGTTAAGGCCTTACTTACAGGATTTTTGAGCTACATTTCTTTTTCCCCTCTCTTTTTTTCAGTGTCATCTTGTAGTATTGTTCAAGGTAATGGTCAACTTGCAGACATTTTTCCTATGTTGGTGTTAGCTCCAATCCCGCTTGAACATGACCATTTATAGAAAATTTCCAACAAAAAGTACCATGTATAAAACAACTCAAACATTTAGAAAATGAAACCTTTTTGATTAATGCAAAACTTTGACATTTCCCACCTCTCAAGGTTTTCAATCCTCAATGCCCAATGTTCAAGAATTTTCCATGAAGGGTTGTCTAGGAAAACCTCCTTAGCTTAGCCATGTAGAAAATAGACCTTGAAGGAAGTATATGTTTACAGAATGTCTTTGTTAAGATCAGCCATTACAGGATGGTGAGGTGATTAATTTTTAATCTACAGAGACTAATGTTTAGATTCATGAAACTATTACTGTATTAATCTACAATCAACTATATTTATTCCCTTCAGAGAAAGTTTTACCTATGGGATATTTTTTATTTACCATTTACAAAGGGATGTACCAATTGTTTTTAATTTCAAAAATTTCATCAAGCAAAATATTTTGTTACCATTGCTCATCATAGGTCTTTGAAATTGTTTCCATACCACATTTAAAGAGGCTTTGGTTGAAGCCAATAATTTCCTATGGTTTATCATTAGATTTCATTAATGGTTATAGAGTTTTAAAATTTAGCGTTTGATGGTTGTAATTTGAATAATTATGCTCATCAAAGGCTATATCCCATTATCTTATATCGAGCATTTCCTGTTAGGAGTGCATATTTCATCAAAGGCAGTGCTAGATAGGTTTGGATTTTTTATATTCTAGTGTATAACCATTAAAGACTCCTCTACTGCAAATGTAGTTTCTTTTCTCAATGGAGAGACTAGCCAAAAAGAACATCCATACTTGGTTTATATTTCATTGACTGTATCCCAGAAAGGTCTGATTTCTTCACATTCCTAAGAGAGGGACTTTGTCCATAGGGAATTTCACTCCAAGGAAAAAGTTGTTCATTTTCATGGGCTAAGTAGTGTAAATTTTGAGGGAAGAATTCTGAATCTCCCTATCATTGAAGGACTCAATATAGTGTTTCCATGAGCAAATTTTGCTCTTAACAAATAGCCACAAGAAATTAAAATTAGGAAACCATAAATGAACTCTAGATTGTATTCTCTTGCTAAATAAAGGACTTTAATTTGATGAATGAAATATTTTACTAAATTCTAGCACCTCTTGAAGCTCCACCCATATGTATTTCTAAATGCTTTTCCTCTGGCAAGGAAAAAATAGAGACAAACTAGGAGTGCCAATGCCTTTTTCTCACTATTTATGGTAGTAGGGAATGTGTTAGGATTTGTGAGTGGTTCTTACAGTAAATGGTATAAAATTCTTCCGTTCACAAGAATAGAGGCCTATGGTGTCAGCTGTGCTAATCTAAAGTCTGCATTTTTTATAGCAATAATCCTCTTAGTGGTTGCTACCATTCTCAGTGTAACAGCCACCCCTGAAAAAAGATGGTCAAAGGTTCAAGCAGAAGCAAAAGCAAGGGCAAAGGTAGTGGGAGGTAAAATTCATAATCTAGTTGATGAAAATGATGAAGATGATGAGGAGCAGGAGGCTGATTAAGCAACCCAGGAGACATTCATATGGGAGCTATTTAGTGCTTTCAGAGATCTCCCTTCTCCAATGTTGTATTTACTTATTGTAAATGCACTAACATGGCTTGCATGGTTCCCCTTCTTACTCTTTGACACATATTGGATGGGTCAAGAAGTTTATAAGGGAAAGCCTTTTGGTCCTGAACCTCTTCCAATTTTATATGATGAAGATGTCAGATTAGGATCATTTGGCCTAATGCTAAATTCAATAATGCTAGGAGAAACTTCATTGATGATAGAAACTATGGCTCGCAGGACATGCCCTAAATTATTGTGGGCAATCGCAAAATTCATTTTGTGCCTTTTGCTTGCATGTACTGTTATCATCACCAAACTTGCTGAAAAATCACGAATTTGTACCTCCTCATAGTTCTGTTAAAATTTTAGCTTTGGTTGTTTTTGTAGCCCTTGGAGCACCTCTTGTGATATTTTTTAGACCCTCCCCCTTTGATAGTTATCTTGGATGTTATGTATATACATATATAATTTCTAGTTTCTAGTAAAGCGACTAGTTTGATATTAAAGTATTATGGTAAGCGCTATTCTCTATACTTTGGGTAGTTACAGTTTATGACTTTGATAAAGATTGATTACTTGTGACATTTGCGGGTAACATATAGCATTCCTTTTGCATTAACTTGTTCTTTACTTCAGATTCTGGAGTAGGTCAAGGTAAATATTCTTTAATCAACTTATTTCCTTTTTAATGCTTTCATAATTATTTTGAACATTTCCAAGGTTGTCAGTAATTTTCACTATCAATTCAATCAACATATTCCCTCAAATAAACTTATTTTTGTTTTTTATGCTTTCATGATTATTATGAACATTTCCAAGTCTGTGAGTAAATTTACTGTGAATTCAATCAACACAATCCCTTCTGAGTTTACTTTTGCAGTGCAACTATTTTTTTGGTTTTGGAAGTACATGGTATATTTGAATATTTCTCTTGAGGGATATGAAGAAATGCAAATTATTCAGAATGCAGAATTAGCAGTTGCTGTATAGTAGAGAGCCCATTGAAATTACTACTTCCACCACATAAACATTTATGCATAACTGAACAACTAGCCTCAAATTTTCAAATACCTATGAGAAATTTTATTAACTTATTAGAGTAAATAAGTAACAACATTTTGAAATCATAGCTATCTATAGTCAAAAATATCACTCACACTATGCTCTTGTCTGAAATATCAAGCTCATTTTTTTGATGAATAGTGCCTTCTCTATTAATGAAATATTAAGTATTCACAAAAAAAGGTCAGGGGATACAAGGTCACCCTACAAGTTTGAGTAAGATGTGGCTGGAGATATCTAGCTCATTTCAATATAATAGTCTTCTAATTAACAGTTATCATCTAATTGGCCCCTTTGTTGTGATTTACAAGGATAGTGGCACTTATGCTTCTGAACTTGATGTAGACTAGAGCTTTGTATTGCATGTCATACTCTTGTTTAAATAATTGTAAAAGAGGGATTTTGAAAGGTTCCCAACCCATTTAAAAAAATCAAAAAATATTTATAGATGGACAGGCTAGCAGAAGCAGTCACCCCGACTCACAAAAAGAGACAAAAGGAACAAAAATATTTGAGAATTAGATACAGCCAAGGGTCCTATCCATAGGATCATTGAGAGGCAAGTTTCCTTCCTATCTTTTCTCAAATTTTCTGATTGCCAATCTTGAATCAGGAGCACTCCTAATACACCTCTCATCAAAATTTGTTCTCCTTATATTCCTTTTCGAGGAATGTGAAATTGGAAACTCAGACATGGGAGTGATAACATTTCTCCCGAATAACTTTGTATCAACCCTTAACAAATTTCTACTTGCTACTAGCCTCATCTAAAACTCTCATATGGGCCAAGGGTCTCTTTTCATGGAACATTATTTTAGTCAAAGCAGAGAAATGTTCCTCCTTTTTTGGGCTTTGCAATAGTTTGCAATTTAACAAGTGAACTTTTTGCTAGTCTCAAAGACAACAACCATATTTAAAAAAAAATTGTGAAGTTTTATTATTGCCCTAATGTGGTGATTGAAAAGGATACTGGCCCTTCTGATCATTCTAGCTATAGTTTTGTTCTCCATAGGCAAACTTTTCTTGGATCTGTTTAAGTATGCTCTAAATATATGAATTGGCCTTTTCACAAGATTGGTTGTGAATACAATCTTATATCTTTTCTGACATTTTAATGCTTTGAAGATTTAGTTTTAGATTATTTTAATTTCACTCTATTGCTTCATGCTACATAGTTTATAATTTTAGTTACTTTAATTATTAGGTTTCCTTGGCCTTTTGATTGGGTAGTGAACTTGTAGAAGTTTTGTGTCTCATTGATTTATTGTGGTATTTTATTGATAAAAATTGATAGAAGTGTGTGTTTTTACCCTGATTGAAGTCAACATCATATTTTCAAAGGAAGAAAGGCATAATCATTTGAAATTTTCTTTTGTCATTTTAGGAGTGTCTATGGGAGTTCTTAATCTTTCATATGTCATTCCACAGGTAAATGCTTAAATTGTTTGTCACATAATTTCTTCTCTTCCACCCAATTTTTCTGTTAGATCTTCTATTCAGCTTATTGTATTGCTTCATTAGATTATTGTGTCTATAGGAAGTGGACCATCAGATGCACTATTTGGAGGTGGAAATCTCCCCGCATTTGTGTTGGCATCAGTTTCTGCATTGGTTGATGGAATGGTAGCTCTTTCTCTGCTACCCTCACCACCTCCTGAATTTCATCCTTCTTGCTTGCTATGAACTAGTAGTTCTCCCACTCCTTGATGATCCCTGATATCGTCACTTTACTTAAATGTCATCAAATGTCATTTTTTTGGACTGACTACATCTAGCACTCAATAATTTTTTTGTGCCTAATGACCCATCCCTCACGAGCTTGTGAGAATTCATAATGTTGTACAAGTAAACTTACAATTTTTGTTTGTTTGTCAAGATATAATATATCTACCCAAGATTAATGAAATTTTCTAGTTTTACCATGTGTCTCAAATTGAATGATGTTGATTCTGCAAAATATTATTAACAAATGCAAAATAAATAGGCTGGTCTCACTTTAGTAGGCTCAACCACTTTTTATCTATGAAGTAATGTACAACTATAAGTTGGTTATTAGAATGTAGAAAAGAATATATAATGTAGAAAATCGGTATAATTTTTCGTATTCTTTTCTTTTTGGTATGCTAGAGCAACTTTACATGGTTAAAATTATACAAGGGAATATTTAAAACTTTTAGATGAGATACCAATGATACTGTGTCTTTCATGGCTAGCCTGGCATTTTAATTTCAAAATTTAATGTATTTATTTGCAAATGTTTTCAATGTTTTAGTTAAAATTATACAAGGTAATATTTAAAACTTTTAGATGAGATACCAATGATGCTGTGTCTTTCATGGCTAGCCAGGCATTTTAATTTCAAAATTTAATGCATTTATTTGCAAGTGTTTTCAATGTTTCACTTAATTAATGTATCAGATGAACTTTGACTTGGCTCAATGAAGTGTTATTAAGTATGATTTCAATCGTTAATGGTGAATATATCCTCTAGATTAGGTGTGATGTGGTTTGGCATGAAACATCCTTTGTGTTTTGTTTCTGTTGTTAGGAGGATTAGAGATATTCTTCCTCAACCAAGGCCAAGGGCATGAAATGAGCCTCTGAGCAGAACCTTTAGTCCATCCATCTCGTGATTGGCATACTTGATGAGTGAAGACCATTACTGTTGCATCTTCTTAACAAATTTATATGGAGATTAATAGAAGAATACTTGCATACCAGTTACTTTCTATTATATTCTTTATTGCTATTATTTTATACATTGATTCTTTTCCAATTCAAACTTGATAGTATGATTTCCTTAATTAATATTCATTCTTATTTGTGCTCCATTCATGTCCTTGTTGGTCAGATTTCTTATTCTTCAATTCTACTTGATGCTATTTACAAATGAACCACCTCTCTTTTTATATCCCTGATTGTGGGGAAATGTTACATTTTTCACTAGTATCATCTCATTTTGAAGGATGCATCTCCTTATGATCAAGCACTACCTTTGAATATTGTCTATTTAATCTTAATCATAGTTCATGCGGGATCATAGCCTGTAGATGCATTTAAGTAGTAGCTGATAATCATATTTTGTTTAAACTAGTAGCTGGCACTAATGTACCATTTAGTTGTAGTTGGCCCTTGTTAGAATTTTACTCAGCCTTTCAAACTAGCATCCGCCCTTTTTCCTTTCTTAGTAGGGGCTAGCCTCTTATAATGGATTGCTATTAAATTTAATTGCAATGCATAGTTTTTATATAATTATAACTCTACAATTTACAGTAGGGGCTTGACAAGCAGCTCTTAATTATAGTCCTAATCTTCCTCAACACCTTACTCGTCAAAAGGTGACTGAGGGTTTCCTTAATGCAAAATTAGCTAGTGTAAATGGGTTTGTTGGTAGTAGACAAGTTTTCTCAATTTCCTTCACAACCACAAATCTGAAATAGTTAACAAGTTCAACTCAATTCCTGGAATAGTAATTAAACCAAGGACTATTGACATTTGCATCTGAACTATCCAACTAGCTTGAGGGCTTCCTTCCCTACAAAGGTATTGTGCAAAATTACAAAGACTAAAATTAAAATTGGATGACCATATATGTTAGAACATGCCCTGTCTATTTACATCTGTTTCTCTTTGAGTACCAAAGTGTGCAAGTTGAAATCCCATTGAATAGATGCCCACTAGAGATGATGAGTCAAGCTTAAATCAAAGTGTTCAGTCAAGTTTTGAATTTTTTAATTGTCTTGGAACCATTCCATTAATTCTCAAAATACATCTAATCAAATGGCTAAAGTAGATAGTGAACGAAGAGGAAGGTCTCTATATTGTTGCAAATATTATGAATTTGAGGTGTACTTTGATTGTTATTCAGGCATTTGATGCTGAAGTTGGATCATTCATAATATTTCTCCATCATAACTATTCCACTTTTTGCTATGTCATATTGTAGATTCATAAAGATGGATACAGTTTCTAGCTCAAGTGATTTATCTTTAATACACATGTTATTCTTATTCATTATTGGTAGAGTGACATGGATCAAGCATCTAATGGGATGGATCAAGCATCTCATTCTCCTAGATAGTTAGCCAGATAAATTTGCAACTAATTTACTAAGTTTCATGTTAAGACTGAATTCCTTATAGTTGTTATGCTACTCAAAGTCTCTACTTCAATCCTGAGCATATTTTGCCAACTGCGTGGTATTTTTCTTGAGGGTTTCTTGTGTAGATGCTTTCCATTTAATATATGTTGCAACATTTGGGAGCATATTTTACTTTTTGTACTTTATAATATGAGGGTAGATTTTTGGATTAAATATCAACATAATGATTTTCAAGGACATAAAAAAAATGAATATGCTCATACATGCATTAGTAGTATTGAAGCTATTTTACATGGCTTAGATTTGTAATAGGAATAGCTACAATATGCAAGGTCTGAAGCAGGAAGTGATTATAGATCTTGTTGGACAATGTCATACTTACAAGTAGTGCGTGATGCATCTTGTTAATACAACTTCGTAAGTTACATTTTCTATTTATGATTTTCATTTGGAATCCATTGTTTTAGTTCTCAGATGAATTTGGTAAAATTCTTTTTGAAATGAGTGAAAACTCTAAAATATTGGGATATCCTTTGTAAGTTATTATGTTGAAACATTGTAATCATTTTAAATGCTAACTTTCATCGGAGACATTGTTATTATATTTGAACACTCATATTTTTGGTTTGGATCAGTAATTGAGTCAAGAACTTGGGAGTGAACTATTGTAACTGGTAGCAGATAGCACCACCATATTTTTTACATTTCAATTTTAGCGACAAACATAGTACTTAACTGAAGCATGACATTAGGCACTGTGAGGATCTAAACAGATAGAGGAAAATTGTTGGGTCTGGACTCTGGACTATTGGCTATGATCAATAATTGGTATAGTTGAACTATTAGATGCTACAGAAACCATGGCTAAAAATAAAATTAAAGTTGGGGTTAAGCTACGTGAGGTTCTCAGAATGAATGTAAATGGTTAATTCAATAGAGAATCTTCAGAAAGGGTAATCCTTAATTGACCTTGGCACATGTCAAACAAAATAGGCTCAAATTTGTTTTATTTCATGTAGCATACCATCAATCTATTATTCTAGGAGAAAATATGAATACTATTTTAGAGAACCCGGATAAACAGATTCTGAAAAGGCGGAAGATCATCAATGGTAAACATGCTCAAATAGAAAGTCAATGACAAATTTGCAATTGAAGGTAACAACCAAGAACACAAAATTATCGGATTTTGCATGCCTAAAAAATATAAGGCATGCAGATGGGACTATTTTAAGCCAAAAGTATATAAGTGAAGCAAAGAGAGAGACAAAAAAGAACAAGAGAGAGCTCGATGTGTAGTGTCATTCCACACAAATAGGGACATGTGCTATGGACAATCACACAAGTCTAGATAATAATCCATCTTCATTAGATCTGTCTTTAGCTGCAAGCCAATTTTTCGATTTCAAGCATGTGATGAAGCCGATAGCGCAAAATACTCAGCAACATCTTCCTATTTCTTTTACAGTAGATAATAAAGATAAGGTAGTGGAAGTAAGTCTGAAAGCTTCAAAAGTGAACAAAACAGATTCAAAAAAGAAGCTGAAAGTAGAAAACCAACTCCTTGAGATACATAACTCTTATAACCTTCAAGCTATAGGAAATTACATAAAATGGGGAACACTCAATACTGAGCTGCCAAAATTGCATGCTTCACTTTCAAAAAATGGTGCAGGCATGCCATTTCAGACTAAAATAGATCAGAATAGTAATTTTATGAATTCCTCTGACTTAGGAATACATCCAGATGTGGTTAAATTGGACAATGACATGCTTGGGGCTGCTATGTCAAGAACAAGCCCCTCTACATTTCCTTCACATGTTTCAAATACCCAAATTGTTACTTCGTCATGTTCTAGCAATACCAACATTGGTATTCCACATCATTTCAATATGTTTAATCTAGTATGTTCAGATGTAAACATTATGCCGGGCCTATTGAAACCATTGGGGATGTTTGAACAACATGGACTATTATGTCAAATATAGGAGTATGTTGACAAATCAAAACTTTATGTATCCTCATTTGCTGATGCAAATAAGCCACTTTCTGCTTCCTTCAATTCTTCAGTTAAAAAAACTTGATCACTTAATCTTGAATTCCTGACGGAGGTTTAAAAGAAGAGATGTGATGAAGTGTCATTTTCAAACTGTAGGAGCTAGTATCATATGACCAATTTGAATAGTTATAATCCTCTTATAAGGTAGTGGAAGTAAGTCTGAAAGCTTCAAGCATGTGATGAAGCCAATAATTGTTTGTGGACAAATTGGGTACCTAGCATTTTGAATTTTACTTTGTTTAACCCATTTATATCCTATAGTTTCAAATCACTAATCGCTATGTCCCCTGACCCAAGGCAGAGAGCTAGAGAACCTTCACTTAAGTGAAACCAACTTACTTGAAGTATTCTCTATGTTCTTGCCATTTTTTGATTGTATAGAGACAGAGGGAAACACAATTCTTTTTGATCGATTGAAACTAATCGCAATGGATTTTCAAATTTTATTTACTGTAGCCAATTGCCAGGCTATTTGTTTATTCATTTGGAACTGTCTTTCTCGGGCTTTCTTTGTCTATCCAAAGGCTCGATCATGACTACTAAAACTCTCTATTTTTTGAGATATGCTATTTCAAATTTAAAACTCGATTATGTTTCCTGCTGTTCTTTTTAATGCTTCTTACCAACCATTAAGATGGGCTAGGAAATCATACAAAAATTTTAAAATCTCACATTTGTCGCAAGTTTTTTCGTTTAAATTGTTGTGGGGATAATCCTAGGCCAAAAATATCATGAGGAGGCTAAGCATGGAAATCTCTTGTTACGCGAGAGCTCTACTCCAGAAGGTTTTTTATTTATTTTATCACGCCTATCAATAAGACAAGTGATAATGTAGATGATGGTTGTGGGTGGAGATAACACAAACGTAATATGCATCAAACATACATTTCGTATCAAAATGTTCTATATACTACAGTACTTCAACTCTCATTAATATATTAATTGTACAACTATTATATGTATTCGGAATGTTACAGAATTCACCTTATCTGGAATGTTACATTCACCTCAATCTCCATTATTTGATCACTTAGGCATACAAACAACTAACTTGACTACTTTAGTTTACTTTCTATTTTACATAATAAAAGTCTACATCTTTGTCCTACATTCATTCAAATTGAATGATGTGCTCCTGGACAGTTTCAGACTATTTTCATGCTCAAGGTATGTATTATTGTCTCTTGCAGAGGCTATGTGACAAATATTCAAGAAACATATATAAGTAAGTGTTGGCCTTTTCCTCCGCATTTACTGCAAAGAAGAACGAGGAAAAAGATAGTCCCTTTACTTCCCCCTCTTGAAGTGCCTACATTCAGATATTGGCAATGCTTGGATTGTGTTGTTAGTGATAACTTGGATAGTTTACATGAAATAAAGAAGGTTCAACAACAGTTAGATGACTTGATGAATGCATCAGTTAGAAATACTGAGATGCAAAGAATCTCAGAAGCTCCATTATGTAGCTCACAAGAATTGAAGGCTCCGGCTGAACCAAACCTAGAATTTTTGGATGATAAGAGGAAAGTACACTGCTAAGACATTTCACATCAATCTTTACCAAAAGATAAGTTTGTAGAAGTATGTTTCTTTATGGTTGTCCTCTGAACCTTATTTATTTTGAGCTTTATTTGTTTTAATTCTTTTTAAGTATAGATCAATCATTTTGTAGCGAGTATCTAGATGTCATAGTCATTGACTCAGGCTTCTTCTAAAGTGATTAAAAATTGCATCCTCTTGATAGTTATGCAAGATCTATTCTTCACATTCTCCCAATGCCTAAAATTTTACTGTACTCGCTACCACAAGAAATGACTGACTTTTGACATTTAATAGTGATCTCAAAGGTCATAGATATTATATTAAGACCTATTCTTCTTGTTCAATATAAGATAATATGAATAGTAGCAAGATGATGCTTTGTCCAATTACTATGAAAACTTAAATTATTTATCTGTCTTTGTATATTTTTCTACATGAGTTTTAGCTATGGACATTCTTCTTTTGTTTGTGAGTTTTGTCTACTTTTGATATTGGGGAAGTAACATATGTGGCTATTGCTGGTACCTTAGGCTCCACTTCTTTGCTAACATTGTAATTTCTTAAGTAGTGGAAATCTTCCCTTATGGTTTACAAAATTGCTGATAAACCAAAAAAAAAAAATGCTAACGTCTGTTTACAATTTATTTTTAGGATAAGTTGGCCTCATAGACTCTAAGAGCCCTTTTAGAAGGATTTATATAACACACTAAACAAGAAAAAGAAGGTGCTTTTGAATTAGAAAAATGTATGGAACAAATGGATGAAACATATTCTATTATAATGTTAGGGAGATGCATTCAAATCCTAAAATTGAAAAGTATCTTTTTGTTGGCATTTATCTAGGAAGAAAGAATGGTGATAGAACTGCTTTCAGAGCTTTTTGAAAAGAAAGTACATGTGGAAGAGCTTGTGCAAAATGGATCAGAGAAACAAGAAGCTTCACGTCTAGAACATGATTTACTGAAAGATTTGGCACATTTTATGGCTGAAAGTCAAATTGAACGACCTTCAATAGCACCACGGTCTCACAATCATAAGAAAATTTAGTTTCTCAAAAAATCAATGGTTCAGAACAAAGAAGCTGAAGATGGTAATTGTTTTGTGATAAAAAATAAGTCTACTGATCCAACTCAGTTTCACAATGATTAGTGTTTGAAGGATATTATTAATTATTATATAGTTTTAAAAAATAAAATTAAAGAACACAATGCTTCTCCCCATAAAGTGCAAGTTAAAATATTATTTTAAAAAACACACTTTATTTTTTAAATAAAAAATTTGATTAATAACTGTGGATACAGATCAACTTATATACACCCATTGGCATTGTTAATAGTGGAAGTTCTTTATATTTCTCTTATATTTTTATTTCAAATGGATACATAGGAAAGGAAAAAGGAAAGGAGGTTTTATAGTCCATGACACTATGCCTGCCATGGTATTCATATTTTCTCTTGGAATAATAGATTGATTTTTCTTTGTGGGCACTTGATGAGCGAACTTAGAGTCAACTTGGCGAGCGTACTTGAATAGTCGACTTGGTGACATGACTTGGTGGGGTGACTTGGTGAGCCCACCTAGCGAGTGTACTTGAATAGTCGACTTGGTGAGCCAACCAAGTGAACTGACATGGTGAGTGGGCTTAGAGAAGCAACTTAGTGGGGGAAACTAGGGGGTAAAAGCACAAACCTGTGTCACCTTTTATAAAGAAAAGTGATATCAGAATGTGATAGTTCAACATTAATGACAAAAAAATGGTATTTGCGTTTAAAATATGAAGCTGATGTAAACTGATGAAATGTGTAGAATTGTATGAATTTTATGCCTATAATTTTTATTATTTTTTTGACTAAGAATTTATTCATTTTATTTTATTTTGAAGTCCCTTTTTTAACTGTAAAAAATATAGCATGTAGTTCCCGTCAAACAAGTATGTGCAAATCATCTTTTTTTGTTATGATTTGAAAATATTTTATAGATGACATGTATAGCTAGTGCACAAAAAAAGAAATAATTATTTTTGATGTATATTTTCTTTGTTATAAGTACTCAAGTTCGACCTTGTCAGAATCCAACAGTTTTTTCCTCCCGTCAAAACTTCCCTATCAAATCTATACCTTCTTGAAAAAAAATTACATAATCATGAAGAGGATTCTCTCTTCTAGTGATAAATATATTTTTTTATTTTTTTGATATGATTTACTATTTTTTTTCATTTTTTGAGAGAGCATCTTCTGAAATGTTGAAATATCAACTTATAATATTTTTAGATTATAGCATATTATAACTAATCAAAACACTCAAAAAATTATATAATGATGATATTGAATCTGAAATCTATAAAAGGGTATTTTTAGTTTTTTTTTTTAAATTGAGTTTTGATAGAGAAATGAGATTTGACCAAAACAGGTTTTTGTATCAAAAACGGTGACACAGATCTATGCTTTTACCCTAGGCAAGCACACATAATGAGCCAACTTGCCGAGGCAAGGTGGTAAAACCACTGGGTGAGCCGACTTGGTGAGTTGACTCATTGAGGTGATTGGGTGGGGGTGACTTGGTGAGTTGACCTAGGGGGTGGACTTGGCAAGTGAACATAAAGAGCCAACTTGGTGAGCGTACTTGAATTATCGGCTTGGCAAGCTTACTAGGGGAGTTGGCCTGGTGAGCTAACATGGCGAGTTGACTTAAAGTGGCGAGTTGGTGGGGAAAGTGGGGGTGACTTGGTGAGCTGACCTGGAGAGTTGGCCTAGGGGGCAAACTTGGTGAGCGAACTTAGAGAGTTGACTTGGTGAGCGTACTTCAATTGTCAACTTGGCGAGCTGACTTGGGGAGCCGACTTAACGATCTAACATGGTGAGTGGGCTTAAAGTGGCAACTTGGTGGGGCAAGTTGGTGAGCCAACTTAGCGAGGCCACTTAGAGATGTGAAATGGTGAGCTAACTTGGTGAGCAAGCTCGATGAGCAGACCTAAAGACTAACCTTGATGAGGCACTTTGGTGGGGTGACTTGATGACCGAACTCAAAGAGTCAACTTGACAAGCATACTTGAACAGTTGACTTGGTGGGGCAAGTTGGTGAGCTGACTTAGCGAGTCCAGTTGGTGAGGTGAGATGGTGAATTGACTTCGTGCGATGACTTGGCAAGTTGACTTGGTGAGCGGACTTAAAGACTGACCTTGATGAGGCATTTTGGTGGGGTGACTTGATGAGCAAACTTAAAGAGTCAACTTTGTGAGCATACTCAAACAATCGACTTGGTGACATGACTTGGTGGGCTAGCTTGGCAAGCCGACCTAGCATGTGTAATTGAACAGTAGACTTGGTGAGCTAACTGAAAGAGTCAACTCATTGAGGTGACTATGTGGGAGTGACTTGGAGAGTTGACCTAGGGGATGGGCTTGGTGAGCAAACTTAAAGAGTTGACTTGGTGAGCACACTTGAATTGTTGGCTTGGTGAGCAGACTTGGGGACTTGGTGGGACATGTGGGTGAGCCAACTTGGTGAGGTGACTTGGCGAGCTGACTTGGTGAGCAGATTTAAGGACTAACCTTGATGAGGCACTTTGGTGGGGCAACTTTATGAATGAACTCTAAGTCAACCTGGTGAGCACACTTAAATAGTCAACTTGGTGAGCGTACTTCAATTGTTAGCTTGGTGAGCTGACTTGGGGAGTCAGCCTGGCAATCTAACATGGTGAGTGGGCTTAAAGTGGCAACTTGGTGGGGCAAGTTGGTGAGCCAACTTAGTGAGGCCACTTAGAGATGTGACATGGTGAGTTGACTTGGTGAGCAAGCTCGATGAGCGGACCTAAAGAATAACCTTGATGAGGCACTTTGGTGGGGTGACTTGATGATCAAACTCAAAGAGTCAACTTGGCGAGCATACTTGAATAATCAACTTGGTGGGGCAAGTTGGCGAGCTAACTTAGTGAGTCCAGTTGGTGAGGCAAGATGGTGAGTCGACTTGGTGTGAAAACTTGGCGAGCTAACTTGGTGAGAAAACTTAAAGACTGACCTTGATGAGGCACTTTGATGGGGTGAATTGATGAGCAAACTTAAAGAGTCAACTTTGTGAGCGTACTCGAACAATCAACTTGGTGACATGACTTGGTGGGCTAGCTTGGCAAGCCAACTTGGTGTGCGTACTTGAACAGTAGACTTGGTGAGCTAACTAAAAGAGTCAACTCATTGAGGTGACTATGTGGGAGTGACTTGGCAAGTTGACCTAAGGGATGGGCTTGGTGAGAAAACTTAAAGAGTCAACTTGGTGAGTGCACTTGAATTGTCGGCTTGGTGAGTAGACTTGGAGACTTGGTGGGACATGTGGGTGAGCCGACTTGGTGAGGTGAATTGGTGAGCTGACTTGGTGAGTGGATTTAAGGACTAACCTTGATGAGGCCCTTTGGTGGGGTGACTTGATGAACAAACTCTAAGTCAACTTGGCAAGTGCACTTGAACAGTCGACTTGGTGAGCATACTTCAATTGTCAGTTTGGCGAGATGACTTGGGGAGTTGGCCTAGTGATCTAACATGGTGAGTGGGCTTAAAGTGGAAACTTGGTGGGGTAAGTTGGCAAGCTAACTTAGCGAGGCCACTTAGAGATGCGACATGGCGAGTTGACTTGGTGAGCAAGCTCGATGAGTGAACCTAAAGACTGACCTTGATGAGGCACTTTGGTGGGGTGACTTGATAACCAAACTCAAAGAGTCAACTTGGAGAGCATACTTGAACAGTTGACTTGGTCGGGCAAGTGGGTGAGCCAACTTAGCAAGTCCACTTGGTGAGGTGAGATGGTGAGTCGACTTGGTGCGACGACTTGACAAGCTAACTTGGTGAGTAGACTTAAAGACTGACCTTGATGAGGCATTTTGGTGGGGTGACTTGATGAGAAAACTTAAAGAGTCAACTTTGTGAGCGTACTCGAATAGTCGACTTGGTGACATGACTTGGTGGGCTAGCTTGGTGAGCTGACCTAGTGTGCGTACTTGGCTAGCGTGCATTCATGGAAATTTTGACCAATGAAGGTGGAAATTTCCACCAACAGCTAGGTGTAAATTTTTTTAGGCATTCTATAAAATATTTTACATGTCTTGCCTATGATATGACATTTTGCATGCATCCTACATTCTCTCTCATTTGACTAATGATGGATTATGTAGAGTGATCTGAAACCATGATGCTAAAAAACACACAATCAAATCCAAAATGAAGTTGCACTACAAATGGATTGTGGAAATTTGATATTGGTAAAATTGCATGCATGTCTACCAGGACAATCACAACTTAAACATATATTTTTCCTAGTAGACATGCATGCAAAATTAAGAATATCAGATTTCCACAATCCATTTGTAGTGCAATTTCATTTTGGATTTGATTGTGTATATTTTTAAGAATCATGGTTTCAGATCACTCTATGTAATCCATCATCAACTAGATGAGAGAGTGTAGGATGCATGTAAAATATCATATTATAGGCAAGACATGTGAACTATTTTATAGAATGCCTAGAAAAAATTTACACCTAGCTGTTGGTGGAAATTTCCACCTTCATTGGTCAAAATTTCCACCAACACCTAGGTTTTTTTTACCTTTGTTGGTGGAAATTTCCACCAATGCCTAAAATTTTTTCTACCTTTGTTGGTCAAAATTTCCACCAACACCTAAATTTTTTTCTACCTTTGTTGGTGAAAATTTCCACCATTGGTCGAAATTTCCACCAACACAATTTTTTTTCTACCTTTGTTGGTCAAAATTTCCACCAATGCAAATTATTTTTCTACCTTTGTTGGTCAAAATTTTGACCAATTCCTATTTGAACTTAGTCAATGGCTTTGGTAGGTTTTTGACCAATATATTGGTCAAAATTTTGACCAACCAGTGAGTTGGTCAAAATTTTGACCAGAAAGATATCGATGAATGGGTTGGTCGAATTTGGTCAAAAATTGGGTCAAAAATTCGATCAATAAAGGTCAAAAAATGAACCCAAATGTACTAGTGATTGTTCATAGTTTTCAAACTCTTTAACTCTGATAGCTTGTCCACCCTTTAAGCATCGATACCCTTAAGCCTTATTTCTTTTTGTGCCAATGTATTCTCTTCTCCTAGGTCACTAAATGAAGTAAGGTTTTCACATATGACAATCTTTGCTTCGTACTAGCCATCTCTATAAATAGAGAATTAAGATCTTTTATCATTTATCCTCCATCATCTATTTTAGGGTTAGGTTAGATTAGGTAGAATTCAATGAATCTACCCATCATTTAATTCCATCCCCTTCTAGAAACTTCTCCTTTAATTCTCTTTGAATGTTTCTCAAAATGGTTCACCATAAATTCTGTGCCACCAACTCATCAAGTTTATCTTCTACATGGTTTACACAATTCAATAAACCAAACTTGTTGGCTCAAATTCACCAAATTCTTTATCTTTCTCATAATACTAATACTCAGCATTAATTGTATTCTAATGCTTGGCACATACTACATTTCTCAGCATTCACTATCAATACACTTAGCATGAACTAAAGTTTAATAGTGCTTGACATCAACTAAACTTTACTCGGCTTACACTGTACCACTTGGCTTACACTAAAATTGACTTTGGTCAGCTTCAACTATTTTTTTGCTTGGCTTGCACTAACTCTTCTCCACACCTACTATGTAGATTGTTAAGCTTGGTAGACATACTTCATTTTTCTTATTATTCTGAACTTAATCAGTGTATCCATCCTTTGAAACCTTAAGTAGATTATCAATGCACTATAATATCATTGTCTTAAATGATCCTTGTACTTCTTTTCCATATCATACTCAACCTTTCCTCTAGGTTCTATTATTACCTCATTTAATCAAATTCTCTTCATCAATCAAACACATGATAGTACTCAAATCATATAAGAAATTGTCTTACCAGAAAGTAGCAAGTTTGACATCAATGACAAAAAATTTTTGAAACACATTTATCATACTTGTATCAATTTGTTTTCGAATTTTTTTTGGAATCTTCTTTCTTTCTTACTTGATCAAGTAGAAACAATTCTCTAAGAGTCAGGCCTGGAAGAATAAAGATGTCACTTTTCTTTACAATTTCTCTAGCTTCTTCCTCTATCTACAATTTTGCTAAAAGATCCACCATATTGTCTACAAGTGATAGATTTGGATCTTGGTGAACCAATTATTTTGCACTTTTCAAATGAATCTTCATTACCTCTAGATAAGGAGTCAACATAGCTTAAAAGAATATGATTTTAGGTCTAATTTGACTATACTCTACATTTAATTTTACTAGCCTACCTTGTTGAAAATTTATCTTTGAAGAATGTACAAAAGTAGAACTTGCATCGATGTAGAGTGCATTTGCATAGATCAATTTCAAGATTGTATATTCTTTCCTTGATATCATTTGTAAATATTGATCTATTCCATAAGATAATAAATTACATTTTGAACCAATTTCTCCAAATTAATCACAATGTTAGACAACTCCACTTATCTAACTTCTATTTCTGCTCAAATCTTCGCATTCACCATTTTTTTCATCTTCATTTTTGTCCTTAGAATTAATTTCTAAGTTGAATAAATGTCTTGAATATTTATGTGTTTGATAGTTTCGATTAACTATTCTATTATATGAGCATTCTCATCCAAATCACCAATCAAAAAATAATTAAGAAATATATCCTTAATAGAAAATAACACCTTCTTCTATGCTTGGTTTTGCTGATATTCCCTTCTTAATTTTTCGTATTTTTTCTTTCTAGAAAACATTTCACTTAACTCCTTTATTTTCTCCTTAGTCAAATTTGATTTTTACTAGTTTGATATGACTATATCCTTATCTAGTGTCACTAGATGTTTGTGTAATACATAGGGGAGCAATATCTTCTTCTTCTTGATTCTTTATCCCTTGTAGTTTGATGTGCTTAACCTCATCATAGATAATTGTAAGTTTTGAGTGGAGACCATATTTTCTCTCTTAATCTCATTTTCCCCTTCCTATACTATTTTCAAATCTATAGTATAAATCACCTGCTATTCATGTATTAAATGCTTCTCTTGTTTACCCTTTGTCTGGAGTTCATAAGTTGCACTCAATTGGCCTTCATCTTTTTCTCCTTTAGTGTGAGGTCCTAAGGCTTGTAGTCTATCATTAGTGGTAGATGAATCTACCTATATCATTTGACTCTCATATTTCTTCTCTTCCTCTTTGTTTGATCCATCATTACTCTCTATGGTTTCTTGTTTCATTGTAGATTCTTTTATGACTTCTCCAATAGTAGCCAACACACTCTTTTTCTCAACATCTCCATCATGTGCATCACCTTGACTTTCAACTATCATTACTAATTTAATAGGAGTGGTTTCTAGTTGTATTAGTTGAGAATCTACATGTTTTTCAATATTTGGAAATTACTTTAATTCTAGTAACATATGGTTTTAATTAAGTGTATAGACTTAGTCTAAACTAGGCTTACATATAGCTAAATAGTAGTAGTTGTGACATCTTTTACAAGACTATTGTCAGGATCATCATCAATTATGTCATTCTTTGTAGCTCCTACACTTATCTACAATAAATTTTTGAAAGTGGTGCCTCAACAATACTATTCTTTCAATCATCAACATCTTCCATATTATCAAGCTCTACATTCACTTGATCATCCTTTTGTTCCTCATTGTGTGACTCATTAGATTACATTAATCCATAGTTTTTCTTCCATGTAATTCTTCTTTCTCATAGCACATCTTCTATTTATTTTTTCAATAACTTATGTGATCTTCTTTTTGGTACAAAGTTATTTGCATGATTCTGCAATGCTAATGAATTTGTTTTACTTAATTCAGACATTGTTTGAACTAGTGTAGCCTCTCTCATTTTCTTCTTAGTTGTCAATGCCCATTTCCACTTAGCAATAATTTTATCATATATCTCCTCTTGAATCATCTTGTAAATTTCTAGAGGAGTGTATTTTAATGTTTCCATAATTTCTAAAATTTCCTCCTTAAATTTACTTTTGTTTTCCATGCTTAATTTATCATATTTTATATAGTGAAAGCTAGAAAATCATACACTACTCTTAAAATTTTTGCATACCTCATCAATATCTTGGGGTTTTTTGTATGTGGAAACTCTTAATTGACTCAGATCCTTAAACTCACTCCTCTCTTCTTCCCCTTTCTCATCATTATACTTACCTATTACAAGTTTCCTTCTTGGTCTCTTGATAAGATTCCCTTGCTTGGCTAATTGTGTATGAAATAATCTTTTCTTTAAGCCTTATCCTTGTGTATGTTGGATACAATTGATTAACTGTGTGTTGTCTTTGATGTAACACAAATGTCATATCAGTTGACAGTCAGTGCATGCCAAGATCACTTGGTCAATGAAGACAGTTTTCTTAGTTTACTAAGTGTTCCTATGTTTACTATGTGCAAAAGGAAGTTTCTACCAAGCTCACTCGGGTGTCAAAGGAAGTCAAGTAGAAAAGAGTGTTAATCAAGATCATTTGGTTAGCAAAGGGAAAGTTGAGTAGGGTTAGTGCTAACCGAGTTCACTTAGTTACCAAAAGAATTTACAATTTCATAGGGTTAACTAAGCTTCTGTTGGTTAACATAAGAAATTGATTCAGAATTAGTTTCTACCGAGCTAGGTCAACTTCTAAAGGATTTTCTTATTTTGGAATGTAAAGCTTAATTATTTTACCTATTGATTCTAGCCGATTGAGGTGATGAATATTGGTTATTCTAAGTTGTATTTGAGCTGACTTGACAATTTGGAAGATATAAGTAAAAAGTCAAGTTGTGATTTCAAAGTGTGAGATGCAAGTTAAGTAAGTTTAAAGAGATAAGAAGAGGAAGTGAATTTGAAGGATAATCGAATATCCTTATGGAGCATAGAAGTGTTATTTAATTAGGAAGGAGCAAGTATGAAATAGAGTAGAGATCTATAATTAGAAATTTAGTTGCATCACAATCAAGGTTGGGTGTTAATAGGGTTCACTTCAAAAGAGTGAAAAAAAGTAACTAGTTACATTATTTCTTTTCCCAAATTGGTTTTGCATATTAAATCCTAGTGTTTGATGTGTTCATGTTATTTTCTTCATGCTTGCAAATAATTAATAATAACATCTTAAGATTCACTAAAGTAATTCACACTCTACATTTACCAAGTTACAATAATTTCTGTGTGTTTACTGAGTATCATCAATATTTAATTTTATCAGTCTGAGTTTTACAGTTGACATCTAAGGGATCTGGGATTTATTCTAGTGGTAATTGATTCACCCCCCCTCTTAGTTACTCCTCTTATATTTCCAACAATTGGTATCAGAGATTTTGGAGCTTGTAGAGAATGTTTCAAGGACCTAAGCTAAAGTTCAAGATGTCTTATAAGAGAGAGATTCCAAAACTCAACAAAGACAACTTTGTAGCATGGAAAGGACTTATGAGGCTTCATCTGGCTACCATCAGTGGTTCAAGATGCAATTATATTGATGAAGAATATAAAAATCCTATTGGAACATTATCAGTTGATGATATTGGTAAGATGAAGAACCATAACATCATGATGACTAGCATTACATTTGCTCTTAGTTATGATAAATTTGATGAGGTCAAAGATTGTAAAACTACTTTTGATATCGTGAAAAAAGTTGAAAGAAATCTATGGAGGAGATGACAATGTAAGAAGAACCAAAGCAGAAAGCCTAAGAGGACAATTTGATCAAATGAGAATGAGGGAAGATGAAAATGTTACAAAGTATGTGGAAAGAATCAAGGCCAGTGTTAGTGTAATCAAAGCATCTGGAGGAGAAATCAAAGAAGAAATCATTGTAAGTAAAGTTCTTATAACTTTTCTTCGCATCTATACAATTAGAGTATCTACTATTCAAGAAAAGAGATGTGATCCAAATAAAAAGATAGGTTTGAATGCCTTAGTAGGAAGATTGACAAGTTTTGAACTAGATAACTTTGACAACTATGTTCCTACTTCCAAGAATATTGAGTCTGCATTTGAAGCTAAACTCTCACTAAAAGAAAATGGCAAGAAAATAAAAGATAATCAATCAGAAAGTGAGGAAGAAACTAAAGAAAGTTCAGATAGTGATCTTGAGATTGTTGAAACTCTACTTGCAACTAAATATTCGAGGAATAGAGAAAAGTACAAAAGTAAAATCCCTCTAATCTATTTTTCATGTGAATAAATTGGTCATATTGCTGCTAGGTGTCCAAACAAAGAAAGCAAGGAAGAAAAAAGAAGCCACAAGTACAAAGGAAAGAAGGAATTCAAAGGTCACACATCCTACAAAGATAAAGGTAAGAAAACTTGTTTTATGGCTAAAGATTATGATAATAGTGAAGATGAAATAGTGTATATTGCTGTAAAAGATGAATCTAATGATGAAGGAGATAACATTGCACTTGTCTCTCATGTTAGCAAGAATGACACATGGATCATAGACATTGGATGTTCTCACCATATGACTAGAGACAAAACTAAGTTTGAACATTTTGAACACTATAATGGAGGTAGTGTAAGGTTTGGGAATAATGAACCTTGTTGCATAAAAGTGAAAGGTCGAATCTTATTAACCAATGAACTATGTGACAGTGCCTATTGGCTTAAAGGACTAAAACATAATTTGCTAAGTGTGGCACAACTAAACAACATTGGATTCAAGGTAGAATTCATGAATGGCAAGGCAAGATTGTTGGATAACCAAGGAAATCTAATTAGATTAGATAGGCAAACAAAAGGTAACCTATTTTATCTTGATCTTGGTGATTTTTCATGTTTCATTGATCAATTAGAATAAAGTTGGCTATGGCATAGAAGACTATGTTATGTAAACTTTGATAATATGGTCAAGATTAGAAAACTCAAAAGAGTAAGAGGTGTTCCTAGTTTGAAGAAACTTGATGTTGGATTATACAAGAATTTCCAAATCAGTAAAATGGTAAAGACTAGTTTTAACAACAAAAACTATTAGTTAGAAGATGTCTTAAATTATGCATACTAATTTATGTGGACCCATTGGAATAGAAACTTATAGTGGAGAAAATTTTTTCATTCTTTTTGTTGATGATTATTCTAGAATGATGACTGTCATGTATCTCAAAGAAAAATTAGAAGCTTTTGAGAAATTCAAATGGTGTCTGGCTAGAGTAGAAAAAGAAACTAGGAAAAATATTGAAATTCTTAAGATCAAACAGAGGTGGTGAATTCATCTCAAATGAATTCAATAATTTCTACATTGAAAGAGGAATTAAAAGACAAGTATCAGCCCCTAGTACTCCTAAGTAGAATGGAATAGCTAAAAGAAGAAATAGATCCATCATGGATTATGCAAGGACATTAATGATTGAAAATAATGTTGCTATCAAATATTGGAAGGAAGCTATCAGCAGTGCAGTTCATACTTTGGACCAAGTTTAGTTGAAGAAGGACTCAAACAAAACTCCCTATGAACTATGGTATGGCTACAAACCCAATGTAAGTTACTTGAAACTATTTGGTAGCAAATGTTATATCTTGAAATAATCTGAAAAAGGAAAATTTGATGTAAAAGGTGATGAAGGTATATTTGTAGGATATTCTTGTAGAAGTAAAGCATAAAAATGCTTGAATTTATCTACTCACAAAATCATAGAAAGTGCACATGTAAGAATTGATGAATTTGTAGAAAAGACTAAAGAAGAAAGGAAAAAGAACCATAAGATTACAGGAGATTTTTCTACTATGAACATGATACATTTCCAAACACATTTGACAAAAGGGAGACTTCATCTCACGAGCTCTCCAAATCTCTATTAGTTACCGAGTTGCAGGAAGTTCATATTGAGTCACATTTAGAGGTTACCAAGTTAGTGCAAACTGAGTTAAAAGAACTTGAGCTACAGATAGAAGGACCCAAGCCTAAAGTTGAAATTCAAAATGAAGATAGTCCAGTTCATTCAAAAGTCAAGGAACCTGTATTGGCTAAATATGGCAAAAGACATCATGCACCTGATCAGATTATTGGAGACAAATCTGATGGAACAATGATAAGAAGCAAACTAAAAGGTACATGTTTACTTGCTAAATTTGAACCTAGAAGTGTTAAAGATGCATTTGATAATGAAAGTTGGATTAAGGCTATGAATGAAGAAAAATAGTAGATATAAAAGAATAAAACTTGGACTCTTGTACCTAGGCCCAAAGATAAAAATGTGATTGGTACAAAATGGGTATTAAGAAATAAGTTGAATGAAGATGGAAAAGTATCAAAAAAAAAGTAAGTTTGGTGTGTAAAGGTTATTAGGTATTGATTACGATGAAACCTTTGCCCTTGTTGTAAGATTAGAAGGTTTTATGACTTTACTTGCTTATGTAGCTCACAGAGGATTCAAAGTATATCAGATGGATGTTAAGTCTATATTCTTGAATGGAATTCTTGATGAGGAAGTCTACATTGAACAACTAGAAGGTTTTGTTGATTCAAAGAAAAGGGACATGGTCTGCAAAGTGCATAAAGCCCTATATGGTCCCAAACAAGCTCCTAGAGCCTGGTATGAAAGACTACATAGCTACTTGATACAAATTGGTTTTCAAAGAAAAAATGATAACAATAGCCTATATATCAAGGAAGGACAGAATAAGAAGATTTTATTGGTAGAAATATTTGTGGATGATACTCTATTCATAGGAAATGATGACCTATGCAAAGCATTATTAGAACAAATGACTAAGGAAGTTGAGATGTCCATGTTTGGTGAAATAAAATTCTTTATTGGATTGCATATACAACAAAACAAGAATGGTATTTGTATCACTCAATCTAAGTACATCAAAGAGACACTCAAGAAATTTGGAATGGAGGATTCAAAACTAGTTGGAACCCCCATGTGTATTAGACTAAAGCTTATCAAATATGATGACTCCAAAGAAGTAGATCATACTTTGTATAGATCAATGATTGGGAAATTATAGTATGTGGTACATACAAGGCCTGATATTGCTTTAGTAGTTGGGATAGTGGCAAGATTCTCAGCTAAACCTAGAGAAAATCACATTGTGGCAATAAAAGGAATCTTGAGATATCTAAAAGGTACTAAAGACTATGGTTTATGGAAAAACCTTGGAGGCAACCTTGACCTAAAAGTATTTACTGATGCTAATTGGGTAGGAAATCTTGATGAAAAAAAGAGCACCAGTGGTGGAGCATTCTTTCTTGGTAAAGGGTTGGTATCTTGGACATGAAAGAAGCAAAATTGCACATCTCAATCAACAATAGAAGCATAATATGTAGCAGCAACAGTGAATTGTTCTAACATTTTTAGTTCAAATAGTTGTTGGAAGGAATGAAGGTTGAAATCAAAGAGCCAATAGTGATGTATTGTGATAACACTAGTGCAATCAACATATAAAAGAATCTAGTAATGCATTCCAAAACAAAGTACATTGCTAT
This sequence comes from Cupressus sempervirens, assembly GCA_028749045.1. Classification (NCBI taxonomy): domain Eukaryota; kingdom Viridiplantae; phylum Streptophyta; class Pinopsida; order Cupressales; family Cupressaceae; genus Cupressus; species Cupressus sempervirens. The sequence goes on along the minus strand of CM053789.1, from coordinate 643,944,823 downwards.
CAAATATAAATTTGTAAGAGAATTAGTACAAGACAAAGAAATCAAATTGGAATATGTGCATACAAAAGAACAAATTGTAGATATATTTACCAAGCCATTAGCTAAGGATGCATTTTTGTATCTAAGAGGTAAGCTAGGGGTCATTCCCCTATCTAAAGCTCACTAAATAAAGTTTAGTGATGCATTAATAGGAACAAAGTTGAAGATCAATTGGTGTAGTATTAACAAGGACATAATTGCAAATGAATTTGTACTCAAGGTACATTGATACTATTTAGGATTGTCTTTGGAATGTGTTGTCAAAGAGGTAGAAGTCTACTATCATATCTTTATGAAATTATACACTAGGAGAAATTAAGAAGTTCATTCACAGAGGGAGAACACTAAAAGAGAAGTTTTTTTCTGCATAAAATCAAAGAGGGAGAAACTTTCTGACAGAAGGACTCTTGTTGGCAAAATTTCATTGTACTATGACATGTTGTCTTGCCATCAATGCCAAAGAGGGAGATTTTTGATACAATTGATTAATTGTGCATTGTCTTTGATGTTACACAAATGTCATATCAGTTGACAGTCAGTGCATGCCAAGCTCACTTGGTCAATGAAGATAGTTTTTCTAGTCTACCGAGCATTCTTGAGTTTACTCTATGCAGAAGGCATTTTCTACCAAGCTCACTTGGGTGTCAAATGAAGTCAAGGAAAAAAGAGTTTTAACTGAGCTCACTTGGTTAACAAAGGGAAAGTTGAGTAGGGTTAGTGCTAACCAAGTTCACTCAGTTACCAGAGGAATTTTGCAATTTTGTAGGGTTAACCAAGCTTCTGTTGGTTAACAGAAGAAATCAATTCAAAATTAGTTTTTACCGAGTTGGGTTGGCTTCCAAAGGATTTTCTTGTTTTGACATGTAAAGATTAATTATTTTACCTATTGATTCTAGCCAAATGAGGTGATGAATATTGATTATTCTAAGTTTTATTTGAGCTGACTTGACAATTTGGAAGATATAAGTAAAAGGTCAAGTTGTGATTTCAAAGTGTGAGATGCAAGTTAAGTAAGTTGAAAGAGATAAGAAGAGGAAGTGAATTTGAAGGATAAGAAAATATTCTTATGGAGAATAAAATTTTTATTTGATTAGAAAGGATCAAGTATGAACTAGAGTAGAGATCTATAATTAGTAATTTAGTTGCATCACAATTAGGGTTGGCTCCGAACAGGGCTCACTTCAGAAGAGTAAAAAATAATAACTAGTTACATTGGTGGTTTTTCCCAAATTGGTTTTCCATGTTAAATCTTGGTGTCTAATGTTTTCATGTTATTTCTTTCATGCTTGTAAATAATTACTGATAAAATCTTAAGATTCACTAAAGTAATTCACAATCTATATTTACCAAGTTACAACAATTTCTATATGTTTACCGAGCATCAGTAGTGTTTAATTTTATTAGTCTAAGTTTTATAGTTGACATCTAAGGGATCTGGGATTTATTATAGTGGTAACTAATTCACCCCCCATCTCAGTTACTTCTCTTATATTTCCAATAGTGTAGGCTTGGTTATCTTCACAACACCTTTCTTCAATGTCTTGGTAACTGCAATGCTAGTTTTCTTTCAAATTACTCTACACTTTAGTTTCCATAATAATAAATTTCTTACATTTCAATGTTTAGGGTTTGACAAAAAGTATTTCCTTTCCTTTTCCTTCTACCTTCTTCTCTTCTCCTTAATTTTCTCCTTCATCATCATCATCACTACTCTGGTCATTTTCTTTATCTTCAAAAATTATCAATGGTGCATCACCAAATACAATCTCCAAGCTTGTTACCATTTTCTTATTCTTCCTTTCTCACTTAGGAATCTTAGTCTTCATCATTATTTTAACCTTAGTTGTCTCATAGTTTACAAATACTTTTTCCTTCTTATCAAGTTCTTTGCCTAATAAAGAAATAATTATAGTAGTTACTTCTAGGGTAAACTTTAAGAAACCTGCCTCGAGAAAAAAAAATATAAATTATAGGAGAATCTTTCATTATTTTGAAAAACCAAATTATTCTTATTGGTGAATCTTTCAATTTTTTTAATTTTAAATATTATTTACATTGGTGATTATTTTGGAATCATAATTTTTGAGTGGAAAATATTGGGGAATCTCAATAATAATATGAAGTTCACTAATTGTCATGGAATATTACAAATCAAAATTGACCATGTTTTATCTCATGGAAATTATGAGGATAATTGCATAATATTTTAAATCAATAGTGAAAACTAAATATTGGTAATATATCTCTAAAGTAACTAATAATTATGATAATTATTGGTGAATTAATTTTAATTTCTTCGATAATATATAATATTTAGGTAAATAAAATCTAGTCATGTATCAAATATTGTGGAAAATTTTTGAGTTAAAATTTTTTAATTAAATAAAGTATTAAGCAATTTTAAATATTTTAGAACTAAATTTAATAAAAATGTGGTGATTTAGGTTGCATTAAATCGTAAATTATTAGCCAAATTACTCACAAATGTTTTCTAAAATTCACAAAATTATGAATATTCACCACTAAAAAATACTCTAGTTACTTTTGTGAGGCCTCACCCTATCTATCATAATATAGATGACATAATTCCATTACGATACTTTTAATATGATATTTTGATATACTTTTGAGACTATGGGGTTATGTTATTTTAATATCTGTGTTTTGATGATCCACACTTATGTCTACACATTAGGACCTAATGAAATAATTAATGATTTTGTTCACATAATAAATCTTTTCAAGTGCTCTTATAGAGGCTAAATTTCAGAAATTCTTGGGATGTAATGTTTAAGTGGGGGGTATGTTACTACTTTTGATATTTGGTATTTGGGATATTTGACATTATTCAAGATTTAGTAAGACAATGGCTTATTTCATCTTTTGATAGTGACACTTACAGTAGTGTACTGCATCTATGATATGCACTATGAACTTGATATTGTGAATGGAATGATCAAACACATATGGATGCAACTTTATGACATGATAAAATTAGATTATAAAATGATGATTACAATGATCTAAGATTAATGAGATGTATAGATAAATTTTAATTTTATTATGATGGCTTATGATTTAAATGTAGATAAATGATAATTTGATAAGGATGATTTATGATTTAATGTGGAATGTAGATAAATGTTAATTTGATTTTGATGGTTTATGATTTAATTTGATAAGAAGATAAATGTTAATTTGATCATGATGATTTATGATTTAATGCGATACGCAAAAAGATTTTGAATTGATTCTAATGGGTTGTGATATGTAGACCTTAATATTTTAACATTTTGAATGATTCATTTGAAATGATTAGGAAATTTAATTTAATTTAATTTAATTATGTTAATAATATTATGTAACATTCCAATTATATGCATTTATGATATATATATTTATGTAACCTCCTTGGATTACTGATGCTTGAGTGGAATGAGCAAGAAATGGAACCATGGAAATTCTTGGGGGAAACAAGCTCCAAACCTATGTGAACACAGTATGACCAAGGAAAATCTTTGGAAGATTCAAAAGCCTCGTTGTGAAAGTATTTTTTTTTATAATGTAAATTTTTTTTGTATGAGGAAGTTTTTAATCATAATTTAGATGCATTAAGGACATGTAATGGTGAAGTGTAGTATATTTTAATGTGTCACTTGATACTTGTATTTGTCTAAGTGTTGATGACATGTCACCTAGACCGTTGGTCACAAGTTCACTTAATCTTAGTCCTTTCCCTTCTTCCAATTAATGTTTAAGTACACCCACTTGGGAGAGAGTGTTAGGATGGGTCAACATCATGTTGATTTTCGAATTCAAACTTGTCAATGATTTTAGGGGGCTTAAATGGGATCCTAAAGTCTCATGATATTGAATATAAGCCACCCTAATGGTATTATAACATGTTTAGGGGCCTAAATTCAACTATTTTAGTAATTAGATAACTTTGGGGACCCCTTAAACAATGCCCTCTTGAACCAATTCAAAATTTAGAGTTTCCCCATGAGTGTACCTTCACCATCCCACTCAGTCAACTTTCTTATTTTGAAGGGGAAACAATGTAAGAAAGAGGGAGCTTGATGTTCCTACTAAAAAAGGGTTGGTAGAGAGTCTTTTTAGAGGAGTGGTGGAAAATTAGTGGGTGTTCACCCAATCTCTAAGTTTAGAGACAGTTAGGCTTTGGAGGGAGATCAAGGGAGCTCTATTACAACTATCATTACCCTAGCTTGGACCAAGGTTGGTGTTGCAAAAATATGCTTCATTTTCTTTCTTGAGTATTGAAAAATAAATATGTAAGTAGGGAGAACTTATCAATGGAGTATGCATTGCATTGTGAGTCTTTGCATTGTGGAATTTTGCATTTGTGTGGCAACCATGTGAATGTGTATTGTGTTTTTGAAGATTTCTTGGGTTTTCCTCCTTGATTTTGTTCTTGTTTGATTGAAATTTGAATGTGATCATGGGTGTGAGGACTTCACTCAACCTTTTGGGAAGGGAAGAGAAGTCTAGGGTGAAGGGCATAGTTGGGCTTGAAACAAAGTTGAGGACCTTGGAGTATGGGCTCCATTGTATGCCATTTTCATTCATATCTTCCATGGGGTTGATAAGGAAAAAATGGTGAAGAAAGGAAGTAATGAAGCATGGGTT